>CM021105.1:237389012-237652239 GCA_007115665.2 Sequoiadendron giganteum | reverse complement strand
GGTCAGTTTGAAGGTTTGCCTCCCTACCATGGGGGTTGCTCGATGATGACGCGGTGGCCGTGGTGAAAGACAACAGTCGACAAAGAATGCTTACCGCCATACCACGATGGCCTTTTGGCCATGTCATGGTGGCGAGGTAAGTTGTGGTGGTCAGCGAAGTTGCTTACCTCCTTACCACAAAGGTCTTACAGTCAGAGCAAGGTAGTGTGATGTGTTTGACGGTCGAATCTGGCCGTTACCTCCATATCAAGAGAGGCTTTGTTCAGCCTCACGGTTGGGAGTGGCACCGCCATACTGTGAAGGGTTAGTTTGAGCTCTACGGTAAAGGTGGTGGATGGGTGGTTAAATGCTTACCACCATACCTCATCGGTCCCTTTTCTCTTTCGTGGTGGTGCAGTATGTCTATCGCTATACCGTAGAGGCTAAGAAGGAGTTGAGCGGTACCGAGGTGGCACCGCCATACCGCGGTGGTCTCTTTGGCTCAGCGAGGTAGCGTGGTAAGAGGATTTTGGTATTTGTGTTTGACTAGTCTATCTTGGTTGAAGCAATGGACGAATGGCATGGCGACACATGGAAAGAAATCAATGACTGTTGGCTGATGTTTGGAGCGGTGAAAGCATTAACTACAAGGCTCGATTCAGCAAGTAACTGAATCTGATTATGGCAAAGGGAATTAATGCCTGGGCGGCCCGATGCGTGTATGCAAGGCGACTTGGACATAAGCGATTGGATTCGTCTGTCAGAAGGAAGGTGCATAATTAAGGCACCCAATTGGTTCGTTGGCAGAATAATGAATGTAAGACTTGTAATAGTTGAATATAAATTATTGTAGAAATCACTAAGGTGAGATGAGAGACAATTATTCATTGTATGATGAAAAGCATTGTAACTATGAGAGTAGTCGAACTGAAGTCTGTTGCTGTGAGTTGATGATCAGATAGAGTGGTCTGATAACTTTGTATGTAAACCTTTTACTGTAATACAAAGTGATTGCTCTTGGTCTGGTGGGTTTTTTCCCATAAGGGTTTTCCCATGTAAATCTGATGTTATCTCTGTGATTGTTCTTTTCTGTTACTTGTGTTATCTTGTATGTGTTCATCTTAAGTGTTTTAAAGTTTAAAACTGGTCTTTGCATTTCTCCTCTATGGTTTTAGCATTAGGAAAGTGTTTCTGCACCCTCTGATTTTCCTTTCAGGAAACAATCACCAAGCACAAAGTCTTGAGTATCTGAAATCCTATCTACCCTTTTGGAATGATAACCTAAGAACAATATGAAACATATAACAACACAAAATCTGCAAGTATGGTGCACTTACAAATCACTTTAATTTGGGAATAACCTCAAGTGCAAAGACTTGCAACTCTTCTTATCTTCTAATCATGAATCAAACTAATTCAATCTTCACTATTTACAGCATAAAGTCTGCAAATATTTGGAGTGAAGCTATTCTCAACAATCTTCTACAACCTCAAATAATCACAAAGATATGCCCCAAAATGACACAAGAACACAATGGACACAAAGTAGGATCTCAACACAAAGTCTGAAATTCCAACTCCTTGATATTATTTAAAAGGAGCAATTTATAACTATAAAGCTCAAAGTCTTTACGAGTACAAAATTCTGCAAAATTTAATTGCTTGCCAATATATCCTTTTTACAATGGACACCCTCAAGTATATATAGAACAGGAGTCTTGAGAAAAATGTGGGAGGATCCCAACTAACTTGAGAAATTCTCTCAACCACCATGAATTATTCCAACTACAATCCTAATATAACTCAACTTGTAGTTGCCTTACTTGTAATTACATTTTACAAAAATGCAAGCGAAAGAAACACTTGCAATTACAAAATTTGTTTGTACATGCGACTTGTCCATAACAAAATACATAAAAGAAAGAGAAAATATCATGAGATACTTTTATTCCATTTCATTTATGGCTTTGAAGGACTAGAAATTGTTGATGATTCTTTGCAACTCATCAGGATCAAGACCCAATGTATTCTTGGCAACTGCAATAGTCTTAAGAATCACATCAAAATACCTCATTGTTGCTTCTCTGTGTTCTTCAAGGATAGTTCACATTTTATCAAAGATCATTTGATAACTCACAAACCTACGGATCGAATTCACAGAACTGCTCTGATTCTAGCTCCTGACGAAGATTTGATGTCATTTTAGTAATAACCGCATCTGATGCAAGCACCTCTCCTTCATGACTTAAAATCTTGCAAGACATTTTATCAAAACTAGAAAGTATGTCCTGCTCAACTTCACCACTCATTTCAAGTGTAGCCTGAACATCTTTGGAGAGCTCTTCAAAAACTAATGACTTGTTTGTCATAATTTCTTCAAATTCTATATATTTCTCTTTGCCAAGTATTATCATATTGTTGCATAGAATTTCCAGTTTGGTCTAATCCATCTCATGCCAGATCTTTAAATATTTTTCAATTGAACTTAGAATTTGTTAGAATGCTTCCAAAGTCTGATTCAAATTAACCTTTGTTGCTCTAATAGTGTTCAAAACATGTAATGCTTTCTCAATCACTTGAGTACCTTGATCAATCAGCTGATCTACCCAAAAATCAACTACCATGGCCTTTTGGGCAACCTTCTCCAATTATCTAACTGATTCTTTAGATGTAGAAGAAGTCAATGGATTAACTTGTTCTGAAGAATTCGTGATTTTCTAAATTACTGTGATGAGCTATAAATTCTTCTCTTTGAGCTCACTCTTCTTTGCCAGAAACTCATCACACTTTAGAACTAATGAGGCTACTGAATTTGTGGCATCATGCATGAGAACAAAATGTGTTTGTTTACCAATTCCAATCCTAATAAGCCTATAATCTGATAGTTGCATCTCTTCTTGTGGCTTCTCAACCAATGGCTCAGCTGCCTCTACATATTTCATTTTGTTTTCATCTACCACCACCTACGAGACTTTCTTCGCCTTCTTAGCAATTCTGGACTTAGGTTTCACAAGTTGTTGGAAATCAAAAATATTAGGAGAGATCTCCTGCTTCTTCCTTTTTTGTGTAATTGAACTCAGCCATGGGGGTAGTTCTAATGAGTTCACATTGGAGACGACAACTGTGGTCTCTAAAGAAATAGGCTCTACCTGTACCATAGTTGTCACCTTAGGAGAAGTTTATGTTTGAATGGCAACAGGCCTTGCCTTATGTGGTAACACATGACTTAATTTTGCCACGAACTTATCAAAACTCAAAGCAGAAGTATCAACATCAGGAAAAGAAACACTAGACATTACCACATAGGAGGGATTCACATCAAAAATGCTCTCTAGATTTCTATGAGAAGTCTCAGTAGGTAACTCCATACTAGCACCAATAGATGTACTAATTTCAATAGGATCCATGAATATAGTGGAGAAAGAATCCACATCTATGTCAATATCCATGGACATTCGAGGAATAGTCTAATGAGGGGAATTTGAGTCTACTGAAGGAGGTGATTCTGTTGTGTTCTCCTCATGGGTATCATTCTCAGCATCAACAACATGAATCTACATATGTGATGTTTCTTTTCCTTTCAATGACACTTTTGGTGGAGGAATAACCAAAGCTCTGGTAACCCTCAACTTGATTCTCATACCAGAAGAAGAAGCACCTTCTTTAGACTTAACTCTGATTTTAGACCTTTGCCAACTAGCCCAGCCAAATCATTTTCTGCTTCACCTTTGATCTTGATGATCTTGACATGGTTATCCTTCCACCAAGCACTAGTATTAGCGAGGATGGGCTGAAATATGTCAATGATTGAGTCACACTCCTTTTTGGACCATTGTGGAGAAGGGAGAGGAGCTTCTGCAACTTTTTGCTCTTTGTACTTTAGATCAAGGATTTTTCCATCATCCACCATCCCTTCCATGATTCTAGTTAATCTAAGATCCACAATCTTCTCTAAGGTAAGTCCACTATAGTCCATTCTTTTGATTTCCTCTTCGGTACAAAGATCAACCCAGATATCTTTGAGGCGATGAACATGAGTGAAGGCTCTCTTGATTTTGTCTTTCATCCCTCGGTAATCAAAATCTTTCCTTACGATGAACTTCTTTAACTTTATTTCTTGAAGTTCAACTTCCATTGCCTTGGTTCTCTGAGAAGTGTTCAAGGAATATCGACCAATTTGCAATGGATTGTGTGAAGAAATATTAATACCCAACTTGTGATTGGCAAGTTTTACAGCATGAACCACCATCAACTATCTCACCAACTCCATCAAAAGAGTTCTATCAGTGGAATACCAGGGTAACATGTATGGTTGTCCCTCAAAACATCCAACCCTCATGTAAGTGAAAGTATGAAACTGTAGGAACAAACAACCATACTCATTCACTTTTTTCCATGTTGCTTCAGAGACTATTCTATTCTTGAGTGATTTATCAAAAAGACACATGAAGGGACCAAAGAAAGCATCTTGCACTCTTCTGTAATAAAGCCTATTGGGCTTTAGAGTCAGTTGATCATAGTATTCCCACACTGGCACCAATGATTTGCTACCCTTGGTAGAAAGACCAAGAAACTGTCTGAGTGACGCAGCAATATACACCAAGAATGAATTCATATAAAAAGTGAAGGTAGAGGGAACTTGTGCCAATTACCTGCATAGGTTATCACTGATTAACTCTCCCTAGAAAACATGAGACTGCCCTTTCCTCATAACCATGATGTACTTGTACATCCAGATTTTAAACACATTGGAGTGTTTTAAACCTGTTATCCTACTAAGAAGCATGATCATATCACTTACTTCCTCAATGAAGTCAGAACTATACAACTTAGGCCATCTAGAAAAACAAGTCTAGAGAGTCTTCAGCCACTTAGCATTAATATGTCTAATGAAATCTAATCTTCTCTTATTGTAGTGATCTCTAGCGCTCTTCATTATAATTTCAGCATACAAAGGAGTTGTGGGAACTTTGAAGATCTTTTTGATTGTTTATGCATCCAAACTTATTATAACATTCCCATCTTCATCCTTGATTGTCTTCATTTCTTGATCAAAATGAGCAGCACATGCAAGCAAAAGTTCAGGTTCTAAAGCGGCTACTGGGAACGAAGAAACCAAATGAATATAACTATTGAGAAGCAAATACGTCCCATGAGTCGGTGAATGCTTTGTTCTTTCTAGAAACTCAAACATATCAATATATCTGATCTTTGTATCTCTATCTCATCAATGAGAGAATCCATCTGAGAGGGAGCAATCTCATTCAAATATTTTTCATACTTAGACTTCATTTTCTTGTTTAGAGGTGATGTTGGCTCTTATGTCATCGAACAAGAATCTGAAATACTATGATGAAAAATCAGAAGGGTAAGAACATCTTCAGTAGCTATTGGTGATTCCATGATGCCAAATCCTTAAAAATCAATGCTTCCACCAAAATTTGCATGGGTATTTAACTTGCAACAACTTGGAATGACTCAAAGATGTTTTGTGGATATGATTTGGACAGCGATGGGAAGGAAATCGGATCTGGGAAGGTCGACTACAAGCTGAGAATATTATAAGCTTTACTTGTAATCGGGTCTCTAAGACCCGATTGCAAATAATGAGTATGTATTATGGAAGTAAGCAGCAATAAATACTTGTAGTCGGGTCTTAGAGACCCGATTACAAGTGGCTAAAAGAAAGTGATGCAAAGCCTCTTTTTTTTAAAACATCTTGAAAGTAAGGCAAGGTGGATAATGGTCACCAAGTTTGATGGATCTTCTTACTTGTAGTCGGGTCTCTAAGACCCGATTGCAAGAAACCAAAGGAATTTATAAACGTTGTCTCCTACTTGCAGTCGGGTCTTGAGAAACCAATTGCAAGTGTACAAAGAGAAGAAAAACATGTCTCACGAATTTGCAGTCGGGTCTCAAAAACCCGATTGGAAGTATGCGAACAAAAATAACTTGCTTCATAGAAATGACTTGCAAATGAAACTTTGGAGATGTAGCATGGAAGGCGAATGTAAGCCAAGAGGGGAAGAACATGAAGATGAAGCCATGCAAAATAAACAAGCATCCAAAAACTTAAAACCCCAAAAACAACAAAAGGAAGAAGAAAGAACCAAGCAAGAACCACACCTAGAAGAAGAAAACCACTTAACTTCAAAGAGAAATCAATAATATTTGCAAGAATAAGGTCGACTTTTATATGCAACATAGAAGAAGACTCCCCTTTGAGCACAAAGAGCTTGATAATAAATGTTCTCCTCTAAAGACACAAATATAAGAGGAAGAAATAGGGTTTGCAAAGACACACCATCACTTGAAAACATAGAAATAGATCCATGGTCGAGTCTTATAAACTCAAAATCAAGTGATTTAAAATGAAACCGCTTTCACTAACTTGAAATCGGGTCTTAAAAGACCCATTACAAGTTAAATATATGTCTATCACTTGAAATTGGGTTTGTAAAGACCGATTACAAGTGACTTTTTATAACATATTGTTCCTTGCTAACTTGCAATCAGACTCCCAAGGACCGATTACAAGCAATTTAAAAGCTCAAATAACTTCACTTCAAATCGGGTTTGTAAAGATCAATTACAAGTGACTCTTGCAACATAAAGTGCTAAAGTGATGATATATGAAGTCGAGTCTCAAGGACCCGATTGCAAGTTTTAAAAGATAACACTTGCAATTAGGCATTCAAGATCCCCAACTTGCAATGAGGCATTCAAAACCCGATTTGAAAAAGAAAAGGCAATAAACATGACCAAAAAGACATCCAAACTAAAACAAAAAGGATAAAAAATGCTTTAAGAGCTTAAAGATTATACAAGGCACAATTTTACCTTGAAAAATGTGCATTGGAGAAACTTTAATAAGAATTTTATTGAAAAATTTGTATAGGTTGTCCAGTTTTTGCTTTACAAAAACTGAGGACAACATAATTCTCATCTTGTATTCTCATTCATTGATGAGAATCCATGATCCATGCCTCTTCTTCCTTTCATCCTTGACTGTTGATTAATTTTTTCAATCTCAACCCTCCATTTCTCATTCGATCTTCTATAAATAAAGCACTATTTGGAGACAAATGGATCCATCTTTCTCAGAGCAAACTTATGTTGTTGAATATCATCCATCTTTCAATTGAAAACTTATGTTGTTGAATTAACTTTTATTCACACTCATACTTTACTCACTTTTAGCTTGTTTTAGTTCATTTTTAGTTGCATAATAGCTTTACGCTTCCATTAATGGCTTCCAAGCATCCATCTTATCTTGTTTATAAATTAGGGTTTCTATTTTTATCTTAGAAGTAGTTTACATTAGCTTATCAATTGCATAATTAGATCATTTTTAGCATAAAATCATGTTAATTTAGCTTGCATCATGTTCATTTTAGCATAAATCAAGTTTCAATCCACTTTATCACAATGGTTTCATCGATTCTCTTCCATGGAATCGATTGAAACAGGCTCATTGATCATGGGATTGGGAAAGGGTCATTGTTCCACATCAACACGACACCAATTCCAAAATGGGATAAGTTTCAAATGGGTTAGAGTAGGGATTTAACCATTTTCGTAGTTTACAATTTTTAGTTTCAATAAATGCTTAGTTTAACTTTTCAATTTGAATGATCTTGTTTGGTAGATTGAGGTTTAGTGGACCAATTGCGCTTCGATTCATCATGGATCAAGCATAATCGACCCACCCTAATCATCCTTGTCTCACATTTTGGCACTAAAAGGAGGGCAAATTGATGATTTAATCAGATTTTAGCTTGAATTTTGTTCATGTGTTTTGTTGCAGGTTACAATGACGCCCAAATCACAAATAGTGATGCTCTTTGAAGAGTTTCACCATATAGCGACGCTATTGCAATTTGAAACACTATCACTGATTTAAATTTGGCGACGTCGATTTAATATAAAGGTATCAAAAACTTTAAATGATGATGCTCCCACACTTCAAATCACAACGCTCCAAAATCTTGACGCTATCATTCTCTCTATTTTTGCTGCAGAGAGATGCCCATTTTCACCAGAGCGATGCCCAAACTTCAAATTGTGACACTATCGTATGCAACAATGCCCAACTCTGGTAAGGTTTTTATGATCATTTTTTTGACATATTATTTAATTTCCTTGATTTATCTGATCACTAATGCACTTTTAACTGTGTTTTGGTTGTTAGACTAATAGGGTTTTTCAGTTTGAATGACATGGAGCTAAAGTGAAGGAAGCCTTCTTATCTTGAAATTCTATGAGTGTAACAAGTGTTTAACGCTTTGGGGCAATTATAACCCAACTTTTCATGCTTTCTACTTTATGCTTTAGGACCTCACTAGATTTTAATTGAGTTTAAAATGAACACTCAAACAAGACTAAAATTGAACCTTCATTTCATCATCTTCTTTTGGGTTTAAAATTGAACAAAGCAACTTCATATTTCATTTGGTGCTTAAAATGAAGTCATCACTGCTTTGAGGTGTTAAAATTTATAACTATTTGCTATTTTTTGTGATTTACAACATTGTTAGTGGATGTGTATGCAATTCTCTTATGCCATTTGGTGACCTTGAGAATAGAAACATTCCCTAACACTTTGAAAAATCACTTACATCTTTCCATTTGGATTAAAACTGAATCCCTTTACGAGTGTGAGTAAAAGATGTGGCATGTGTTCTCTCTTTTTTCATGCAAGAAAAGATGATTCAGCTATGAATGTACTTCCTTGCTATTGTTCATCTTTAGAGGGCCTGTCTCCCCACTTCAAAAGGAGGGAATGACCCAAGTGGTAACGAAGTGAAGCCAAGTTCTTCCAAACTGTGATATAAATATGTGGTTGCAATGAAAATTATGATCGATGGGATGCGGTACATGATAGATCTCCCCCAGTATCTTTATGATGTGTAAAGACCTTGTTCTAAGGGTTAGGAGACCTCTTAACAGAGTTTATCATTGCACCCCCTAAACTAGAAGCCCTTATTACAAACCTGTGTTCAGAATCCAAAATCTTTAATATTTGTTGGTGCAAGAACGATCACTTTGAAGTTGTCCCACATTCTTACTATTCAATTGTAGAAACAAAAATAAATCCTTTTGATCTTCAAATTTTAAGGATTTTGAGATTTGTTGGTCCCGAGAAGTGTGTGTCATGGAGGGGAGCCAGTGTTGCCAAATCTCTAACTGTTTCAATTGTTTAGTGTTTGGAGAAATCCAAGTGGGAATTCAACAAGTATAGCCATTTCAAACCTAGTATTTTAAATGATTGTGAGTCATTTTGATACATTGCTTGGTTTCAAAATGTTTGAAAACGTTACAAAAACAAACATTCACTATCTTCCTTAAAATTTCAAACACTTTGGTTTAAATATGGATGCCTCTTGATTTAGCCTTGATAATACTGCTTGTCCTAAGGGTTTATATCCTTAGAAACTTCTAAATATCTTGACTTAATCTCAATCCATATTTCTCAAAGACAACATAGGCAATTATAGCTCTAATCTCATGATTTTCATGAAATGGAAATTGTGAAAGTTATGATGTTTTTGACATAAATATTTAGTTTGAAAACATAATCAAGATGAGTGTTTGTAAAATCAATTCACTTAAGCAAGATAAATTTGACACAATTGATCCCCACATGACCATTTGGAGACTGATCGCTCTTGTTCTACAACCCGACCTTACCGATGCTATCATTCAACCAAAATTTAAATTTATTGAGGGAGAACAAATGGATATTATCAATAGTTTGAGAAGCTTCACTTTTGAAATCAAGGAAACATCAAATCAATGGATAATTGCTACAACTATATTAGATAAAGAAGAACGAAAAGTTGATATTTTGGCTAGAAGGCCCATATTACCACCTCCCGCATGGCAATAAATGTCTTCTTCTTCTTTACTAATCTCACACAACATCAAGATCACCTAAATAAGATCTACAGGTCATCATTTTAAACTCATACATCTTAAACCAAAAGCTCTGAAGAAACACCTTTTAGAACTTCACAACAAGCACAACAAGCTTATCAACAAGACATCCAACAACAACAACAAACAGCCTTAGCCGTACAACAAATACAACAGTAGCAACAACAACAAGCAGCCTTAACCACACAACAACATCAACAATAATAAAAATCAGCCTTAGCCACACAAAAACGACAACAACAACAAGCTTATCAAGCATCCTTAGTAGCACAACAACACCATCAAGCCTATCAAGCATCCTTAGTAGTGTAGCAACAACATCAAGCCCAAAAGTAAGCCCTAGTGCCACAACAACATTAGTAGGCCCAACATCAAGACCTTGTGGTGTAACAACAACAACAACAAGCCTTACTAGCTCAATAGTATGCCCAACATCAACAACAACAACAACAAAGTTCCTACTATAATCCTCAACATAACATCATCAATACAAACACGTTAGGAACATATACATCAACACCCCAATCACCTTCGCATAACCCAACTCCACCATACACTCCATACAACACACCATCATATCAAAATCCCATATACAACTCATCCATCATCCCATCATATGTTCCTCCACCAAACCCACAAGACGATCTAGCTTCGCAACTCAAGGCACTATCCCAAGAAATGCAGGACCTTCGAATGGGCAAGACAAAGAAGCCCCATACACATAATATATGTCCTTATCCATTTGACCGAAACATTGCAATGGTGCCATTCCCTCCACTAGTACAAAAACAACAATAAACTTCTAAAAAAACTACTAAAATATGCTTATAATGACTACAGTTGGTCACATGACCACTAATAGTTTATTGCCAGTCATATATAATGCGACCAGATTGATGACTAAACCATTTTTAGTCATTTATTGGTTGTTTTGATTGATCGATTTGGTAGTATATTTAGTCATTGATTTAGTCATTCATTGTTGCGATCTAGTCACTTATTTAGTCACATTTTTTCCACTGATACATTTAGTCGTTGATTTAGTCATTGATTGTTGTAATCTAGTCACTTATTTAGTCATTTTTATTCACCGATATATTTAACAAGTCACTTATTTAGTTGTTGATTTAGTCATTGATTGTTGTAATTTTGTAGTAAATTTAGTCATTTTTATTCACTGATTTCATTGGTCATATATCTAGTCATAATTATTCACTGTTCACTGATTTTTGTTAATTGGTAGTATATTTAGTCAATTTAATTATTAATTGATGTCAATTAGTAGTATATTTAGTCATTTTAATTGACTGATATTTGAGGATTTAAGCATAAAACACAGAAATACACATCAATCAAGCAATAAGACAACCATTGAGAAGGCAAAATTAGTGAACTTTATTAATAAAAGAAAGGTGTTCTAGTTATAGTTTACAAATAGAGTATTACAGTTATTATTTTCAGTCACAAGACTAAAAATCTGAGTTACAATATTGCAGAGAAATGACTGCAAGAAAGAAACTTCTCCAAACGACTTTTGCAATGATGGAAATGCCTGCTTGAAGCCCTTCAATGTGAGCACATGCCCCTTTCATCTCTTAAAACTTCTACAACGTGGGCAATCTTCTTGGAGCAAGTTGTAATGTATAGAATCCAAGGAGAGTGTTGATTGTGTCCCATATATGAAGCTCTCTCCTTCAACGCAATCAACAATAACCCGGCTAGAATATTTCCTCCTTTATATGCAATGTGCCATCTGATATGAGCAACAGGGTGCTGCCTTTTCTACCATGAATGAAGCTCTGCCTCAATACAACCAACAAAACTAATATTAGTCTCAATTCAGAAAGAATAAAAGTGAATTGTATATTGCAAGTTTACAAAAGAAAGTCCAAACACAAAAAAAAGATAAATCAATTAAAAAATTGTAGCCTTGTCAACAAATGCCTTAAACAGAGTTTTCAACATAGGCCTGAAATATGCATATTGAACCCTTGATTTCAGAACTTTTTTCAAAGTTTAAGAAAGGTGATCATATGCTCAGATTATAGAATGAAGGCTATCAACACTAACCAAACTGGAACAACATTATCAACAAAAAATTATTGGAAAGCAAGCCCAAGAATGCCATCAGACTTAATTAGACAACAAAAATGTCAACCCTGGTTCATGTGTTGTCTGAGTAAAGACTTGCACCATGGAAGAATCCATTTATACATAAATTCCAAATTAAGTTGATGAGAAAAGACCTTTAATATCCAACTCGGAAGCCAACATCCAAAAATTACTAACCTGATGTTTCACAACAAGTTTCCCAACTGTGACATCATCTTTACTTAAGAAACCAGATATTTTGAAATATTGAATCTCACAGGATTCTCCTTCACAAACAAAAAATGATATATATTAATTTTTTACCAACTTCCTTAATATCCCCATGTAAGCAAACTAAACTAAGTGAGGTTGAGGGTTTGACATAGAGTACCATCTTCTTGGTATGTGCTTGACTTTGATGACTTCTATCTTGAATGAAAATAGCAAGCTAGCTACATTGTAAAATCATTGTTAATCATTGTTACAAAAATAACCACAAAATCATCTTTAATTAAAATAATCCTTCTAAATATTTTAGTTAATTTCTAAGAGAGCTAATTTCACTATCCAAACAACAATCAATCTATATACTGTATATAATTTCCCATAATTCAAAATTTGAATGTAATGAAACTAACCATAATTACCAAAGATTTGACACCAAAATGTAGTACAAAATGAATTGTTTGACAGAATGCCTCAAAGAGATGTCATCTCATGGAATGAAATGATATGATTGCAGAATGTGCACAAAATGGATTTTGCAAGGAAGCTCTCAAAATCTTTGAATTAATGAAGCACTCTGGAACACCAACATTGTAAGCTTTGCTTGTGTTCTAGATGCATGCAGTCATGCATGTTTAGTGGATGAGGGTTGCACATACTTCACACATCAGTAACCCTTATTGCATTACATATATAGTTGATAATTAGGTGTGCATGGTTGACCTTCATGCCCGTGTTGGCTATCTTGAGGACACCCTAAACATTATTATTGAGATTCCAGTTAAACATTTCAATCTTGTGGATCATATATGAATATAGGCTGAGTATTCCAACAACATTTCTTTTTTAGTTAGATCCTAAAAATGTTGCAACTTATGTTCTTCTCTAAAACATCTGTGCAGAAGCGGTAGGTGTTGTGAGGTTCAAATAGTAAGGAGATTGATGAAAGATAGAGGAATTAAAAATATACCTACATGTAGTTGGATTAAAGGGCATAAATGGGTACATATTTTTTGTGTAGGAGACAGATCACATCCACAAACATGGTAGATCTATGCAAAATTGGAGAAATTGGCTTGGCAAATGAAGGCAGCAGGGTATTTCCAGATTCAAGACTTTTAATCAGTGTTGTGGAATAGAAGAAAAAAGAATCATTTATCTACCACCATAGTGAAAAGTTAGCAATTGCATTTGGTTTGTTAAACATGGCCCCTAGTACAACTATTAGAGTTGTTAAGAACCTTTGAGCATGTTCTGATTTTCACACTGCATCTAAATTGTTGCAAGAGAAATTGTTCTAAGAGATGTGAACCATTTCCATCATTTTAAACAGGGAAAATTTTCTTATGGAGAATATTGGTGATGCTAAATGAAACAATCTGAAAAATAGGCTTACACTATAATAATGTGCGCTACATCAGATATCCAATAATAATGAAGGGACATCCATCAAAGCATAACAATAGGGATTTTTTTTGTCATATGTTGTAGTTACAAGTGCCCTGGTAGAGATACATGAAAATGTGGAAGAAATATACACAAGGCAAGCAAACTATTTCAAAAAAATCATCAAAGAAATGTGATATTTCTTTTTATAGTTAAATTGTGATACCGCACCATTTTGACATGATCCTTGCGGTGATGCAGGATGTTACTCCTACACCACATTGTTATTGCTTGACCTTCACGGTAATGCGGGATGTTACCACTAGACTACATCATGTCTTCTTGGCTCTTGCGGGGATGTGGGAGAAGTATTTGAGTTATCATCATATCGCACATTTATTGCTTGGCCTTCGCGATAATGCAGGATTTTATTGCTACATTGCACTGTGTCTTCTTGGCTCTTGCGGTATGGCAATATTATGAAACTTGTCACAACCATCTACTACCTTGAAAAAATAATCTTATGAAACTATCCTATAGGGATGACAGTCCCAAGAAATATGGCAATGGTTACACCAATAAATAGTTAACTAGAAACCATGAATTTTCAATGCATAATGGAGAATATACAGAGAGTTAAGTTAGTGAGAAAACATCCTTCGAGAATTATCATCAAAAGTATGACAATCTAAGATTTTTTAGTAGAAATCATATACCCTCAAAAACCTAACAGTATAATAGACCTAGTGATAGCTTTCAGAGCCATAAGAATAAATTCATAAGAGAATATATGAAAGAGCATGAAAAGACATTGAGATGGAAGGGAAATTGGTAGAGTTGAAGAACCAGACCTATAGTGAGAAGGTAGGGAGAACAAAGTAATTTATAGTCAAGAGCATCATGGCAGTTTCTCAGTTGACTATATTTGGGCAAGGAGAGAACTTAGTGACAACATTACCATCAAAACAATAAGGATACTCAAAACCCTACCAAACCCTAGGGCCTTTTTCATCACCTTGTAGAGATCTCAAACATGTATGAAAATATTTCACAGACACTAAAATCGTCTTTATTTTTTATGATCACGAAAAGTAACAAAAATTTAGATTTACAAGTGATGAAAAGAAGTACATGGAAAGTATAGTTGTATAAGCGTGAATTTGCACCCCTAACACAAATTCCCTTTTACCCCCTTACACTTTAGAAAACGTAAGGCGAAGGCTTAATTCCACTTAAGCCTACTATCCACATCACACTTGGCGCCTATTTTGTGTGTCGGTGGGAGCGTTTCTGTCAAGGATGCCCACGCGGCATGCAGACGTCCACGTGATGTGCTTACGTCCCTGGTAGATTCTTGTGGCTGGAGACTGCAAAGGCGTTGCACTTTCGATTGGAACTTGAAGAGTAATGCCTCCCTTTAGCTAGCTAACCCGAATATGGCCTTTTTTCATCCTTTCCTTCATATTCTTGACCATTCCATCCATTCTCAAGTTTTGCAAGATCAAGCTTGAGCATTCTCTCCATTTTCCATTCATCCATTCAAGCTTTGTAGTAGCACTTCACACTCCATTGCAACAATCTACCACTCCATCACTCTGATAGTGCAAGCGCAGGACACACGCCATTACAACAAAGGCTTGAGTTCCTCTCATTTTCTCTTCCACAAGCCTTGAGTGCTTTGGATGGAGGTGGTAAGCTCCTCTCATCTTCTCTATCATCTTGGTTGAGTAAGCACGTACTATTTTGTAGTGTCTTTTGTTTACGTAGCTTGTATTCCTTTATTTATCTTTATTCCTATCATTGCAAACTTGGTTGTCCATGGAGGTGGAAACACCAAAATGGAGTCTGATTGAGGCAGACCCCTAAACAGCCCCAACATTTTCCCCTTTAAATATGTGTAGGTGGAGAGATCTTGGAGTAAGTCGACGAGAGGATTGTTCTATAAAATTATATTCGTCACCCTTGCGGTAATATATTTCTTTTATCACATTCACATTTACATCTCCTTCTTAATCTCATTATGTTGTTCAAGAAACTCCTAAACTAGGCTAGTAGTCCCTTCTTGAGGATTTAACCTCATCTCTCTAGTTTTTTGGCCGTATGGACACCAACACACCTGTGACATACCAGCGTGCTACGCTATCATCCTGAAACTGCACTTCTATCCTCTAACAAAGAACTACTTGAGATGTAGAGTTGACCTTAAAAAGAAGCTCACCTAGTCTCCCTTCAGTTCTCGGGATTGCAGAGTGATCTAAGGACTTCATAATCCTCATCATTCTCATCCCATCCATCCTAACCTTCCTTTAAATTGAGATAAGTTAGGGCAACCTTTCTGCTCTTGGCCTTTCATGACCTAGGGCCTTGTAGTGGTTGGTCCCCCTCTCTTACATTTTTGGTGAACCCGACGTGAACCATTTTGGTTCCATTTTGCGATACTGAAAGGCCCTTTCCTTGTGTTCTAGGAGTGTTGTAGGTGTGAGTGTTGTAGGGATTTTTCCTTACAACCCAACCTACGATCCCTAGTAGGCGTAGCCAGAAGGTTATGACACTGTTGTGTGACGAACCCTTAATCGGGTCATTGGCTTATCCCATAATCCTTACGAGGCTCTGTAGAAGTGTCGTTAGTGTGTGTGATGGCCTCCTTCTTAAACCAACCTATTCCTCTGTGTAGACTATGAGTAATGGTACCAACATAATCTTCACTTCACAGGACCTATCGATGGGCTTCAATAGGGATCCATCTCCTCTTTACATTCCTGCAAGGATAAATGGGAATACTATAGCAGGTGTTTTCATTGATCTGACATCTCAAGTGAATATCATAACTAAGGAGATCATGCTAATTAACTTCTTACATAAGGATGGATATGATGCACTTGAAAGAACCGTCTACACACATGATGGATTTTTCATACCTCCTATAAGGAGTATTGTCCTATCGGCCCTCATTGGACCTAAATCTGTGAACCTTAGGTTTGACATCATTTTGGGGTATGAACTCTTTAGAGTGAAGCTAAGTATGCCCTGGCTAGTAGCTATGAATGCAGTTCCTTCAGTTGTGCACAAATGTCTGAAGTATGTTCATGGAGGCTCGGTACATGTTGTCCATGACACCAGTTATAGACCATCAGTTGCACATGGCAACTATACCCTAGATTACTTTTGGCCTGCCTCTCTTGGTCCTCTCCCACCTTGGAAGGACCTCTTGTACCACACGTATCAAGACTATAAGAAAGGGTGTGGTAGGCTAAAAGTCAGGTTCCCTCCTTCACCTTATGTTATTTCACATAGAGCTTGCTTGAAAGCTGACAGTGATGCCACCAAGGCACGTAGAAGAGAAGAAGAGAAGCGGTATCGAGATCCTCCTTCTTCCCCTTCTATTGCTTAGCCTGATGCTTCCTCTCACCCTACCATAGTGCCACCTACTTTTTTCTCACACTTACGAGAGAATCCCATGGTGCCCACTTGGCGAAAGGCCAAGCATCCTGCATTTGAGCTTCTTGTCTTACCCACAGAGTCTAGAACCATTCGGTATGGAAGACAAAAAGCCCCCCATGGAGAGTCTTCTTTGTCCCGGCCTCAATGACCTACTATTCATGTTCCCAAAATAGTGAATGGGAAGAGACCCACCGTCAACACGCTAGAGTTGATTCCTCCCAGTGTTTCCAAGCCTGTTCCTTTTGCTCCCATTCAGGAGTCTACCCTTCTGCTGGAAACAACTATGGAGGATACTCCTATGGTTGAGCGTAATCTTTTTGTCCCTTCACAAGTTATGGCTTATGGTTCAAAGAGTCATAGAAACTGCCTTGCGCACAAGCGTAAGCATTAGTGAAAAGCTCTCCTGACTGAGCAAGCCTCCTCATAGAAGAAGGAGGAAGAGAAGATAACACCTCTTGTTGTGTCCTCATCTCTCCCCTCTTCTGTCTCTGATCTAACTAGTTCTAAATCTCTCTCGGCTCCCGTTGTGAGCGCACATGCACCTAGAAAGGTGCAAATGTTCATTGCTCCTTCTGCGAAACCGCCCCTACTGATTTCCATTCTGGGTGTCTTGCCTTTCCAAAATCCCGTGGATATGGTCAACACTTCGGTCGTATCCATTGCGGCTCTTTCCTTGTCTCCCTCAACCCTCCTTGCTTCGTCTGTGGGGAGTTCACCTCCTCTGATGAAGAAGAAGGTAGATTGTGGCCCCTCCAACAATGGAGGACATAAGAACCACCTCTTTTAAAAGGTGGCCCCATGCTAACTTGTTATGTCCTAGTAATGGAACCAGTCCCAACCTCCCCTGAGTTTAGCACTGCTCCTGAGTCTCTCGGTGAGCCTAGAGGTGAACCTCAGGTGCAAACTCCTTCATCCATCCAGGTAAAACATGGCACTCCTGTTAAGTGTATGTTCAACTCGGTGGATGAAGTTTTGACCTTGTCAGCAATCTTTGTGAAGTCACTGACCTTAGACCCATAAGAGTTGAGCGACGAAGACCTCACTGGTCCCTCTACCTTGGCCCTTGCTGTAGGAGGATCACAAGCTCCTCCCCTTAACATTACACCATTGCAGGCTCGTCATCTTTCCCCCTACGATGATCTAGAGTCGGAAGCTAATGACCTCTTGTTCGACCAATGTTAGGGGGAGACCCTCTTCTTGACCTTTAGATTAGATGTGTGTGTGTTTCATGATGTGTTCCCACCATGATCGTGCTATATGTTCCTGGATGACCCTCGTCACCCCTGTTGATGCTTGGAAACAGGCATGGTGTTTGTGTTGTAAACTTTCCTCTATATGTATCTCTATTCTTCCATGTTTGTGATTAATTTTTGGTAAATTGGGGATGATGCAAAGCATTAGAAGCATTTAGGCCTCCTTCCATGTTGACCCAATTTTTTACTGTCTTTTGTGCATTCTTCCTGATCTGGCTAGGGATTGATGATCTTTCACCTCTTGTCGCGGTTACCTACTATTTATAAATAAAGGCAAATCTGACCCCACAAAATCGAATCCCCCTATGCCCTTTGTGTGTGATCTCTTTTTTGTTACTTTTCTCTCTATCTTTCTCTCTTCCTTGCTTGAGTTGTCCCTTTCATGTGTGACAACGTTACTTCTACATCACGTCATCTTTAGAAAACGTATTCATTGCCAAGCGAATCTTTTCTCGAAGATCCTTCACACACTTCTTTATTAGAATTGCATTCTCGACTTGAAACCCTAACAGAACATGTTTCCTTCATCATGGGTTTGTAATGAAAGGGCTTGGAAACCCTCCTCTGAAGTGGGAACGGTCTTAGTCTTCTCCTCACATGGGCGCATCTCCTTCCTTTCAAATTCCTTGATCAAGTGAACATATTTCAAAAGGATTCCTTGATGTTGAATCGATTTGAGAAATAAGATGGTAGCTTTTGGACAGTGTGTCCCTTGAGTGGACCCCTCCTTTTCATGTCGGGTTCCTCGGGGACCCCCTTCGAAAGCTTTCAACAAGTTCTATGGTGTCTAGCCCAGGGGCAGCCCGACTACACCGGTTTCGCATCTTCATGTCTAGCTCAAGGGTAACCCGACTAGACCAATTTCACTTCTTCGTGTCTAGTCTGGGGATAGCCTGACTAGACCTACTTCGCATCCTTATGTCTAGCTTGGGGGCAGCCCGACTAGACTTCACTCTTCAAATAGTGCATCCCTTGAGTGGACCCTCCTTCCTTTTGAAGGGTTCTTGAGGGACCCCTTTGAAAGACTTACAACTCAGCGACGGTTTGCGTGACTGTCTATTCACTAGCCTACGCGGCCACTTCCTGACATGTTATATCTGTGGGTAAACATGTCGCCCTCTTTAACTCTGTAGAGTATCCTTTACTCAATCTCCCTCATGTAAGAGTTCTTGGGGGATACCTGTAAGTAAGGTGATTTTCCTAGTTTCCTTCATGTGAGAGTTCTTGAAGGATACCCCCCTTGCAGGACCGTGAGCCTGTGAGGCATTTTCATACTTCAGCTTCATAGTTTCGTAGAGCTATGAAATCCTCTCCTGCACTTCTGAGTTCGCTAGACCGTGCTCTGCTTCCTCGTCGGTTCAGGTATACATCTCTTACCTTATTACTTATTACTACTCTACTTTACCGAAGCACTCATCAATATTTGTGCTCGCTAAAGTGGGGGAAAAATGTATAAGCGTGAATTTGCACCCCTAACACAAATTCTCTTTTACCCCCTTACACTTTAGAAAACCTAAGGCGGAGCCTTAATTCCACTTAAGCCTGTTGTCCACATCACACTTGGCACCCATTTTGTGTGTCGGTGGGAGTGTTTCTATTGGGGACACCCATGTGATGCGCAGACGTCTGTGTGGTGCGCTTACGTCCCTAGTAGATTCCTGTGGCTAGAGACTATAGATACGTTACACTTTTGATTGGAAGTCGAAGAGTAACGCCTCCCTTCGGCTGGCTGACCCGAATATGGTCATTTTTCATCCTTTCCTTCATATTCTTGACCATTCCATCCATTCTCAAGTTTTGCAAGATCAGGCTTGAGCATTCTCTCCATTTTCCATTCATCCATTCAAGCTTTGTAGCAGCACTTCACACTCCATTGCAGTAATCTACCACTCCATCACTTTGATAGTGCAAGCGCAAGACACACGCCATTACAACAAAGGCTTGAGTTCCTCTCATTTTCTCCTCCACAAGCCTTGAAAGCTTTGAATAGAGGTGGTAATCTCCTCTCATCTTCTTTATCATCTTGGTTGAGTAAGCACGTACTATTTTGTAGTGTCTTTTGTTTACGTAGCTTGCATTCCTTTATTTATCTTTATTCCTATCATTGCAAACTTGGTTGTCCATGGAGGTGGAAACACCAAAACGGGGTTTGACTGAGGCAAGCCCCTAAACAACCCCAACATTTTCCCCTTTTTCTGTGTGTAGGTGGAGAGATCTTGGAGCAAGTTGGCAAGAGGATTGTTCTACGAAATTATCTTCATCACCCTTGCAGTAATATATTTCTTTAATCACATTCGCATTTGCATCTCATTCTTCTTAATCTCATTCTATTGTTCAAGAAACTCCTAAACTAGGCTAGTAGTCCCTTCTTGAAGATTTAACCTTGTCTCTCTGGTTTTCTGGCCGTACGGATGCCAATGCACTTGTGAGATGCCAATGCGGTGCATTGTCATCCCAGAACCGCGCTTCTGTCCTCTGACAGAGAACTACCTGAAACGCAAATTTGACCTTAAAAAAAGCGGCTCACCTAGTCTCCCTTTAGTTCTCGGGATTGCAAAGTGATCGAAGGACTTCATAATCCTCATCATTCTCATCCCGTCCATCCTAACCTTCCTTTAAACTGAGGTAAGTTAGGGAAGCCTTTCCACTATTAGCCTTTTGTGACCTGGGGCCTTGTAGTGGTTGGTCCCCCTCTCTTACAATAGTATGCTAAATTTATTTTTCTAAAAAAAAACTTTACCATTAACTATCCAATACAATCTAATAAAATACAAATATTCAATGAAATATTATGATTAACAAAATGATAATTTTAACGATTATCTTAAGGTAGACAAAAAAAATTGTGCAAGTGAAAAATAACACCCTTAGATTCTTTTGAACAAATAACATTTTCATTTACATCATTTTCAAGCAACAGTTTTTTAGATCTATCCAGCTATACAAAAATCAAATCAAATCTGCAACGATCTCAAAGATCTGAAGGTTTAAAAATCTGATATTTTTAGATCTATTCTTAGGTGTATCCTGCAAAATTCATCATAGAAGGATGGGTCATCACCTCATTTAGACCTAGATGTGGAACTGCCTTTGTTGTTTCCATAGAATCCAAAATAGGCCTAACAAATGCTAGAAGAAATAACCTTGTAAACACGCAAAAGGAAATGCTAAATAAGTAGTAATTTACTAATTTTCATTCAACTTCTCTATAATCATTTTAAGTACCTGATTCTATTATACTTTAAAGATTTATAATATAAAGTTTAGCTATTCAAATAGCTTAAATAATTTTAAGTTATAAAACTGATAAATAGTCTTTAGCAATTCAAAAAAAACCCACTTCTAAAATTTTAAATATCTTTACTGTATCTATTTACCATTGTTAGAGAGTTGCAAACTGTGAATTATCCTCTGTCCTATAGGATTGAGAAAGGAAGAAAATTTTCAAACGGTGATTGAATCATAACAAACGGTCCAAAAATAATGAAAGTTACTATCAAATGGTGACAAAGATTTGTCCTCTAAGTCATTTGCACATGGTGATTAAGAACACAATGAGTAAGAAGTAAAAGAGCACTGGATCATAACACTGCAAAATGGTCATGAGTTATGCAATGAAATTCACTATTCTTTTTATCACAAAGGATATCGAGATAATAACCAACATACTAATGTGCACAGAGAATGTTCATGGAGTGCAAACTTCCTTACAAAGCAATTATCACAGTAAAGTTTGAAAGGAATTGCACCTGCTATTTTATGTTGATATGGATATGTGCTAGCCTGTATTTAATTATTGTAGCATAACAAATAGGCTAAATAGTTGTTTGCGTACCATTGTTTGAAAATTTAAATTGCTATACCTTATTCTAGGATCGAATCATAGGGGAGTCTATACATAAGACACCATTGTTTCAAATTCAAAATTGTTCACTCTTTCACAGTTGTTTGCTTCATTTATTTGATCTAAGACAACCTGTTATATAGAAGATTCTCTCAAATCACAGTAAAATCCTTTATTCTAGGATGACTGTTTAGAATCTTTCCCATCATAAATATGAACAAAAGCATTAGTCGTTAACCTGAACTTTGCAAGAGTTTCATCAAATTCTACTTTTCCAATCTCTTTTCCATTCTGAATTTTATTCCCAATTTCATCCATGAAGAACTTCCTCAGCCTGTAGATCCTGTTGTTAGCCATAACTTTACCAAGTGTCGAGGATAGATTCGATTTTTTACCCAAGCAACGATTGACCAAATTTGGCCTTACCAGAATCAGGCCGAATTTTGTCAATTGATGCTTGGGTAAAAACTAGAAGCTATCCTCAACACCTAGTAAAGTTATGGCTAACAACAAGATCTACAGGTTGAGGAAGTTCTTCATGGATGAAATTGGGAATAAAATTTAGAATGAAAAAGAGAGTGGAAAAGTATAATTTGATGAAACTCTAGCAAAGTTCAGGTTAATGACTAATGCTTTTGTTCATTGTTATGATGGGAAAGATTCTAAACAGTCATCCCATAATAAAGGATTTTATTGTGATTTAGAGAGAATTTTTTATACATCAGACTGTCTTAGATCAAATAAATGAAGCAAACAAATGTGAAAGAGCCAACAATTTTGAATTTGAAACAATGGTGTCTTATGTATAGACTCCCCCTATGATTTGCTCCTAGAATAAGGTATAGCATTTTAAAATTTCAAACAATGGTACATGAACAACTATTTAGCCTATTTGTTATGCTACAACAATTAACTACAGGCTAGAACATATCCATATCAGCATAAAATATTAAGTGCAATTCACCTCAAACTCTATTGTACTTGAGTACGACAATACCTGAGCTTCAGGTGTTTCTAGATGGAACCTATAGCAAAAAAGTGTAGTCTCCATTTGAAGGAACCATCTTCGAAGCTCTTCCCTGAAATAAGGGTTGAAAACATTAGAAGAAAAGCAATACCATAATTAATAATTAATAATTTGTATCAAGCCAAATGTCAAAAAGTATAATTAAAAAGACAAATCCTTACAATTGGACCGAGCAGATTTATGATTTTATCTTTAGAATGTAGGAACTTTCTCTATTGGAGCTTCACAACCTCAAATTGGATCTCAAATTGGACCAATAAAATTTATGATTTTATCTTTAGAATGTACGAACTTTCTCTATTGGATATTAAAGATCTCAAGTTGGATGCGAAATTGGACCAGTATATTTATGATTTTATCTTTAGAATGTACAAACTTCCTCTGTCGGGTATTCGTAAATTCCTACACTCAGGTTCCACTTCCAAGCAAAAACACCCAAAAGTGTTTCAGGCCAATTAAGAGTACTCTCCAACCTGGTTATGTCACTAATAGCAATCCAAGTTTGCCTAAACCATCCATACTTGAATGTTGCATCACAATCTATTCTTCTTGCACATAAAAATGCCACATTTTAACCCCTTCTAAATAAAACAGTTAATCATCATAAAACCATAATTAATAAATCATTACAGTTTTAGAAAGAATATGATGTCATTTACTATCAAAACAAAAGCTATATAAATTAAAAAAAATCCATGAAGCCTCCTAAATGTAGCTTAAAGCAATTTTACAGGATGGGTTTCAGCATAAGAAGCTTTCTACTATAGCTCTCAATGAATGTATTATAAGCAAAAACCAAAATTATTCACACTCGAAGTAATGCAGTCAAACATTTATTCCAAAAGTATGTTAGCAGAAGTTAACTAAAAGCAATTGCCTCTTGCTGCAATAAAGAGCCTATAACTCTGGTTGATATGCAGAGTGGTTGTGTTATATCAATTATGTAGTGCATTCAAGAACAACCTATGTTTAATGGGCTATTCTAGAGAGTGATCAAGATTTTCTAAACCTTATGAATGTTACTTAAAAGTGTACAACTTAAACTACAAACCAAGTTTGTTACATACTTGAATGCAATCTCGGGTTACCACAAACTATAATAATGTGATCCGTTAATAACCATTATGGAAAGTATTAAAGCAAGAACCATGCTATATAGGATACATTTCCCTGATCAAGTTTACATACCTTAATGCTCAAACACAAGCTTCCCACACACTCTAGGATACAATCCAAGATCATACCACAACCCTGTCAAGGCAACTAATTTTTGACCCAAGATTTAAGGTTGCTTTTTAATACCAACAAAAGCATTGGTAAGAGCATGACTAGGGTACAAACCCTAGGCCTTTGTAGAAACATAAACCATAACTCTAGTGGATTAGTTAGGTTGCAAGAGCCTTAAGATTGAGACATTGTAGCCAATAACAAAATCTTGCAATTTAAAGATTGTAGCCAATAACAAGCACACTATGTAGCTCAATGACATTTCTAAATACAATCTATGGTAAGAAGAATGATAGTTACTTGAGGTGTGATAGTCAAAAAGAGGTTGAGCAACGATAAGATAATAAAGCTCAAACCTTGCATAGTAAAGTGGAGATTTTAACAGTGAGTTTCCTTACCCCCTTGTTGACCTTAAGGGTTTTTCAAATGCTATTGGCAGTGTTAGACAAGGCAAATGCAATCAAGGAATGATTATCCAAATGAAGTAATAGTGGTAACCACAAGTTCAATGTTTCTTCTTAGCCATGATATAATGGAGGTAGTGGATTGCATGTTTGAACAACGTTTTGAGACTCATCAAAGATGGGAGAATAGTGAATAATACCTTGTGGAGTGTGAAGTAGTGACAATAAGGTTGAAGGATCTTAAGACCCACAATACCATGAAACAATGAGTCCCCTGTAGTAAGTAAGTAGGCAGTCTATAGGGCATAGTTTGATTTTATAGAAGGATGCTCATGAAAGGAATCTTCAAGTGACAATGAGTGAGTTGTTTGAGATTGTAGCTGAGGGTGCAATATCTAGTCTTAAAGGCAGATAGCAAAGCAGTAAATGTGCAAGAAAATCAAATTGTATGCAGCAAACAATTTACAATGTTATCTTGCATAATGCCTTGAGTTTGAAGACAAAAATCTCATTGTATCTTGATGAAAGTTGTGACCTTAATGGTCAATCACTGCAACCATGATTTTAAAACATTCTATTGTGCTTATGGAGGCAACATTTTAAGCAAGGAAGTGAGTGGTGGTTTGGAACAATGGTAGGTATGAAGGACTTGCTTTATATGCATACTATGCAGTCTAGCTTAAGACAACGTTCTTAGAAGAGATTGAAGGTGGATTATGGAACTCAAGGGTTACCATAATAAGGATTAAACCAAAGACTGGGTTTTATTTAAAAGCCACTATCATGAAGATATTAAAGATGTCACATGCAAAACCCTAGCAGTTGGAGTAATGAATACAACATCAAAGAGGACATTCTGTTGGGATAGATTTAGGAGATCTCCACATTATCTAATCACAGGAAAATACATCATTTTTTTTTAATTAAAAGAAATCATTCTAAACCCTATATAGTATGCATTGATACTTCAAAAGCATCTAAAGGAATTTGAGCATTCTAAACCCTATATAGGATACATTGATACTTCAAAAGCATCTGATTTATTTTTTAAAATTAAAAGAAATCATTCTAAACCCTATAAGATACATTGATACTTTAAAATCATCTTAAGGAATTTGAGATTATGCAAATATATCTCAATTAAATACTTGGATTACAAACAGTAGCTTGAACAATGTAACCCTTGTTGAGCAGAGCAAGAATGAGATAAGCAGCAATGAATCCTATGCCTCCTGTCACACACATCGCCTTGCCATTCTTTGTCATTCTTTATTGAAACTTGGCAGGCTACACCTGAAAATAAGGTTTCGACGAAGGTTTTAGAGTATGTTTATTAAAATAAAAACTCCATTTTGGCGGGCTACGCCTGAAAATAAGATTTTGATGAAAGTTTTAGAGTATGTTTATTAAAGTTTTAGAGTATTTTGGCGGGCTATATTCTTGATTCCTTAAATGATTTATTCAAATGGATTGTGACTAAATAAATGACTAACTATTTAGTCATTTTTATTTGTGTGACTAAATAATTTTTAGTCAATGACCAAATTAATCATTTATTTACTCATTTATAGCTGAGTTGCAAACAATTAGTAGAATTTAGTCATTTTTAGTTGTTGTGACTAAAATTTTTAGTCTCCTAGTCATTTATTTGTCAAATTCTTCTAGTGCTCCCAGATTTGAAATCCCCAAATTCGATAAATACAAAGGGAGAGGAAGTACTATGGATCATATCAAAGAATTCAACATAATGTGTATGGAGGTGGCCTATAATGATTCTTATCTAACGTGCCTCTTCCCTTGAAGCTTAACAGGTACTGCTATGGATTGGTTTTCTCATTTGTCTCCCGACATCAAAAAATTCTAAGAAATCACTGATAAATTCATCGATCACTTCTCCTTCAACCTTGACATGGACGTTAGTCTAGAAGAGTTATACACTCTCAAACAAACTAAAGGAGAATCATTCACCAATTTCTTGCAACGATGGAGACAAAAAGCTAGTAAGAGCAAGTGGACCCTTCCTGATGAACAACAAGTGGGAATCATCATAGAAAATTTGGATCTCGATCTCTCTTCCACAAGAAAATGCAGTGCATCACTTCTTATGACGAGCTTGTCTCTCAAGTTGTTAACATCGAACAAGCTCTAATCTCACAGGGAAATAATCAAGCTTACAATTGACCATGAACCAGTTCGTGTCTGGGCTAAAAACAAAAATGTGACAAATGATGGTGTGGTAGATGCTAAGGTAGTCCTAAGTGCTCCTAGACCCAACAATAATCAAGTTGCTAACATTCAACCAGCTATGCAACAAACAACACTTTCTCAAAATAATCAAATCAACAACACCAAGATGCAACAAAGGTGAACTACCAACAGGAACAACTATCCCAAGTGCAAGTACACACAGTTGTTTGAACCCATTGAAACCATCATGAAAAATTTGGTAGATTCAAATCTGATAACATTACCCAACTTTGAAAACTATCAAGAATTGCAAGAGAAACCATCTTGGTACAACGAGAATGATCTTTGTGACTTTCACAAAATAGAAAATTACATGAGACTCAAGAATATCATCCAAGACCTCATAGAGAACAACACCATATCTATTGAAGTACCAACTGGGAATCAAGATCTTAAGATATACAAGAACCCTATGTCAGATCATAATAAAGGGAACAACAACGGAAAAGCTAAGGATTACAAAAATGTGTAGCACAACTATTCAAACGTGGTTGCTTCCTATGATAGTCATTATTGTTGTCACCATCAAAGGACCTAGTGCAGAGTGTGGAGTCACCACATGACGTGGAAGGGTCACTATCCAAGGAGTCCCATCTTAGTCTAGGACACAACCTACTTTACCAACATCAAATCCCAACAAGTACAATCTCCTAGACCGTCTTAAGAAGACCCCAACACATATATCAATCTTAGAACTATTGAGGCTATCCCCCACACATAGGGAAACCTTAGAGAAATATTTATTAGAGTCATTTGTCCCCAAGGATATTGATACAGATCAGTTTCAAGCTATGGTCAGGCATATTACCGATCACCTTCTCACCTTCTCTGAGCAAAACCTACCATCACAACCATCTCATAATTATGCTTTACACCTCGAGGTCTACATTCATTATAAGAATAAGGTTAAAAGAGTATTAGTAGATGGAGGTGCTAGTCTAAATATTTGTACCCTTAAGTTGATCAAAGACTTGGGCTACTCAGAAGATACTATTGAGAAAACAAAGAGTATCACCATCAAAGCATATGACAACCAAGAGTGGACATCCCAAGGCATCATTGCACTTCCCATTCAAGTTGGTCCTATCATTGTAGAAACTACATGCCAAGTGCTAGATATTGATCTTCTATATAACATTCTGCTTGGTCGGCCATGGATTCATGCCTTAAAAGTTATCACCTTGACCTACCATCAATTTTTCAAGTTTCCTTTTCAAGGCAAAGAAATTACCATATATGGAGATCCTAAGCCTTTTTACTACTGCAATAATCTTGAGGCCAAGTTCTATAAGATACCCCAAGTGCCTAAAAATGATGAAGGGCCTACACCCACATCTCCTCATTTGTTGATCTATCATCTCTTGCATCTACCTCGACAAAGAATACACCCATTGTGCAGAACATTCCTGACATCAAAGGAGTGATCTAGGATGATGGTCATGGAAATTATAAGCTATTAAAGGACACCTTTGTCTTAGAAAAACTACCTCTTTCTCCTCAATCTCATGGTAAGCCCACATCTAGCACCAAAGAGCTCGAAATAATCAAGATGGTAGCTACTACCTTCACTAAGTGGGGGGATCTAAATCAAGAAGATATCAACAAGGAGGATGTCTCTAAACTCCTCTATCAAGATGAATGACATGTCCCTGCTCTTCCCATGGAAGATGATAAAAAAGGCTTACAACTCATGAAGGGAATGGGTTATAACAAGAATGAGAAAATAGGATAGAACGACAATGGCTTGCAAGAACCTATCGTTCTTGAGAAATGATTAAAGAATCTTGGTTTAGGTTGTACTACTAGCAAGGTTACCCTTATTGGCAAAGATACTTCCGCTAAATGGGTCGAGGCTTCCTCTTGGTTACCTACACTGCGTGATACGACTTTAGATTACCTCCCCCTTGATATGGGTGACCTATTTGAAAATAAATCCCTCTTCATGATCCATTATATCCTTTGCTCCAAACAATCAGCCAACTGAACTATGCCTAGTATACCTGCAACTTATTGACATGGACCAACAAGGACCACCGGTTCTAGATTTATTCAAAAATAATGAAGCGATTTCAGAATTCATGGGACTCTACGACAACCTATCATGGGCAGATAACAAAGCAAATTTTGACAGAGCTAGACACATGGGCATACTATGGGGAGATGATTGAATCTTTTAGCTGCAAAATTGATGAAATGCAACTCGCATGCAGATCCTTGAGTGAAAACCACACTGTGGCACTCTCTAATCCTAAAGCGGTAAAAATAAAGGACATATTTGAAGGTGAAAACCTCTTTGAGGCACCAAAGGATGAGGGATTCAATCTCCCCCTTAGTGCAATGCATCCCAAAAAGTCAGCAATACTAGCAGAAAAGGCTACTCCAGTCAATCTGGGAATAAAAGAAGCACCCAAGATCACTTTCTATGTCAAATCCTTGTTGGATGATGAACAAAAGAACCTAGCAGCATTCCTAAAAGAGCGAAAAGCTAACTTTGCATGGTCATACACGGATATTTCAGGGCTTGATCCAGAAGTAGTTGTGCATCACTTTGCAGTCTATCCTGAAGCCAAGCAGAAGTTAAGGAAGATGCACCCTCAGATAACACTCTTGGTGAAACTAGAGTTACAAAAGCTTCTTGATGTTGGATTCATTCGACTGATAGATTATCCTGAGTGGGTTTCAAACCTGGTAACAGTCCCAAAACCCACTAGGGGCATCAAACTCTGCATTGATTTCAGAGACTTAAATAAAGCATGCCCTAAAGATGATTTTCCTCTTCCTAATATCAACCTCATCGTGGAACTAACAGTGGGGCATGAAATACTATCACTCATGGATGGTTTTTCATGCTACAATCAAATCATAATCGCCAAGAAGGATCAACATAAAGTTGCATTCACTTGTCCATGGGGAACATATTGTTGGAACGTAATACCATTTGGGTTAAAGAATGTAGGAGCAACCTATCAAAGAGCAATGACCCTTATCTACCATGACATGATCCATAAAATAGTTGAAGATTATGTGCATGATATTTTGGAAAAAACAAGGAAAAGGAGTGAGCACATACAAGTCCTAGGACCCATCTTTGACAGGATTGAAGAATATAAGGTATGACTGAATCAAAAAAAGTGTGTCTTTGGGGTTACATTAGGGAAACTTCTTGGCTTTATTGTCTCATAAAGAGGGATAGAAATTGATCCAACAAAGGTAAAATCCATCCTTGACATGGAACCACCACAAACATTGAAACAGATGAGAAGATTACAAGGAAGATTGTAGTCCATCAAAAGGTTCATAGTGTAGCTATCAGATAAGATCCACCCCTTTTCACATCTTCTCCATAAAGGGATAACCTACAAATGGGATGACAAGTGTGATAAAGCTTTCTAATAGATCAAAGATTATCTACTAACACCTCTAGTGCTCATGCCACCAATATCGAACAAACCTTTGATCTTGTATATCTCAGCAACATCAACAACACTAGGAGCTCTTCTAGCACAACATGATGAAAATAAAAAATAAAGGGCTATCTACTATATCAGCAGAACCTTGGTGGGCTATGAAATGAGATATTCACCTATTGAGAAAGCATGCCTAATAGTATTTTTTGCTTCACAAAATTTTAGACACTATATTTTGTCACATCAAATCAAGCTCATTGTAAAGATCAACCCATTGAAATACCTATTATCCAAAGCAACTCTCATAGGGCGAATGGCCAAATGGGTGATAATCTTAACTGAATTTGACATAGAATATGTGGAGCGTAAGGAAATCAAAGGACAAGTGATCATAGACCAACTAGCAGAGTCACCCATCTATGTAGAGAACCCCTTGATATCTAAGTTTCTTGATGAATCAATGTTCCTTATCAACCTCATAGCTCAGTGGAAGATGTACTTTGATGGATCGTTCACCCAACATGGATCTAAAGTAGGCATTCTTTTCATCACCCCTTAAGGTGATTGTATCCCAAAGTCATACAAGCTATCATTTCCTTGCACTAACAACATTGTTGAATACAGAGTCCTAATCATAGGTCTGAGGATAGCAATTCAGTGGCAGATTCAAGAGATGAAAGTCTATGGAGACTCATAACTGGTTATCAACCAAGTCAATGATGAATATCAAACCAAGGATGATAAGCTTACCCCTTACAAGAAGATGGTAGAGAACCTCAAGGATCTCTTTATAGACATAATCTTTGAGCAGATTCCTCGCATGAACAACAATGCAATAAATGCCATGGAAACAATCGGGTCACTGTTAGAAATGTCGAACAATGTCCTCCAATGTGAATTCTTGGTAGAACAACTTCTCGTATTGACTTTCAAAATCCCTGAATCGGAATTTTTGTGTGTCATTATTGGTCCTGGATCCCCGTGGTATCATGACATCAATATCCAACATCGATTCTCTACCTCGTATTATCCCTAAGGTAACGACCAAGCTGAGGCTACAAACAAAACTATCCTAAAAATCTTGAAGAAAATAGTCAATGAAGTTGGTCATGATTGGCACCTGTAGTTAAATCTCACTCTTTGGGCCTATCAAACCAGTATCCACACACCCATAGGTGCAACCCCTTTCTCCTTGTTCTATGGATCATAAGCTATCTTGCCTATTAAGGTTGAGATCCCATCACTGTGACTGTCACTAAAAAACCTAATCGCCGATGAAGAATATAAAGTATCTCAGATAAACAAGCTAGAATTCTTGGACAAGCGTCATCTCGACACCCTCAATCACTTATAAGTTTATCAAAACCGACAGAAATGAGCTATAACAAAAGGATCAAGTGTCGGTCCTTCCAGGTTGGGGATCTTGTCCTAAAGCATAATCAGAAGAATCTACCAAATCAAGATAGTAAAGGAAAGTTTAAGCCTAACTGGTTGGGTCCCTTTGTCATCACAACAAGCTATAGATTAGGAGCATATCAGCTATCAACACCTGAAGGTGAACCCTTGCAAGAACCAACTAACAACTTGCATCTTAAAAAAAATTATGCCTGGTCTTGAAGGGTGTAAAATCTGAAAATACAAAAAATAAAAAATTTATCAAAATCCAAAAAAAATGAGAAAATGGATTGAAAAAGTAAAGAAAAAAAAATCATCCTCTAGTGAAAACCACTTCGATGGCGCTTTGGGAAAGTACCTTGTGAAAACCTGGCAAACAAATGCCTTGCATAAATAAAGCACCTCCATCTATTCTTTGGCTCTTTTGCTCTATCATTCTTTGCACCACCATTCATCCATTTCCCATCTGCATCCTTATCATAGCTTGATAATGTGAAGTATTGTATCCCTTTAGTACTACTTGGCATATTCCAAAGGTCAGTTCATCCTGCCTGTATCGAAGTAGTCTAACATGTCACACTGGGGGCAATTCATTATGGATCATATCGTGTTCTTGTATATCTTGGGGTTATTTGAAAATCTCATCGAAAATCCCTAAACATTCGTAAAACGTTCATTAGAAAATCCAAAAACATCAAAATCCTATACAACTAAAATCCAAAAAACATTCACAAAATTGTAAAGGCAAAATCCAAAACATCTAGAAAACATCAAAAACCCTAAAAAGGTCAAAACATCAAAAATCCAAAAAATAGTTCCCTTGTCAAACTACGTCATCTTTGAGCTTGAACATAAGAAAGGCCATCATTGATGTGCCCCTGAGACACCCTAGGTCAGTCCTTTAAGATTCTATCATAATAAAATGAAATTCCATCAACTGTTCATATCTCATCTTTCAATAAGTCAAGTTAGTCGAACTACATGGTCTCTACATGTATAACATAGGCAAGGCTTATCTTTAATCAGCCCCCGAGACCCCTAGGATAGGTCTTTTAGGTTAGGTTCTTGGTCAGAAACTCAAAAAATCTCTAAACATCCAAATATCAGAAAATCCCCAAACATCCAAATATCGAAAAACCCCAAAACATCCAAATATCGAAAAAGCCTCAAAACATTCAAATATCAGAAAATACCAAAAACATTAGAAACTATTCAAAAGACCTAAAAAGCTTCTAAAATCTCAGAAAACTCTAAAAAGCCTCAAATAATCTGAAAACATAAACATTCGCATAAACTTTCAAAATGACCAAAAACAACCTCAAAACATCTTCAAAATACCAAAAACATTGAAATAATCCAAAAAACCCAAAACCATCCATCCCATCTTGCTTTCATCCATAGTAAACCTTCGCCCATAATAAATCAAGCATCACCTTCAACCTTTGGCAAAGCAAATAGAAAACAAGTATAACAAGTCGTAAAGTGAGAACTTAAGTGTTAAAATCTAAAGCCTAGATCATAGGTAAATACGCCAGTGAAGTTTTTATCAGTGGCTTATCATAAAGCTCATCATCATCCTAACATCAAACAATCATCTGATCTACATGTCCTAGGATGTATCCTTCCTACAATGGGCATCAATATCGAATATCAACTTAGCTAAATTTAATCAAGCAAGAGATATAGATAACACTAATTGTTTATCTTTAATCTTTTCTTATGATTTATCTTAGTGACCCATTCTGAGGACCTCTCAATGATGTCTATCAAAATGATTCAGAGAGAAAGGAATGGGGCATCGATCATGATCTTTTTTTTGTTGTTCTTGTGGATACCCTTGTAAAACAATCTTGGCACATACTTGCTTAGTTGTGTGTAGGAAAGTTTTTTGGGGTATGTTGTTGACTATTGCGTATGCTTTGGTCCAATGTATTCTAAACTTCTGACTTGCATTCCAACGAGGTATCCATATGTCAAGATGTGAACAAGAATTATCCTATATGTTTGCAGAGTCAAAGTCCCTTACACTAGATACAACACTGTCTTGGTTATCAATACCTTGATGCATCGTGTCTATGTGTTATATCAAACAATAAGGAATGAAAGAAAATCCCAATCTTGGTATGTGATCACCTCATCATCTTGCATTCATCTTGCATCTTGTAATGTCTCATCACCATCTCTAATAAAGTCTCAATGGATCATGGACTTGTTGGATTTTTGAAGCAATCATCAAAATCAATGGTCATTCATTCTTGTTTCTTCTATCTTCTCTTTGCGCTAACCTAGTATCATGATAGTCAACAAAAACATCATTGAATGCATCCATCCCACATCCACAAATCATCAACATACATGCATATCATAATCATAGCATAGTCATAAAACATCCATCAACATAATAATTGCATATCGCATCATACATTTTGCATCATCATTTAAGTTGTGTTGAATAATATAGATTTATTATTCTAAGCATCTTAAATCATTACATATCATACATGCATTACATATAGCATTAGCATCGCATTAACCATCCATACATCCATATGCATACATCATCATCTCATCATAAAATTACATAGAAAATACACAAAAAAAGAAATGCATCCATAACATTTGCATACATGATCATAGCATAAACATTTGCATATCATAGCATATCATGAAAAGAATACTGAAAAAGAATATAACATTACATCCATAGCATCACATATCGCATAGGCATAAATAAAGTGCATCCATACATGATCAAATATAAGCACATCATTGCATCCATATCACATAAGCATGAAATAAAATGAACATATCATATCGAATCTGTATTTGTATTATATATGTATATCAAAAAATGAATATCATGGTACAAAATCTAGATCGATGTATATATATCGATCACAAATACAATATCCACGAGGCTGTCAAAAATGAGCCCATGAATGTATATCTATATCAAAAAATAGGGCAGCAAAATCTAAAAAAGTGTCTATACATCGAAAGCTAGCACTGATGGCTACTCCCCTCTTTAGCCTACCTCTTTGGCTGCTTCTCAACTCTCGGCTATGCATCACTACGCTATGAAAAGTTAGGTCATCTAAGTGTATGTGGTACATCTTGATGGTAGTGCATCCTATAATATGCGACCTCTGTCACGACCTCTTTGTACAATCTCACTGAGATTGTCCTGCCCTATGCTGTTGTTGTTGTCATGGCCTCTATTTGGTGATGTCAACCAATCTCATGATCCCTCTCAGCAGTCACAGCCTAACTGCTACCTAGCCTAGTCTCACTCTACGGTCATGGCCACCACCTGTTGTCCGGCCTGGTCCCGCTCAGTAGTAATAGTCAAAATCTGCTTGCGGCCTAATCCCGCTCACCTATCAAAGTCTGCACTTGTTGCTTCAACTGTTGTATCTATGTATCTCTAGCATCTGGTGGCGGTGGTGGCACTACTTGCTGTTGTACGACCTATGGTTGAACCTACATAACCTATTGTCTAACTAATGGGGCCCTTGGAACTTTTCCATCATGGCCATCCTAGCTAGCCTGATCCTGTCCTTGTCCTTTACCCTTATTTGCACCTCTCCCTCTGGGCCTCCCTCATGGAGGAGCACTTGTTGGATCTGTCAAACACCAAGGAGGTGTGAACCACGCATCATAAGTAGGCCTAGTCGGTGTTATCGCCTGACCCTGATCATAGGCCCATGGTTGAGTCATCAATTGTCTAAAGCTCTCTACTGCCTCTAGAGTTGGAATGGTCGATCCCTATGTGGGAACCTCTTGAGCCGACCTAGCAAAAATGGCCCTGTATGTGTCATATGGCCTGTCTTGTGGCTCCCCAAACTACCGAGCCACCTTGTCCGATAAATATCTCTCGATGATGGTATGCTCGCGACCCTACATATATCAAATCTGCCTAGCGAAGAATAACTATCATCATACCATGTTGGCATCTGTAGCTAGGGTCGCCATAAAAAAACTATCATGTCATCAATAACTCGTCACTAGTACGGGAGCTCAATTTGTCCAGTGTGCCGTAGAGTGATCATATTTTTGTATCACCATATCATAGGATCATTTGGATCAACATCTACCATTGGTACAATCAGTCGAAACACAACAATGTGCTCCCATGCCAAAATGTGGAGCAAGGTCACCACTACGCCAATAGCCCTATCATCACAGTAAACAAAGTCATGCATATCATGATATAGTAAGGCTAGCATCACTGGCCCGCATGCAAACTGCATCCTCCTATATAGCATCCTGTGCCATGCTAGGCCCCATCCTAGGCTAAACCCTTTGCTACGTCTATCAAGAGCAACCAAACTTGAAATGATGGCTGCAACAATCAATCAAAAAGTGGGCACATGACCTCTAAACATCTCGAGGTTGATATGTGATGTCACAAGTGCAATATGCTCCAACTCCATCACCTTGTGACAAGCATCCAATTCGGCATCATTGTATATCACACAATCGCCATGTATCGACCAACGCAAAATACACCATACATCCTCTAAGGCTCGCCTGTTGGGAGGTGAAACGACAAAGTCTCACTGTGCCATCTCTCGCACAGGGTAGTCATCATAGCTAAATGGGTCTGAATGACGGGCGCATATGCAACATACCAAAGGCCAATCTCTCCCAAATGCTTTTGGCATAACTTTGAAAAATTGCCTAGTTGCTAAAAAACTATGGGTCTATGCTCCCGCAACATTAGTGGTGGAATGATCTCTTGCACCCACGAAGCGCACAACGTCAGTAAATCAATTTTTTTTTAACTCAGTTTGAAATTTTTGGCTCATAATTGACAATAGCGTCATTGTTTGGAATAACGTCACTATATTTAAATTCCAAATTGTGACACCCGAAGGCATTTCAAATCGCAAATCGCAAGATACGTCGCCAAACACATGGGCGTCGCGATTTAACCTTTGGCAACCCTAATCCTAATTTCTAAATTGGCAAGTGCATCGCTATATAAGCATGCATCACCATTTAAAATTAGAAACCCTAATTTTAAATCGTGACTAGTGTCGCCATATACATATGCGTTGCTATAATTCATTTTAGCGTCACCGATTGCAAAATGGGTGTTGCTATATAGCGATGCCGCCAAAGTTTGAAATTCAAAGCATAATAAATGCATCAAAAAGTCAAATTTTATATCGAGTTTTGAGTTACATACCGTTGGCCCTGAGCTTGGAAGTCGTTGGTGCTCTCGAACTTGATCGAAAATGTGTTGTGGGAGCTCTTGGCGTGCCATTTCATTAGAGGATCAAAGCTCAAGACAACAAGAATCCTCAAGGTGTGAATGCACAAATGAACTGAAAGTGACCCTTCTTGGCTTATTTATGCTAGAAAATTAGGGGTTTTTGCCCTAATTTCATCTTCAAGAAAGGGTTTATCATCATTTTCACCAATTTTGCCACTCAAAACCTAATTTTGTATCGTTTTTTTCATTTTTGGCATAATTCTTGCATCTTGGAGCCTTTATGGACCCCCTAAGGTAGCTTTTATCTTTTATAGAGAAATCAACCCAAAATTTGAAAATTTCGCTTGATTTCTCGAAGGGGCGGGGAATCAACTTTATCCTTTCATTAGGGCATTTAAAAATCAAGAATTTTTTTTTTTGATTTGGACAACAGTTTTAATCCAAGGAGTGTTATTCTTTGAACCGAAGTAACAGGTGCCTTGCTTCAAAGAGGGGCAAAATGTAGACACTGAAAAATGTCCTGAATGATATCATGCACTTGAAATAGATACTGACATCATTTCCTCTTAAAACCCATCCTCTTTTCACTTAATTAATTAAATTAGTCTAGCTATTTAATTAATTATGTCATTTTTGTCTATTAACCTAATCTATTAAATCAGATTAATTCACCCCCCTTTCACGCTAACGTTTCATCTCATTAAATTAAATATATCAAAATATTTAATTTAATTCCCTTTAGTCTTTTTATTTAATTAAATAACCCTAAGTTATTTAATTAGATGTCATTTCACCTTTTCCCCTTTTCATTAAATCATTTAATTTAATGAAAATCACTTTATTCCTCCAAATCCCTAAATTGTGTGATTAAACCTTGTTTAATTAACAATTAAATTAATTTTCCTCTAAAAGGGGAATATTTCCATCGAATATTCCTTATCTCATTTTTGCACAATTAGAATTTCTTTTAATTTGCAAAATATCTTTATCCTCACCCATGAGAATATTCTAAAAGGAATATTCTCTCTCCTCCAATCATTTAAGAAAGGGATATTCTCACTTGGCTTCAATTGCAAGTTATCTTTTAACCTCTTGAGCAAGTCATCTTGTGACCTGTGTGTGCAGGTCAAAAGTGTGTTTGTTTGAAACAAATGTGAACCCTTGATTAATTCTCATTCGTTGATGAGAATCCATGATCCATGCCTCTTCTTCCTTTCATCCTTGACCGTCGATTAATCTTTTCAATCTCAACCCTCCATTTCTCATTTGGTCTTCTATAAATAAAGCACTATTTGGAGACAAATGGATCCATCTTTTTCAAAACAAACTTATGTTGTTGAATATCATCCATTTTTCAATTGTAAACTTATGTTGTTGAATTAATTTGCATTCACACTCATACTTTAATCACTTTTAGCTTGTTTTAGTTCATTTTTAGTTGCATAATAGCTTTAAGCTTCCATTAATGGCTTTCGAGCATCCATCTTAGCTTGTTTACAAATTAGGGTTTCCATTTTTTTAGCTTAGAAGTAGTTTACATTAGCTTAGAAATTGCATAATTAGATCATTTTTAGCATAAAAAAATGTTAATTTAGCTTGCATCATGTTCATTTTAGCGTAAATAGTTTTAATCCATTTTATCACAATGGTTTCATCGATTCTCTTCCATAAAATCGATTGAAATAGGCTCACTGATCACGAGATTGGGAAAGGGTCATTGTTCCACATCAACACGACACCAATTCCAAAACAAGATAAGTTTCAAATGGGTTAGAGTAGGGATTTAACTATTTTCATAGTTTACAATTTTCAGTTTCAATAAATTTTTAGTTTAACTTTTCAATTTGAATGATCTTGTTTGGTAGATTGAGGTTTAGTGGACCAATTGTGCTTCAATTCATCATGGATCAAGCGTAATCGATCCACCCTAACAATCCTCATCTCACACGAGGTATATGGTACCCTTTGAATATGAGATACTACACCTTTGCTTTTGGACTTTTTGTGGTCTTCAAATGAAGGTATAGTATTAGATGAGTGAATATGGTTTCCTTTATACCTTGGTTATGCTTGATGAAGTGATATAGTTGATCTTGTTACATTGGAAATTAGTTCTATAATTTTTTGGCCTTGGGTGTGGGCAATGGTCTGAGGTTGGTCCTAGGTTCCTCACCTCCCTCCTAATTTGTGATATTATTTTTTATTTGTCATTTTTTGAAGATAATATTTGAAGAATATTGGAAAAATTCTTGTGACATGCAAATGTTTGTAGTATTCATACATAGTATCATAAACTTCTAAAAAACCTTATATTATATAATGGTGTGTAATGTTGATACCTACTACTCTATGAAGGTTGAAACTAGCCTCAAAAGGGTCTATCACTCTTTAGAGGGTAATAAACATATGAACTTGTTACTATAATCACATAATTGTTATATTGAAGTATCATGGATTTGGGTAATGATTAATTTTTGATACTTGATTTAGATTTGAATTAGATGTATATGATACTTATAAACTTAGGATCTTAGTGCCTTGTATTGATCACATCTATCTTAAATTTAAGGCATTGTGGTTGTTGCTAATATGATGACTTAAACATGACTCGGTTTACACTATGTTTTAAGTTTATATGATAGAATATTATTTGGATTTGTGATATATATAGGAAAATTAGAATACATTATCCTATGATAATAAACCTCGATGATGGTATAGTTTAGAAATATCCAGTAGGAGCTATTGAGTTTATATCAAGAGAAGACACTCAGGGATGATTGTAAGACCTCGTAACTTAGATTTATTAATACATCATGTAATCTATTATAACCAAATGAGAAAAAATGAATTATAATAATGAGTATTGTTATATGATGCTACTATCTCTTGTACTTTATGTGAGTAAAGTAAATAACCTCAAAAATTATGAATGGTGATAAATTTAGCAAGGGTTGGACATGTCTCAAGGCCACACTATTTAGCATACTCTTCTAGGTAGGCATGCTTACAACAATACTATGTCATGATGGCCTAATCTTATTTAAAAAATTAACTTAAAAAATAAGAAATACGTAAAATTGAATATATAAAGATACGGTATAAGATGTAGTGGTAATGCTCTTATATTATAAAACCTCTATTAAGTTAAAGCATATATTAAGTAAAGAATAAGGTCTAAAATAAATTTAATTACTATTTGGGAAATATAAATGGAGGAAGAGAAATTGTGCTCCCAAATCCCTAGTATTATCACTTTTATTGTTAGGAAAATGTGTCTCAACCTTGCAATTACATAAGGTTTATTGTTGATAGGTAAGCACGGGGAGTGCAATGGGGTACCCCCCATGAGGGGTCCAAGGGGATCATCCCCTCGGTGGGGGGTCCGAGGTCCGCACCCTTGAAATCCAAATTTTATGTATATTTTATTATTGTAAATCTGGACCATTCATCATTAGGTCTTAGATCTGATGGTAGATATTTTGTTGGCTTAACTTGTCCTAGAAGGTGACCCTATTTTATGAGGGTGTTGTATTATAGATGTGTATTGTGATGTATTCTAAGAGTCAGAATAGCAGTCGTGTTACCTCTAGATCTTTGGTTGGTGATACTCTTATGAGAAGCTTGCTCTACAAGTATATTGTAATCTTTGTGATTTTTGAATAATATATTGGGTGGCTTTTGGAGTGTGAGGTTTTTCTCTTGAAAGGGTTTTCCCCACATAAATCAATGTGTTGTGGTATGCATGATATTTATGTTTATTTATGTTTAAGTTTCTGTAACTGTTGTAAAGATTTATAAAGTTTTGCATTATCCTCCTCTCAAGATTAGTTTAGTAAGTTATTCTGCTACCTTAACTTCCTAAAAAGTGGTATCAAAGCCTGACCACCTTTGGTTTTAATTATGGGTTGTTGGGTTTTTTGAACTTTGAGTGGGAGCTTGTGCAAAAGACACTTTGTGAACTTATTGCATAAATTTTTAGATGGCAAGTTCATCAGGGAGAATAGAGGTGGATAATTTTTTTGGAAATAATTTTGAAATGTGGAAGTTGAAGATGGAGGATCTATTGATAGGTTGATATCTATGGGATGTTGTTGATGAGAATGTTTCAAGGCTTGCATATCCTACATCGACTGCTCAATATGATGTTATGGACCATAAATCCAAGGGTCTAATCAGATTGTGCTTGGCAGACTGTTTTAATTAATGTCCATGAAGAGACCTCTGCACAAAAACTATGGAAGAAACTTGGTGAGATGTATCAAGCCAAATATTTAGTGAACAAGATTTTCTTGAGGAAGAAATTGTATTCCTTGAGAATGGAAGAGGGTGGACAAATTACAGATAACCTAGAAGCATTCAATGTATTGGTGGCTCAATTGGCATTAGTTGGTGTCGAAATGGATGAGGAGGAGAAATGCCAAATCTTGCTCTGTTCTTTGCTTGATTTGTGGGATTTCATTGTTATGGCTATCAAGAGTAATTTTATTATATTGAATATTGAAGATGTGGTGGGTTCTTTTCTTTTTGAAGAGATGAGGAGGAAGGTATCCATCAGTGCCAAGGAGGCTCTAAATTTTTGTGGAATACCTAAGGAAAAAGGTAAGAAGAATGAGATGCGTGATAAATCTAAGTCCAAGGGGAGATCCAAATCTCTTAGAAAATCCAAAGTTATTTGTTGGAACTGCAACAAGCTTGAACATATTCGTAAGGACTACAAATAAGAAAAGAAAAAGAAAAAGGAAAAGAAGAAATTTTACTATGATTTCGAGTCTAAGAAGGAAGATGGTGATGAATCCATTGAAACTTTGGCAACTCATGTAGGTAATGATGCATGGTTAATTGACCCAGGTGCATCTTTCCATGTGACCTTTAATATAGATTGGTTTTTTGAATATGAAGAATTTGATGGAGGTAAGGTGTACTTGGGTGATGATTATTATTTAAATATTGTTGGTTGTGGTAAAGTTAGAATTAGGTTTCTTGATGTTAGAATAAAAAGGATTAATGGTGTGTTGCATAGTCCTGGATTAGCATGATTTTTTTATTATTATCTATGAGCAAACTAATAGAAGCAGGTGTGCAGGTAGTATTTTTGATGTAGGATGCAAGATGGTTAGAGGTGCTATGGTGATTGCTAGAGGTGTCAAATATGACACATTGTATAAGCTTCATGCATAAATTGTTGAGTGTAATAGTACTTCTATGAAAATAAAGTTTGTGGAAGAGGTGAGGGTTTCATCTTTGGCAGATGGTCATGACTTCTGGGTACCCAAGGGTGCTCTTTCTTTTGAATCAAAGTTACCTATAGAGAAAACTATGTTATGACACCAAAGACTTGGCCACATTGGAGAAAAGAGTCTAAGGACCTTGAAAAATAAAAACCTTGTTGAAGGCTTACCTGATTATAATCTTGAATTTGATTTATGTGAGCATCAAACATTTATGGAAAACAAAATCGTGTTCAGTTTTACTCAAGTTCTCATAAATCTTGTGGTGTATTGGATCTTATTCATTATGATGTGTATGGTCCTATAGATGCTCCTTCAATTAGAAAATCCATATATTATGTTTTGTTTATTGATGATTATAGTAGGACATGGGTATATTTTCTAAAGAGTAAATATGAAGTTTTTAGTTAATTTAAAGAATTTAAAGCAATGGTTGAGTTGCAGACTGGAAATAAAATAATTTTTTTGAGGATTGATAATGATGATGAATTTTTCTCTAATAATTTTGATAGATTCTATAAAGATATTGGTATTCATAAACAAAAAACAACTCCATATTCTCCACAACAAAATGGAGTTGCAGAAAGAATGAACATGTTGAGAAGGCTAGGAGTATGTTGAGTGGTGCTAGTCTAGAACAAAGGTTTTGGGTTGAAGTTTGTTGCCATTTCTTGTTACTTAATTATTGTCTCCTACATCAGCTCTTGTTGATAAGATGCCTATAAAGGCATGGTTGGGTCATAATCCTTCATTGAGACATCTTAAAGTTTTTGGCTGTGAGGCATATGTACACGTGCTAAAGGAGAAGTAAAAAAAGCTAGATCTTCATCGGATACACTTATGGTGTGAAAGGATACAAGCTTTAGGATCCTATTACATAAAAGATAATATATAGTAGAAGTGTTATTTTTAGAGAAACTAAGCCTTCTTGTGTTACATTGCAACTAGAACAAAGTAAACAGGAAGATGTGATTCAATTTCCTTCTACACCTGAGAAAGTTAAATCGAGGCCCATGGATAGACAAAAACTTGAGGATAGCTCATCTAGCTCTAAATATTCAGAAGAGCAGGAAGAACCTCCAACTCTTGACTTGTTCGTAGGTCTACAAGGCATAGACAACCACCTGGAAGGTATTCACCTAATGATTGGAGATGTATTTTTTCTTTGAATACTAACATGAATGAACCCAAATTAGTAGAAGAGGCATTAGGTATGAATGATGTAGAATTTTGGAAGATTGCTATGGATGAAGAAATGAAAGCTTTGAAAAAGAATGATACATGGGATCTTGTACCATTGCCTGAAGGATGAAAACCTGATGGTTACAAATGGGTGTTCAAGAAAAATATTGGTTCAGATGGAGGTATTGAGAAGTTCAAAGCAAGGTTGGTTGCAAAAGGTTACTCTGAAGTTGAGGGTGTTGATTATGGTGAGATATTTTCTCCTGTTGTAAAAATGACATCCATTAGATTTTTGCTTCCTATTGCTATTGCTTATGATTTAGAGGTTGAGTAAATGGATCTGAAAACTACTTTCCTTCATGGTGATTTGGAGGAGGATATTTATATGACACAACCAACGCACTACATGGTGAAAGGTAAAAGTAAATTGGTCAACAAATTGAAGAAATCTTTATATGGCCTAAAACATTTAGTCTTAGGATGTGGTACCAAAAAATTGATATATATGTGTTGATTTTGGGATTTGAGAATTCTAAATCAGATCGTTGTGTTTATTATAAAACTGATGGTGATTGTTTCTTGTTTATTGCATTATATATTGATGATATGTTATTTATTGACCTAAAGGGAAAGGCATGATTTTTAGAATTGAAATCTGAACTTGCTACTAAATTTGAAATGAAAGACCTTGGTGTAGCTAGACACATTCTTGGGATGAAATTTAGAAGAGAGAGTGAATAGAAAGCTATGGCTTGGCCAAAGTAAGTATGTCAATTCAATTTTACGGAGGTCTGATGTGTAAGATTGTAGACCATTGTGTGTTCCTTTTTCAGTTGGAACCAAGTTATCTATTTCAGATTGCTCAACATCCCCATTAGAGATGGAATACATGAGAAGAGTGCATTACCAGAGTGTATTTGGAAGTTTGATGCATGCTATGGTTTATACTAGACCAAGCATTACCCAAGCAGTGGGAGTTATTTCCAGATATATGTCGAATCTTGGTAGAGTTCATTGGTATGCAATTAAAAGAGTCTTCAAGTATTTGCATAGTACCTCAACGTATTCCTTGTGTTATCATAGTAATTTGATTGAAGACAAGATCCCTTGATATTCATGGTTATGTGGATTCATACTGGGCAGGTGATGTTGATTGTAGATGATCCACTGGTGCTTATGTGTTTAATTTATTTGGTGGTGCAATTAGTTGGATGAGTAAGCAATTGGTTGTGGTTGCTTTGTCAATTACTGAAGCTGAGTATATGGAAGCTACTCATGCTTGTAAATAATCCATTTGGATTAAGAGACTGTGTTCAAATATTGGAATAAAACAAGGTGCAGTGATAATTTATTGTGACAATCAAGGTGTGATATTTCTAGCTAAGAACCCAACATTTCATGCTAGGACCAAGCACATTGATGTACAATATCATTTTGTTCTAGAGATATGGTAGAAGATGGTTGGGTGAAGTTGGTTAATGTATATACTTTGATGAATATTGTTGATTCTTTAACTAATCTTGTGAGAACAAAGAATTTTAGATGGTGTTTGGAGTCTATGGGCCTTTCGACCCCTAGCAATTATGAGATGATGTTTATACACCCTTCGTTGCTCTTGCAATGTGTTTGACAAGTGAAAAATTTATTGGGAAAATGTGTCTCAACCTTGCAATTACATAAGATTTACTGTTGATAGGTAAGTGTGGGGGGTAGGGGGGAGGGTACCCCCCAACGGGGGGTTCGGGGGCCATGTGTTCCTCAATGGGTGTAGCACCTTCAAAACCCAAATTTTATGTATATTTTATATTGTAAATTTGGATCGATCATCATTAGGTCTCAAATCTAACAGTAAATATTTTGTTGGCTTGACTTGCCCTAGAAAGCAACCCTATTTTATGAGGGCATTATATTATGACTATATATAGTGATGTATTCTAAGAGTCTGGTAGTGGTCGTGTTACCTCTAGATCTCTGGTCGGTGTTACTCTTGTGAGAAGCTTGCTCTACAAATATATTGCAATCTTTGTGATTTCTGAATAATATATTGGGTGGCTTTTGGAGTGTGGGGTTTCTTTTTCTCCTGAAAGGGTTTTCCCCACATAAATCACTGTGTTGTGGTATGCATGATATTTATGTTTATTTCTATTTAAATTTTTGTAATTGTTGTAGAGATCTATAAAGCTTTGCATTATCCTCCTCTCAAGATTAGTGTAGGAAGTTGTTCCACCACCTTATCTTCCTTACATTTATAATGTATCTTAACAAAAGGTATTGAAAAGGAACATATGAATCATACCTTGTTTATTGATTTATGAATTATGATGAATACACATAGTAATCTAAATTCAACTTAGTTTTAAATAATAATGGGAAATAATAATGGAAGTCAAGTAAAATTCATTGAGGATGGTTACCTAGTTGAAAATGAATTAATAAATGTTGGTAAGGAATAACCTAAATTATCTAAGTTAAAACAAATTGTCAAATCATAGTCTAATTTAGGTGCTAATATTTAACTAACTCCCCAAGCTCTTAAGTTGACCAATTATTAGGAAAAACTTGGAAATAAGACTTAATGCTATAGAGTTTGTGTTCTAGGTGAAAACAAGTCTTCAATTAAGTCTATGAATTGACCTAAATATTGTATCAAGTTACAATCCTTGGTGTGGTGACTAATATTAGAGGGGTTTAGACCATAAAGAATATAATATCAAGGAAAATTTATAAGTACTATAACCGTTCAATGGGATCAAATAAGTACTACATTATTGTTGTAGGAATCCTCATATAAGTTAACCATAGATTTTCATGGGTTTCTTTTTGAAATTCTTTAAGTTATTGGACATCATTAGCAGTCTAGATTACTCTCATTATATGTTTGATGCTAATCAATATTGAAGATGCATACATTATGAAATATGGGTTATGATAAATCAAGTTTTGTATCAGACTCTTACATTTGTAAGTTAATGTTATGTAAGCTTCTTTAATGTAACTAGATAAATAAGTAATTGTATGTAAAGGAGGAATTGAATTGAAATTTTTACTTCCAAAAAAATTACATGTGGATTTTAAGGGATTGAATTTGAGCAAGAGATAATCACCAAGTGAGATAAAGTGTTTTTTACTCCCACAATCTCCTATTAATGAGTCACCATAATTGAGCAACAAGATTTAAGTATTATTGAAGGGTTGAAAGCTCATGATAAAGGTCACAAGAGATAAATGATAACTTTGGATTGAGACAATTTGAGTATTTTGGCTAGGAACTAGTTCCTCAATAGGAAGAACTAGATCACTTTTTATGCACACAGTGCTAAGTTTTTATCATCAAGTCTAGTCCCGAATTTTGTGGTAGAGGGATTTTTCCTTCAACAATATTTCATCCCTCATCCCTATCCCAAGGAATTGGTACATCAATTAAAGTCTTGGAAGTTGTATGAGGCATAAGAGGATGATTTCTTGATCTTATGGTCAAGGGTTTCATATCTAAAACAAGTATTTCAGAGATTATGTAGGTCACCTTCTACATAAAACACAAAGAACTTACTTGAATCCCCATATATTACTTTAAGTTAGAGATGAGGTCCAACTAAATATAAACTTGCTACGAGGTTGAGCTAAATAAAACCTTTTGATAAAAAACATAAAACACCTTAGACGTTGATGATCTACTTAAGGAAATTCCAAAGAGAAACTAGGAGACCAAAAAGCTCCACTTAAATGGGGACTTTGAGTGTATCTTGTTCATAAGCCTCAAAATCACAAGTGCAGTGAGATAACACTAAAAGGGTGTTCCACATAAATCAACATTTTAACTTTTTAAGAAGCAATATAGACTTATTAGATGTCCTTGAAGGAAAACCAAAAAACCTTGGGTGGGATTACAAACCCTAATAAGCTTAATTCCATAGGGATTATGTGTGTGCTTAACCCAAGTGTTTAAAGACTACTTTGAAGAGATACAACCAACATAATAGGTTACCAAAGTATAATTTACATACCATTGACAAACATAATCTACATCTATTGAAATAAATATTTACTTGGATACTATATCCATTATCTTATTGTAGATCTTAGGAATGAATGTTTGAGCTCTTTTAGGTGCTACATTTGTTGCTCTTCACAACAATAATTATAGAAGACAAGGAAAGAAGGTCAAGTAAGAGGCATATCGATAACTCTAATTATGTTAAGGATGGGACTAAAGGTGAAATTAATGTAGAACCTTCTAGATTATTTGATGCAAGTGGTATGGAAAATATGAAATTTGTACAAAACTAGACCACAAGTTCACACATATTAGACTGTGACTCTCTTCTCATCTTGTGGATTGGTCCCTAAACCAATTCATGAACAAAATAATCTCTCTTATGTGTTTAATTAGACCTAAAAGTGTCTTTTATTTTTTATTTGTCCCAATGAATAACGTATAGTAGTGAACATTCAATATGGAGAGCGAAGATAAATGACACATAATGACTAGTCAAAATAGATGTCACATAACAACTAGTCCCAACCATTCAAATATGATTGATATTATAGGTGGTAATAACTAGTTAAATGACTAACAAATATTGATTACTATAGCTACCCATTTCTTCTAAAACTTATAATAACTAAAAAAAACTTTTAGCTATTTGACTTAGAATTTTTTTTTTTTTTGCTAATAAATTTTAAATATTCACACTCAAAGAATAAATGTTCACATTGCAAGAAAAAACAATGTATTTGAGTGCTCAACAATAATTAAATTACATTAATTTATAATTTTCTTTTTGAATGAACTACAAGATTAAACAATTTGTTGAGATGCCATTATATTGATTTAGAATGAAACTACCTTGCACTTGGAAATCATTAATTTCAAAGTGTATGCTATTTTTTAATTATCCTAGATTAATCTATGTGAAATACATATTTCTTTAAAATTAAACATGTGGAAAAAATGTTTAATTTTTGATTTTAATTGGTTCACATCATCAAACTAATAACATTTATCAATTATGTTAATACCTTGCCTCAAAAAAATATATTTCACTTTTATAACAAATTTGTTATAAATATGTCAGTAATGAAAAAGCTTAGATAAGTGCAAGAACCAATTTTTCAAATTCAATAAAATCTCAAAACATCTAGATATGAAATGGTAGATATTCTATTGAAATTGTTTGGAATAAATTATCATGAGGTATTTGATCAATTTAAATAGATTTAATATAGATTTACAACATCATATTTGATTTTGGTATGAATCTATTGAATGAGTGTATACAAATGTATTCAACAATTACTAAAACCAAATAATATGAATTACAACACAAATGTGTAAGTAACACTCAAAATTCCAAATCCAAATAATGCTATTACTAAAAACTATAAGGAATTCTAAAATTCTAAAATTGCAAAATAAATATTTTCCAAGCCAAGTCAACATAAAATTGATTATCCATTGAGACTAATAAGAAATTTTTGCACGGAACTACTTCGTTGCTTGAGGAGATGCTTTCCCTACCTCCTTGTAATGAATACTACCAAATTTGTTGATGGGGGAGATTGAGCGGGACCTCTGAGGTTGCGTGCAGTCCATCGATCAAAGGAGAGCAGCTTCTTTTAGGGAGGAATAAACCATTTCAATTGCCCCTCCGTAATCAAGTTCTGCTCTCACAGGTCAGCTCTTATTTTTGCAATTGCTAAAGAAATTTCTGTTTAATTTATGATCGAATTGCAAATGTTGTGTTTTTTTTGGTTTCCCTTGTTTCTTCTGTTTTCTCGAGATATTGGTGCTTACCCGACAGTGTTTGTCACTAATTTAATTAGCCATGCTTAGGGTTTCATGTTTTGGTGATCTCGCAATCGGTTAGCAGACTTTGGGTTCCGATTGGTCTTTCTATTTTCCAATTGGAATTCGGCCTAAAATGATGTGAAATGTAGTGGATTCTGCGAATTCTTGAAATTTTCTTCTTCTTATGATCGTCAGCTTAGTGATACCTAAGTTGGAGGGTTAGTGCTTAATAGTGCTGTTTTTCTTTCGTTTGCTTGGTAAATCTTGGGCAAGGTCGCGGGCTGCCTGTGGCAAGGTGTGCTGTAAGTTTGAATTTGTAAAAACTTGCCATAATTGAATTTATCTATAACATTAATATTACATCACCAATTCAGCACATACTCTCCGGAGCTATGTACCGTTTTATCGCAGTGATGGGATATGAACCTAGGTCACTCTTACACAAATGTTTCCTCTACTCTTTCATCATAACTCTTTGGACACACGGGATTACTCCTGGTAAACATAATGTTTTCAATCAACTGTAGAAATGTTGGCGATTTATTATGCCTTTTATATATTATCTGTCAAGAGGGGAAAACTTTCAGCAAATTGTCTATATTTCTCTCGCTTTCTTCAAATGTCTGTCAATATTTAATAGCATATTGGTTTGATTTTGGAGGAAGTTTTCTGCAATGGAAACATTTCCATTATAAACAAAAAAACAAAATAAGAATTACTTAGACACTTGGAAACAAACATGGCATGATCTTGATGCAGGAGCATGCTATGCCTATTGGCATTTTAATAACTGTTGTATTCAATAAATCTGTAGTTAATTCTAGTAACTGTTAAAAAGCTGTAGACATGCAGGAGTTGGATTAAGGCCTCTCTTAGGACATGCCCATAACTTGCCAGGTTAAAAATTTAAATATAAATAAACTATATTATTAAGTTGGAGTGCAGACTCACGGGGAGTAGAAGCTTTTTTAATTAAAATGTGTTAAAATTTACAAAAGTAGGAGATGTCGAAGCATGAACAATCAGTTGTCAAAGCACAATTCAAAAAACGCATGTACTAAGCAGCTTTCAAAGCACTATCTAATTCAGCTGACTAAGCTTTGTGCCAGGCCTTAAACCACTTCTACGAGATCACAAAAATAATACAACATAAAGTGACATACTTTTAAGTTTAAAAAAATAGCTAGAAAGCAAAGGTCTCATTTAGGCTTAGAAGAGCCCTCAGAAAAGGGGTTTGTTCCATATTTTTCTTCTCTAGCCACAGCCTCACCAGTTTCCACATCAGCAACTGTCATCTTCAATGCCAGGAACCAGTGCATTGTTTACAGACTGCCTCTGTTGTCTCTGTGCACCAGTGCTATCTATCAATCCCATCACAGTGTTCACCATTTCATGGACCTTGTTCTTGATCATTGTTTCTTTAAAAGTTGGAAAAAATCCTTGATATCAAGTAGGGGGAATCAGATGGCTTACAAGCAATGAATCTTAAGATAATGCTCACGTAGGAGGATACCTGACTCCACTGGATTGAGGGAGAATCATTGTTTATTTGTTCATGGAGTCTTTTCTGCCTCTCCATTCTATTAGTTGCCTCTTGGAAAGTTGAAAGACGGGTTCTATATTTCTCTTTCCATCTCATTCTCATCACTGCTGAGCACAGTATCTACCACTGGGTACCAGAGGATCGGTTTGAAATGTCCATGAATATTATCTGGCAACCCCTTGTTTGCAGGCATCTGAACCTGTTCTTGCAATTCTCTGCCAGTGTTATTGTCAATACTATTATTTTTAATTAGATCCCAGCCCTCTTTATCAGCCTCTACGTTCATGGAGGAGGATCAATCTGCGTGAAAACTGGAAGGGCAGCAATCCTTGCAAGCCTTCTAATGTCAACTATGTATTCTGGGTCAAACATTAGTTACACATTGCTAAAAAACTTCTTGAGTTTTTCATCAGGAATCTTCAAATGCAAGTCAATTTGCAAAGCACTTTAAGAAAGGCGATTTCACTGGTGAAGTCAGTACACACCCTTCTTTCCACCTGAAAGATATTATTATTTCTCTTTTTCCATGGGAATCACAAATATTTAGTCCACAGAACAAGTCACAATTTTCTATACAAAAAACTGCATTTGATAGAGCTATTGTAGCGCATGAAACCAAAGACAATGTCATTCTAAGTTAGATTCTTTTGAGTGTTAATATACTTAAGTATCCTAAAGGAAAAGTTTTCTAGGTAAATTTAGCAAATAAGCAATCAAATGGAGAGTTTCAAGTTTCAACCAAGGCTACTGCTGTCCTAATGTTCTATAATAAAAATTATTCTTTTAACAATGCATCAATCACACAACAGTTGAAACTTGAAAGCAACAAAATCATAAAAAAGAAATGCATAGAAAATTACACCTCCAAATCAGTTTTTCATTCTCTTTGAAAAAGTTACAAGGAAATCTCTACCAACTGTTCAGCACAGCTGCACAGTAATTTATCACTGTATATCGTTCTTATATCTTGCACCTATCTTATACTATCTAGCAAAAATCTAATGTTAAAAAGCTCCTTATCTCTTGCAATCTAAGTTACCGGTTCGGGTTTGGGTTCGAGTGTTCCGTTTGCAGGTTCGGTCAAATTTTTTTTTGCGGTTGGGTTCGTCCATACAAAAAAATATAAAAATAAAAATAATATACATATTTACAACAGTAATTAAGTTAAAAATACCACACATAGCATCATATATTCTATAATAAACAAAACCACCATAAAAATAAAAAACATTAGAATGTCAAATAGTCAAACTCGAATTTCATGATATATATTATATATTAAAATTAACTACATTGCTGCATTTCTCCTCGTAGGTAAGCATCAGGGAAGGTTGTCCAATTAGATGACAATATTATAGATGAAGACTAGTAGGCAAACTTGGAAACTTGGATTTGGAGAGTACATGGCAAATTAAATGAATTCAATGGGAGTTTGGGGGCAATGCCCCTAATGGGGTTGAGGGGCAGCACCACTAGTGGGGTCAAGGGGTAGTGCCCCTCGTGGGGGTTTGGGGGCAATGCCGGGGGGTAGAGCCCCGACCACAAAGCCCAAATTAAGACCTCCAAAACCACAAAACTGTTATGGCATACATCATTTTACATTCACAATAAGACTCAAATTAAGACCTTCAAATCCACACAAACCTTCATGGCGGACATCATTCTATGGTTAAGGGCAAATTGGGCTAAAAAAGTAATTTAAAAAAAAAATTGTCAAAAAAAAAGTTTCAAAACACCCAAAGTGGGCTTGGGCCCATGCTGGTTTGGTAGGGCCAAACCCATAGTCTATGGGTCGGACCTTGTCTGAACCCATAGGGGACCGAACCCGGGCCTTGAACCCGGGTCAAACCAGACCAGGATTGGGCCCCCCCTGGGCGAACTAGTAACATAGCTTGCAAGAGATGAGTTGGAAGATAAGTCTAAATCATTAATGTATATCTACACTTTATTAGACTTAATTAACTAATTAAAAGAATTTCACTTTTTCGTAAAAATGAAATGCAAAATAGAATAACTCGAATCACTTCCAACATGTTCACATTGAACTTGTGTAGAAATTCCTACCTGAGCTAAAAACTCAAAACTCCCTCTTAGCGAGAAAGGAGTTTTGCACTGATCCAATTTTGTCTTTGAATGCTTCAAGCTTCCCTTTTGCTAAGGGCTTGGTTAGAACATTAGCTATTTGCTGATCTATGGAAATATATTCTGAAGCTTAATCTCTCCCTTTTGGATCTTGTCTCAAATGAAGTGATATTTAATCTTCATGTTCTTCAACCTGTCATTAAATACTGGATTTTTAAAGAGTTTGAAACGTCTTTGATTATCACAATAAATGATTGTGGGATCCAACACTTGATCAAACAATTTTGCAAGTAACTTGCAAAGCCAAATGGCCTCATAACTGGCAATACCAGCTGCTGTGTATTCTGCCTCTGCTGAGCTAAGTGCCACAAAAGTTTGCTTCCTAGTGAATCCAAGCTAAAGCAACACCCTGAGGTGCTCTTCCTATTTGCTGCACTACCCGCCCAATTTGAATCTGTATACCTTTGTAACTTTACTTCACCATCTCCAAGGTATCTCAAACCATACTCAATTGTGCCCTTTAAATCTTTGGGCACATGTTTTTTTATTGCCCAATGCTCTTGCCTTGGTTCCACCATGAACTAACTCAAGGTGTTAATTGCAAAACATATATTTGGTCTATTGTTGACCAAATAAATTAAGGAACCTATCAGCTGCCTGTACAACTCCACCAACTTTGAATCTGAAATTGTCACCTTCTTTAGATTAGTGATCGTAGGTGTGGCCATGGTTTTGCAATTCTCCATTTGGAATTGCTTCAAGATCTCAACTGCTACCTACCTTGCCCAAGGAAGATCTCCCTTGAAATCTGCCAAACCTGTAAACCTAAGAAGTAATGCATTATGCCGATGTCCTTCATCTCAAACTCAGTAGCTAAATTTGCTTTGCACTTTACAATGAACTATTTTTCTCCTGTAATAAACAAGTCATCTACATATAACACTAAAATAAGTAGATCATTCCCAACAATTATATAATATAGATTACGATCTATTGCGTTTTTGGTGAAGCCCATACTTTGCAAATATTCATCTATCTTGGATTACCAAGCTCTTGGTGCCTGTTTGAGTCCATACAATGTTTTTGTAAGCCCGCAAACGTAGGATTCCTTCCCATTTACCCCAAAGCCCTAAGGCAGCTCTATATGCACTTCTTGTTGAATCATACCATTAAGAAAAGTTGTCTTTACATCCATTTGATGTAAAAATAAAGACATAACAACTCTAATGGGAGTGTATCTGGTGACTGGAGCAAATACCTTGTCATAGTCCACTTCCTCTTTCTAGGAGAACCCTCTTGCCACAAACCTCACTTTGAATTTCTCAATATTGCCATTTGCAACATGCTTGATTTTGTAGAACCACTTGGAACTCACAACTGATTTCCCTTTTGGTCTTGGCACTATGACCCATACATCAATTTTTAATGATGGATGTGTATTCCTCCACCATAGCATCCCGCCAAACTTGCTGGTCTACTACTTCCTAGAAGCTGGAAGGCTCTAGATCTATGATGCTACTTATCAATGCCATGTAGTTTGGAAACTTCTTCAGAGGCTTGCTCTTCTAAATATGCTCCTAGGAACCTCAATTGTTTTTGAGCATCCCTCAATGTATGTGTGAATCATTAAGGTCTCCAAATAGAAGTAGAAGTGGCTAAAGTCTCTTTTGAAGATTGTTGTTCTGATCTGTAAACAATTGGTATGTTTGGAGACAAAGATTCAACTTTTGGAGCTTCCTGCTCCTCATCCTTTGTTACTTGAATGAGCTCATAACTCTTCTTGGATGGTAAGTCTTCCTCAAGCTTAACATCCCTACTGATTACCAAATTCCTCTGCTGTGGAATATTGACCTTGTAAGCCTTTGAAGTCTCAATAGAATCCACACATAATCCTTTCTTGCTGGAAGGATCCAACTTGGTCCTCTTCTTTACAGGTATATCAATATGAATATAAATTGGACAACCAAAGATGTGGAAGTGAGTCACTTCCGACTTAGTACCAGTGAATGCTTCCTTTGATGTCTTGTCTTCTAAGATCTTGTGAGGACATCATGTCATGCCCCCACCTGTAAGACCCTGCAGCAATAAGAATGAAATTGCCGCTAGAAATAAAATAGCAAAGGGATCAAAAATACAAAGGACATCATGGGTGGCGATTCCATAAAGGCAAGTAATTAATAAACATATAATTAATTAAAGGCAGCGCTTGGGAAAGCATGTCATTAACACGACAAGGCAGTGCTTTTGGGTTTTGAAGAGATATGTCCCTTACAAAGGTAAGGAGTGGAAAGAGGCGACTCTTCCCCACCACAAGATATAAAAAGAGGAACATTTCAAATGAAAGGGGCATCGAAGGAGATCAGATTATAAATAAATATCTGCATTCAAAAAAGCAGCAGCCATTGAATTTAATAAGTGATTGGTATGCATCATGATGGAGTATAATGTTTTTATATATATAATATCTTATGTATCTTTAACCTAGTTACTAATGGGAATTGCTAATCTATTTAAGGCTATTATAATTATTGATTTAATCTATTTGTTTCCCTATAAGCAATCAGGCATGGATTAGCAAGGAAACACGATTGGGAGAGGCAGCAGACCGGTTCCACAATGTAAGTAGGCCACCCCATGTTGGATGGTAACATGAGTTCCTGCCACTTGTGGGCCAAGGGGTGTTATACCACACTCTTGGGCTTAATTGTGATGAACAGTCTCCAGGCGCCCTATTGTTGGTTATTGGGAAAGAAACTATAGATTAGATCCAATTAGACAATGTTATTTATCTTAATTTTTCATTTACTCTTAAGTTCAATAACTTTATATGATTTAATTTTAGAATACTATTTGTAAAACAAATTATATTGTTGGAATTGTTACTTTTGGGAAAAATCAGGCATACCCCAATTAGGGGGCATTACACATCACTTTTGGATTTAGATTGCTATGTTATGCGCTTTTTCCCATAGAAACATTGGTAAGTCCTGGTCATGAATCATGGCCCTAATAGTCTCTATAATGGATCGACTTTTCCACTTTGCAACCCCATTTTATTGTGGGTTGTATGAAATAATTAACTCCCTCTTGAATTTTGCCTCCTTGTAGAAACCCTTGGAACTCCTTGGAGGTATACTCACCCCCATTTTCCAATCTGAAGACCTCGATCTTCTTCCTTGTCTAATTCTCAACTGGAGCTTTGAACTCTTGAAACCTACAAAAGACCTCATCCTTGATCTTTAAGAAGTAGATCCAACTGTTGCGAGAGAAGTCATCAATAAAGGAAACAATCTACATGCTTCCTAAAATTGATGCTATTGACATCAGTCCACAAACATCCAAATGCACTAGGTTTAGAATTTCCTTAGATCTATGCTCATTGCTTGGGAAAGCAACCTTGCCATACTTGCCAAGTGTGCATCCTCTACATACTCACTATTGATCAATACTGAAATCTAGAAGACCTGTGACTATCTCCCACAGAATAAGTAGTGCTTTGTGATGTAGATGCCCCATTTTCTTGTGCCATAACTCACATAGATTGTCACCGTTATGAACTAGAGTTAGAACTGGTTCACCCTGCAACCTATATAGATTGCCTTCTCTAACCCCTATTACTTGTGTAGTATCTACACTAGATTAATTTGACCTAATAAAGGCTTGCTGATTTTTGAATTCAATTGCATAGCCCTTATCTTCCAAAATTGACATTGAAAGCAAATTCTTTTTGAGACTAGGAACAAACAAAACATCATCAAAACCTAAAGAGTTACCTGATTGTAGTTGAAAGGGAATCATACCAATTCCTGCTACTGAATACTTGGCATCATCACCAAGCTGAACCTAAACTCTAGAGTTATTTTATTTTTGAATTCGTAAAATATTGCCTGGTTGATGTCATTTGTCTAGATGCCCCACTGTCCACACATGAAGCATCCCTTGGAATTGTGTTAGAAGAAAGACAAGATACCATTGAGAAATTCTTCTCAAACTTGGCAGTAAACTCATTCATCTGAAGTCTATAGAGGCTGCCACTTCCTTCTGGTGCTGCTTCCCTTTGTCCTTGTTTGGTCACTGTGATGCATAATGACAAAATTTACAACAAATGAAGCACTTGATTTTACCCAAGTCCTCCTTCCCTGGTTGCAAGGATGAATTCTCATCCTTTTCCTTACCCTTGCTGGGCCCTTTTCCTTTACTTTTCTTTGTCTGTTTAAAGGGGGCTAAGTTATCATCACCACCCTTCTTGTTGGCTTTTGACTCGATTCAAGTTTCCTTTTGGATAGAGTCATCCCACAGTCTTTCAAAAGAAGGAAGATTCTCTTAGGCACAAATACTTGGTACAAATGCTTGCCATGAAGATGAGAAATCCATTAATTTTGCAAGTTGGTCACACTGCATTTTCGACCTTCTTCTCTATTGCTGGAAGTTGGTCATGAAGTTGTGTGACCTTCATCAGGTAACTGGTAATGGAATCTTATTTACGTCTCTATGGATCTGAGTTTGTTTTGCAACAACATCTTCTTGTTTATGTTTTCACTCTGGTAAAGACTAACTAGAGCATCAAACATCTCCTTGGCTGTTATTATTTTTAGATGAATGAGGAATTAAATAATCCTTTATTGCATCCATGATTATCCACTTGGCATTTACCTCATTCTTTTTATGAGCTGCCCATTGTTGCGAATCTGTGGGTGGTTGCTATGATACCTCAGATATCATTCTCTTCCAACAACAAAGTCACCTTGATTTTTCAAGGTAGGAAATATAATGCACCCTCCAATCTATCCTCAAATCTGAGGCTAGTTGATGCCATTAAAAATATTTTTTTCTTTCTTTCACAAAACTCCTAAAGCTAGAAAAATAAACTGGTCATAATATTCAAATTAAATACCTATAAAATTTTGCCCTAGTTGTTGAACGATAAAATCCTAGTTGCATATCTTCCAAAAACGGCTCATAAAACCTCTAAAAAAGTCCTTATCTTGGGCTGTACCCTAGCCATGGCATAAATGGCTTGGAAAAACCCTTTGAACCAGACTGCTTCAAAAACCCCATGAATCTTAGGAGAAATCCTTCTGTGGTTTCAGAAAAAAAATTGGCATGATTTTTAAGTAGAAAATTTGTGCGATTTTTAGAAAAAAATGGCACAAATTTATCCCTTCCTTGGTTTCTCTGTTTCTCTCCTTAAAAATTGTATGATTTTCTGACTAACCAGTCGTACTTTTTCCCTGAAAAATGACTGATTTTATGAAAAAAATCAATCTGTGATTTCTCAAAATAAAAGCTTGTGCAATTTTGCCTTAAAAATCTGCGAATGCCAGTTCAAACCAGCCCACAAATTCTTCCTGGAACCTGCTTTGATACCATGAAGAGTTTCAATCAAGGCTATTGCTGTCCTAATGGTATGTGATAAAAAATATTCTTTTAACATTGCATCAATCACACAACAGTTGAAACTTGAAAGCAATGAAAGCATAAAAACCAAATGCACAAGAATTTACACCTTCAAACTAGTTTTTTATTTCCTTCGAAAAACTTAATAGGAAACCTTTACAAACTGTTCACCCCAACTGCATAGTAATTTATCACTGTAAATCATTCTTCTATATTGCACCTTTATACTATTTAGCAAAAATTTAATCCATCAAAAGCTCCTTATCTCTTGCAAGAGATGAGTTGGAAGATATGTCTAAATCATTAATGTATATCTACACTTTATTAAACTTAATTAGCTGAATAAAAGACTCACTTTTTACTAAAAGTGAATTGCAAAATAGAACAACTCAAACCACTTCCATCATGTTCGGAAGTTTCTTATCTGAGCTAAAAACTCAATATCAAAGAAGAAATGTTTTAAAGTTTCTCCTTGAACACACACACATTGTTTAATGTACCACATATAGAGAGGACATAACCAACATTTAACTATTACTGATAGAGCAACCATCTAAATCAGGATTTTTATGTTCTAAACAAGAAGATCAAGTAACTAAGAACTTATCTGCCCATCTTCTAGGAGGATTATCTGTTGACCATTTCAGAAAAGCAGGTTAGTTTTATGTATAACTGTTTGGACTTTTGAGGAGACTTCAAGTAGGGAAGGTCCCTCAATCCAGTTTATGCTGTACCAAGTTGTGTTATTAAAGTCCATGCTAAGGCAAAAAGTAGGCTTTTTCAGGGCTTTGATCAACATAGAATAAGTTCTTGTAAGAGTATCGACTAGCTTACAGATTCTTTTGAGTTCAACGTGTGGTAACCATATAGGGTCTGCAAAAGTTTTGATTCCTCTGCCATACCAGCTTCTAGCAGAGCAATCTCTAAAATGGAAAGAGGCTTGTTGTTTAAATGCAAATTACACCATATTGGTCTAAATCTTTGACATTTACTGTCAACCAAGTCAAGACAGACTGCCTAACTACCAAATGCTTTACAAATTCCCATTCCATACAAGAGAACAGAATATACCTGAGTCAGCAGGTGTGACATCAGATACTTCAAACATAAGGTCGGTATGGCTTGAATACGATTTAGAAAAGTATTTAAGAGATGAAAGTGTAAATGATCTATAGAGATTAGCTGGGTAGTTTTTGCAATATAATGAAGGAGAAACTTGAAATTATTGATGCACTCTATCTTGTATTTGTGGATGTGAGTTTCATGTGATTTATTTTTCAAGCTCATACAGTTGTGTGTTAATTTCTGCTATCAGAGTTAAAGGCATGTCTACAAGAGAAGTGGTGTCTTGAGTAGACTAAAAACATGGAATTTACTTCTTATACTTAATTAATTTATAACATAATCATATATGGCAGCCAATTCCATGACATTGAAAACTATTGTCAACATAAAGATTGAGCCATTTGGAAACAAACATCAAGAGGCCGTATTGGCACTACAAGAACAAAAAAAGAGGACCAGGCACTAGTTTACAAAGATGTGGCCAAATTGAAGAATATAAGTTCACATTTTTCGAGGTCCAGACACTGAATATCTAGTGCTCAAGCCCTTCACAACTGATGCTAAAGGTGTTTGGTAGGCAGATATCAAATGTTGACATTAGCCATGGTTACTTCCAAAGGTTTTTGAGCATCTACTTACTTGCACTCCAAACAAATTAACTTACAAAAGCTAAAGGACTTTGGCAGGGACTAGAGACTTCAGCAGGATGATTGCTGGTGAGCATGTAAGAACCCCTTCAGGTTCTAACTGAAATTTTTACCCTTTTTGCTGCACTTAAACTCTTAACTTGTTTACAATGTAATTTTGAAAGTTTCCAAGCATAAACAACAAGAAATGAACTTGTATGTATCTTTTAGGCTAACAACAAGATGAACATAAACAAGATGATCATACCCAGCAACTTAAGCTTATCTTCTTTATTCGATTTGAAAACAGAGGGGCTGGCAAGTACAATCAGCTAGGTCTGTTTTGAGTTTCAGACCTTTAGTTACATTCAGTTGTGCCAAAGCACCAGACCAAACCCTAACTTTATGAATGCTAGATGAAGCTAAGTGAAGTAAGGCGATATGCCCAGCTGGAGATGACTGGAAATCGACTGTAGCAGCAGCACAGGAGGTTGTAAACGCCAAAAACTCCTCAGATCTGATGTTGAAAGTAATTTGATGACTGCTGCAACAATAATCTTATTTTGCTTGAAGCTGGAAATCGCCAGAAATATCCTTCTATGCCACACGAACCTCTTTAAAACCTTCTATCAGCAAGTAAAGATGTAAGTGTCTCAAAACAGGGTCATAATTTGCAACTGGAGCTTTGCTAAAGCAATCTGATTAAGCTCACTGATGAATTTATGATTGAAATCACCTCACAAGGTGGAATGGGGACATCACCAAACCACAAAATTCAAGGGAGCAGCACCTTGAATCGACTGAAACTATTTCCAGTCAAGAGATCTCTCTCACAACAAGATAATAATACCAAATAACATGTCTTTATCCTCCCCCAAGCCTCCTGTAAATAAGACCTTAAGACAAGGCCTCCCTAGGGTTGAATCAAATTGGCTTTTATTAAAATATTTACTTTGCTTGAAGGCTAAGGCACTAGCCAAAGAAGATCAGATTTGCTCCATTAAAATATTCAATTTCTTTTAGGCTAAGTTTCCCCAAGCCTTTCTAGAAGAATCTGATTGCCTTTTTGTCTTTTTGGAGATTATAAAATTCTATCTTGGAAGCTTCCTTCAGCCACCCCAAGGAAGAGATAAGATTTGTTCTTAAAATATTAATTAATGGTAGCTTCTCCCTTAAGCTACCTAAACTGCCATAGGAAGGGGAAGCTTCTAGAAGCTGATCAGATTGGATGAGGCTGACTCACCTCCTTGCTTGCTTGTCCTCCTTGTGTGCTTGGTTGTGCAAATAGACCTCCTTGCCTGCTTTGACCAGCAAGTAGGCCTTTTTGCTTGCTTTGACTTTTCAAGTGGAAAATAGGATCAGCATTAAGCTTAGCTTGGATTAAAGGTAACACTCTCTTAATTCTCTAAACACATTCTACCAAAATTTGATACTTAATGCCAAAATTCATTCCCTTTTCATGCCTTCTAACCCACGGGAATGCTGGATGGGCTAGAATCGAGCCACCATGATGTCACTTCGAGAGTGGGGACATTACAGAGCAGCCTTGCAAGAAGTACTCAAGGCTGAAAACTCCCTAATAAGAAGCTGAAAAAAATTTGAACTTTGCTTTCAAGGTTAGATTTGCCTAGGTAAAGGAGCACAAGGGAGTTTCAGGTTTCAATTCCTTTTTCTGGCAATCACTCTCCCAGTCATGGGGTTTCAAATTAGGGAACAGGGAGTGTCACCAGATCCTTCTCTCCACCTTATTGCGTCATAGGTAACTCGACTTTTCATCCGTGGAACCATTTTTTGGTAAATTTGAAAAGAAAGTCATGACAACTTTAGTCACCAAAATTTACTTTCTTTTAGAACAATTATGTTACTTTTTGATATGGACAATGATCCAGACCTGTGTCTATACAGCATTGTGGAGGTTCTTTATACCAAATTAATTATTAATTAGAATTAAAAAAAAAATCTCTATTGGATTTAACAAGTTAATAATTAATTTGGTAAAAAGTGCATCTGGCATGCTAGATAGATGCTGGCGTTATACATTCATTCTTCCTATAGGTACCTGTTGATGCTCACACATGCACAGTACCGGTGCCTCACAGAGAGCATCAGCATTGGAAGTCCTGCAGGTGTGGGACATTGAAGTGCAAGATGACCTATGGGATTGAAAGGCCAGTTCCTTTAATGTCAAGGGAAAGGGAAATAAAAAAAACTGTGATGATGCACCAAAATAGATCACCAGATCTGTTGACAAAGTTATAAGGAAGCACAAAGAGCAAAGAACTTCAGTTCTTAGAAACTGACACTGTGATAGGAAAATACAGGAGGCAAAGAATCCAATATCATGATGGACTGAGCTTCCACATTGAACAACGACAAAGAGCAGGATATGAGCCACAATTATATTGATTCAATGCTTTCGAATCTTAGATATTACACAGTTGTAATTGCTACCAGAAAATCTAATGTTCAGAAGCCTTAAATTGCACTATTTCTATTACAAAAGAGGCAAGGACTTGCCAAAGAAAATCCCAGCCCTCCCTTCTCATGAGCTTACTACATATATATAAGGGAAGCGAGTGAGAAATGGAATAGAGAGGGATATGGAATGCCCTCGAACTCGGCCTGCTAAACTCCCTGCCTGGAACAGAATTTGAAATTGCAAGTCATTGATAAGACCAGGGCTGCAAATGAGTAAATGTGATACTGCCCCATAACAGCTGTATTGGTAATAACTATTGGCTTAAAATAGAGCAACTAAATGCATCTAACTGCCTCTCTTAGTGATGCTGTTGTTACAAAGCTATGGGTTTTCAAATTGCTTTGTCCATGGAGCTTTGCCACTTACAGGAGTAATGGAGTCTTTTTTAGCGTTTTGAATGTTCAGCTGCCTTGATCTAGAAGAGATCAACAGCCCTCTAAAGTTATAACTTTTTGCTTTGCCCTTTTTACCAAATCAACGGCAAGCTGCAGGCTCCTGGCTTTTATTTTGCTAAAGCCTAGGTCTTATCTTTGTGTGGGTTCGTCTTCATTTAACTAAGGTGAAGCCTTGGCAACATATCCAGCTGTGGACTTGTCTATTTAATCATTATGTTAAAATGAAGCCTTAGTCAATGTTTTAAAACTGTAAGTCCTTTGCTTATTTTATTTTAACCAATTGTGGAGCTTGGATTTGATTCCTTTACAAGGAATATTCAGATCTTTGTGGGGAAGCCATGTGGCCTGTGGGACAGTGGATAAACTTACGGGCTTTATATTTCCTTTATTCCTGAATCAATATTTATATATTATATTTTTACTAAAGCAAGAGCCTAACATGCAGTTTTCATTTTATTGCTTTATTCTGGCCAAATGCCATGGCACCACAAAGTCTACTAGTCACCTCTTGAACATCCTCAGCCAATGGCACTGTTTTGCAGTTTGCTTATGACAACCCTTGAAACATTTTGAAAAGTTGTGCCCAGAGAACAAAGGCTGCAGCTTCATTCTTTTATACAAGCGGGCTCTTTTTCTTTGTCTGATAAAAGCATACCATTGGTTCCAGCATGCGGGCCTTATATTTGTTTTTAACTTTTTACTAAGGCACAATCAACATCTCTAACCTGCGGGGTCCACCTATTTTATCCTGTGGACACTTTCCATTCTTTTCCCGTGGGCCTTGCAACCATCTGAGCACTGTTAGAGGTCTCTAGCTCCTAATGTGCTGCATCCAAATCATTGTCAATGTATCCCACTCCAAAATGAGGAGGCTCAAAGCTCTCTTTCAATATCAATGCTGCACTCTCTAGGTTAGAAATAGCTTCTTTCACATTGGCAGTCAATTGAAGCAAATAACCAAGCTGTCCCTTTGCACTTGCTTCTACATGTTAGTCCTAATGAGAATTTGCATAGATCCCAAGAGCCTTCTTATAGAGAGAAATTGGTGCTTCAAAATCATTCATTGTTTCTTGAGCATTCTCTTTCCTCTCCAATCTCCACGGCAGCTTTCATACAACCCAACAGAATCTGAATGGAAAATTGTATAGGCCTGATCTGAGTGGGAGTATTTTGAGACAGTTTTGAATCTGCCTTGCATTTAGCAAGACTTAAGTGATATCTTCCAACATATGGCCATAATCTGAGTGCTCTTAGATGCAGGCACCTGCAATTTGATCAAATGGTATTCCTTCTTGGCTTTTCATGGTGAAATGTAGTATGATGAGAACAGGTTCGGAGTCCTCAATACAAGCTGTGTCATGGGTTGAACAGAACATATAAGTAGTGAAGGGTATACAGGCTTCTAAGACCAGATTCTCTGGGGTAATTGTTTGCTATTGTAGATGTGCACTTCAGGACATTGTTAAGAAGATTCATGAAAGCCTACAGAATGAAAAGATGTGATACAGCAACATAGACAATGCTCATTATGCTCTCCCAGTGAGGCACAGTTGCATCCAAAAGCTTGGCAGTTGATTGAAATGGGGCGAGGTGCACCCTATGAACAATATCAAATTAGGTGACAAGATGACAATATTCACCCAACCAACCCAATTGCCTTTGGAAATGTAGCATTTTCAACCAAGGAGAACCAAATGCAATGCAAAAGAAGAGGAGTTTCTGAACGGACCCACTTTGTAAGAAACCAGAGAACGGCCAGGGCTGCAACTGCATCTCCTATGGAATGGCCCACAAGTATAGAAGAGAACACCAAGATATTGTTGAGGTGAAGAGGTACCAAAAGAATATCACTCAATATATAAAGGATGAAAGTACATGTGAATATTGCTTGATATGGTGAGAGGCATAGCCTTTATTTATGCATCATTCAAGGTATGAGTTATGTGTGATGGCAAAACTTACACATGCAAGTCACACGTAAAAGGAAAATATTTACATATACAATTTACACCTACAAGGTACAATTTACATATTCAATTTACACCTACAAGGTAAACATTTACATAGACAATTTACACCTACAAGGTACAATTTACATATTCAATTTACACCTACAAGGTAAACATTTACATAGACAATTTACACCTACAAGGTACACACAACTCAATGGTATACCATAAGTTTTGTTAAGTCAAAAGAGACTATCAGGGTGGGTTTTCCATTCTAACAATTTTCCTGTGGAGTTTTTATTCATGAGAGGCTTTTCCAAATAAAACACTTGTATTGAACTTTCTGTGAATGCCTTACATTTTGTGTATTTCTTTGATTTTTACACTCCAATGAATATTTTGATTTAAAACAATAGACTGACTGAAGGGTTTGTGTGATGAATTCACCAAAGCTATAAGGTTGCTAGTTACTGATGAATTGGGTTGCTGGATTTCTTTTTTTCTATTATTCAAACCTAAAGTTTTACCTACAATCTTTCAATGTATGGTCTTTACTAATCTTGAAATAAATGATCTCCCTTGATACGTACTATAAGTACACCATTTTTTACATCTGTAAATTGTATGATCTACAATCATAGAATTCATTATTTGAGCATAAGCAAGAGCTTCCAGTTGAGTTTGCAAGGCACATGAAGCACAAGGTTCTTGAAACTTATGATACGGTAGATGTGGAATTAGTTTAGGCAAAGATTAAGTATACAAACATTAACAGTGTGGATATGGAGAAGTTCTTGAAATCTAATGTTGATATGAAGCATGGGCTAAGGGATAGGTATCCATTGTCTACCTCTAACTTAGTAGTATTACCAGCTCGGGCTAAGGAATACTATCATGAACAATGGAAAACCTATAGCTAATTTTGGCATGTCTTATATTGAAGGCTGAAGCAATGCTTGACTTACCCAAAGGAGGAAAAGCATTGAGGCTTTTTGGCAATACCGACAGGACACAAGAGATCAAACAAGGAAATAAGTAAATGGTTTGAGAAGCCTAAATGGCAGATAATTTGATTTTTGGTGTGAAGTATTTAGATTCTTTGCTTCTGGTATTCCAATGCTATTGAACACATTGAGTAAACTTATGGAAGAGTCTATGCTATCCATATGCAAAGCCACTCATGAATAGTTGGTTAATGCAAGAAGAATAAAGGAATTCTAAGTGATTTGTTGTTTGATTTACACTGTATTGTCCTATATCAGAAGGATGGGGATAGATCTATTCCATGGCATTGGATGAAGTTTTATGGGAAGAATGTTTAATGTTTTTAGTGTGGTTGCTTTGAGGGTAAGGATATATGTATATTTTCCTGTTTTTTCATTTTTTTTTAGAATTTAGGTTGTGGTGCTCTGGGTTCACCCTAAGTATGGACAAGGTACCCTGGGTTCATCTCAGATGAACATGGAGCATAGTCAGGCAGGATCCCATTTGGGAGGCATATTGAGGGCATACCTATATGTGGACTGTTCTAAGATTAAGACCTAGTATATGTGCAAATCAATAAATAGGCAAACCTGGTTTTGTAGGGTGATAAAATATTATTCATAAAGCTTGCTAGGAAAGTAGGCATATCCACTTTCATTTCATTGACAAAATAAAAATTCTTAAATAAAGTAACACCATTATAGTAAGAGAATACAAGTTTAATGAGAAGAACTTCATTCAGGCATTGTGCAGTGATCTGGAGTATGCTTTCCCCTAGAGGAAGGAAAAACAGTGACAGTGAGAAGGTCTTGGACAATCCTTTCAGAGAATATGAGAATCTGAGTTACCTTCATAAAAATAGATATCAGGATAAGTTTGTAAACTGTTTTGACTCTGGAGAGTTATATAAGAGAAAACTGGGAGCATTTATTCCCATCTCAGGTGGATTACACAATAAGAGAGAGGAAAGTCAGATTGATTATGATGGATATACATCCAAGGATATGAAGCCCCTGTTCCAATCAATCAGACAAATGAGAAGTTAAACAAAGAAGAGGAGACTCTGAGTTAAAATTTTTCAAAGTTTCCTGTGTAACCCAAGATATCACCTTTACCAACCCAACAGTCTGGTCCAGAGAGCACAACAGTAAGTGATTCTTAACCTCAGAATCAGTTAGATTCTACTCAGGAAAAGTTGCTCTAAGTGATAGTGGAGACAAAGATAATTCAATTCTGAATGGCTCAATAGCTGGTGCCTTTGGAGGTGACCAAGAAGATGATGGCAAGAATTGCAAGAAAAGGCATTCTTCCTCTTCTTTCCTGCATTAAGAAAATATAAAAAATAAAAAAGAATGCTTCAAATTATTATTAATTAGACGGAGAATATTGAGCAACAGGGTAGGTTAGAGCAAAGCAGGCATAGCACAGATCTCAAGTCTCAGTACCTGAAGATAGAAAAAAGCATCATTAACTCCAAGGAGAGAAACAAAATCAGATGTCTGTTGACAACACTTTCCTTTCTGGAAAATTATGAATCGATCAAAATGGCTTGTCAAAAAGGAGAGGATGTATCTGGTCATATTCTTGACAGCCAAACAATGCAATGAAGCTAGGACTAGGGGAATGACATCACATGACAGAAAATAAATAAAAGCCAGTTTGAATTGGGCAGTACGTAAAGGAGACATTCTTAGGTAAAGCTTGAGCCAGATTATAAAATCATGACTACTTTGCCACCCAGTTATATAAGACTTGTGAGCAGGTGGATGTGTTGAAAAAGGAAAATTAATTCTTTAAGAGATATTATTTGAAAGTTGTTTGGAGATGAATGTTTGTCTAACATCCATTTAGCAATGGAATGGCCTGTTGTAGACTCTGTGGAAGCATTTCCATCAGTTGCAAATTCTATTGTAATTGATCAAGCTAAAAAAGTATACCATGTTTGGAGAATGTTTAGAAATATATGCCAAGGAAATGAAAGAAGACTTCCTTATGATATTTGAGAGGGCATTGAAGCACATGAAGAAACTCAGTTGCTTAAACAAGAAAATGGTAGCTTTGCTTAGTAAACAACACAACGAAATTGGTGCCACAGAAAGCTTGGTTAAAAATTGTGTGGATATCTAGGGATTGTGATGATTAGGATCTGGATAATACAGGAATAAAATATCTCTATAGGAATTAAAAAATGACTACAGACATTTAGACCGTTTTCAAAGCAAGAAAACTAAGGTCAATGATTATCATGTTGATGCAAATTGAGGGTGTGTGAACAGCCAAGCAAGGATTTGGGGTCTGACACAGCCAAACCGATAGGTAAGATATTGTTCAATTTTAGCTAGACATTATATTTTAGGAGATCTTTCGTTAAAGGAGGCTCTTTGATCAGTAATGGACTAGATAAATTAGATATTAGTCAATTTTTGATTCTCAGCCAAGCACAACTCTATAGAATATCATAAAAGGCCAATGCCACATGGAATATGCCTGGTAACTAGCTGGTAGAAGCATGGGCAGAAGGTGTAGGAGCCATAATAATCTCATATGGAAACCAAAGATGCTGAAATATAAATTGTGTTTCTTAATATGTATTGCAAGCTGTACAATTAGTTTTCAATCAAACTTCAATCATGTGACTTTTGGAAAAGTTTTTGAAAAGTTAACTCAGTTTTGGCCATAACTTGGTTGTACGAGTTTGGAATCAACTAATTTTTAGCAGTAGCATAGCAATGCATCTCTTGACATGTCCAGGAAAAAATATTTCTTTGGACCCCTCAAAAAGGAAAAATACTGTCTGTAGTATTTCTTAATAACTTGAGCAACTGAACTCCAGATGATTTTAAAGTGAAATTGGAACATCATGAAACATGTGTCCTCATGGCCACTAAATATCAGGTTGAAAGTCATCCTTTTAATAGCCTACAATGTCGGAAAACAGTTCAGGTCTGCTCATTGCACTAAAGAACAAAAGACCTTAAAAACTGAAAGCTTGGAGCTCAACCAATATGAAACTTGGTAAATATGTCCTTTCTGTTGCTTCTTGGTAGCTTTTGGGAGGTCTTAGAGATTGGAGATTATTGTAGCAGCTTTAAATATGCAGTCACCGACAACAGTGTTCCATATCCTCTATTGGCGAGCCAATTCTGTATTTTTCATTGCATTTGTATGTTCCATTGTCTAGAGTAAAACTTGTTTTTTTTTTTAGTTTAGTTCACTTGCGTTATTCAGACAATCTTTTCTCTTTTGGCACTGCATATGGGGTGTAAATGTTGAATTAGTTGTAGCAATTGTTAAGCTTATGATGCGTAGATATGTATGTGCACATTCACACATTCTAAACAACATAAAAAATATTCATTGCAGTTAATGGTTGTATCAGTAACACAGATAAGAATCAGCTTATGTAAGCTAAATAATAAATATCAATAGAATTTACCTTCAATTGGTAACGTAAGAATTCTTGTAAATATGGAGGAAACATTGCTTGGCAAATTTTAGATTCGACCTGAGTTCTATTTATTGCTCCAGTTGAATTTGTGATTTGACAAATTTTTTTGATAACACTCCATCTAGCCCAGCTCAACAAAATAAGAAATAACAACAGCTCAGACGCTTTAACATGGAAGCAAGACAAAAATATACAACATTAACAACAACCTTAGATAAAGACAAGTTTAGTTACAGGTGGCTATTGTGTATCAAAGTTTCAATCTCCTCGAAAACCTCCAAGCCATCCCATGTTCAAACAGAGTGACTGAATGATCTGCACAATTTCACTATGATGAAAGGTTAGGAGCAGGGAATTTTTCGGAGCAACAATTACTTCAATTTTTCTCACTTGTGCTGTTAACAAGACAAAGGGAGAGGAGAATAGGCTGGTTAGGGTTATAAAAAAGGATTAAAATTGTATCATTTCCAAAGACAAGATGGCATTATTAAACCATCATTCCTAAAGTTCAAAATTTTAAATCAATCATGAAGACATCAGGTTGAAGGCAGAGAATCAAAACCCAAAAAAGGATATAAAACTGAACCAAAGCATATGCCATCAATAACGTGCCAGTAGTTTCCTAGTGAGTTCAAGTGCCCATCCATGATCATCCATGATCCATAGGACTCCACAAATTTATAGTACGAAGGGTCTTAAGAGAAGAGCAGGGAACCACTCAATGGCTTTGATATGGATGGCCATTGGAGGCCAGATTTTCTTTGACAAGTAGTCAATTTATGTTTGAAAGACTCAATCCTTCAAACAATTCCATACACTTCTCTGTGATACACCAGTCTGGAGGATGGAGGTGGCAGAGTTAGACAAAAAATCAGTCATTGCCTTACATTCCCATGGACTATAGTATATATAGGCATTGGCAATTCCTGAAAGGAGTTGAGCACCCTCCTTGTGTGCCTGTCAAGTTTAGTCAAGCACCAAGTCTGGTGGAGCCTTTGACTATCTTTCCTGGAAAAGAAGCTAGGATAATGGAAATTGTTTCTACTATATTTGAGGAAAGACCTCCTGTATCATCCATCCAGAGGCCTCTTCTGATTCCTTTGGCTTTCACAAGATTTCTTGTAAGGATATCCTAGCCTTTTGCAAACCAGAAAATACTTCTACAGTTTGACCTTCATTATCCTTGCATATATCACCTGCAGCAGTTGCTCCCTTATTTTCGCTTGAAATACTGTCTCCGTTGATATTCTGCATTCTTGAAGGGAGGGCACAACTGCAGGCCTTTGGGAAAGCTAGGGAGAAATTTTTCGAAGTGTTTTTTTCATGTCTCTTTTTGGGTTCAGAAATTCAGGGGGTTTGTGATTCTTGCAACTTAGGTACAGGATAGTATTCTCAGGAAATTCTCTGTTTAAATTTGAGGGTGCTGAATGTGATGATTAATTGGAGTCTCTCTTGTGATTCAGTTTTCAGACAGGGTATCTAATACTTATTTATTTTCTTGATTTCGTTGATTAAAGATCATGAAGTTGCTTTCCTGAATGCAGGTATTTATTGCCACAAACACTGTTCTGGCATTATCATAGAGAAAATGGCTACTGTATTGCTGGAAGTACTTGAAAAGCTTGAAGAATGGCTTCATTTGACCAAGAAAAAACAACCCTATGTGAATCCTGATTTGGATCCAGTCTTACTTGTACCTGGCATAGGAGGTTCTATATTAACAGCTGTAGATGAAAATGGCCACAGAGAACGTGTCTGGGTTCGTCTTTTTTCTGCTGATCATGAACTCCGAACAAGGCTTTGGTCTCTATTTGATCCTAGCACTGGTACGAATATTGTTGTTTTGGGACATTTTGTTTCATCTCCTTAGATTTTATCATCACAGGATTGATATACTAATTTGAAGAAGTGAATATGTGGAAATCTGCTCTCATTAATTTGTGATCCATTAATTCATCATTGAGCCTACATGCTATGCAATAATTCCTCAACATGTATCCTCTCATGAATGTTTAGGTAATTGTTCTACTTATTTTGTGTAATCTCTTATGGATGATATATTAGAAACAATGTTTGTAAGATTTGTCTTGACTTATTAACCAAAACCTTTTTCTTATGCATGTTTTAAAGAAAAAGCAAGTACCATTTCTTTGTCTACCTCAAAACACACAGCTTATTGAACCAATGGACATTTGAGGAAGTTTCAACCATGAAGTTATGCACCATGAGTGAGCTGAGGTCACATGATACAAAACACTGCCAAAACCATCTGAAGAATGATCCATAAGGATATGGGAATGTAAAATCTTCATGAGTATGAGGTTTCTAGAAAATGATTAGCCGCAAAAAACACCTGATTTAGTCTACAGAATAGAACTGATGGTCTTTGCAGGAGTCGATTTGGAAAAATGCCACAAGAAAAACTAAACTGCCACCTGCATGAAGGGTGTTTTGATACCAATACACGAAATGCAGAATTTGAGACAAATCTGTCTGGCTTTCTCATTTGAATTCTGCCTCTGGGTCCTTCTAGTTTATGAGAGGGGCATTCCAGCAGCAATATAAAGGCATGAAGAGGTTGGGTTGCATCATGGGAGATTTGTGTGAGTGTATTAGTGATCAAAATTATGAGAACTTAAACTGTAGATGACATTGTAAGCTTGACAGCGAGCATTGGAACAGCTATCAGTTATATCTACTCTCCATACTTGTTTTTTTTGTCCTAAATAATATCTAGGTAGACAACCAATTGCCACTACCAGCTGTTTTTTGACCTTATTGGGGTTTTTCAGAATAAATTCTGAGTTTCTTTTGGTGAATTCTCTTATTTTCTGCACTTAATTTTTCTGATTTACACAATATTCTATCCTCTAAGACTGTCAGTTTGTTTGAGCAAGTAGGACAGTAATTAACATTCATGTTCTAGTAATTTCTACAAGTGTATTTTCAGAAATTACAGATCAAAGAATATTGAAAACAAAGAAAAACAAATGCTACTTGATAGCCAGTTCTGGTTAGTGGGGGATGTTAAAATGAAAGAAACCACTCCTCTTAACAATAACAATAGCAACAGTGACAGAAATCAACAGCTTCCAATACAAAAGATAAAAGGGATGACAAATAGTAAAGTGGAGGCAGCATAATAAACGGTGGTAGTTTGCATGACATGATCGCCAACCAGCTTCTCCACTTTCTTGATACCTAAGTTACTGGGTTGGGTTTGGGATTGGGTATAGGTTTGGGGTTCAGGTACAATGTACAGCAGATTGTTTTTCTGGGTTCAGGTATATGCTCGTATTATATATCTCATAATTGCCAAAGGCCCAAAAAACAAAATACTTCATAATTTGCAAAATAGAAAATGCTCATAAATTCATAATTGATCAATTCATGTCAAATGTAAATACAAAATTAAAATTACAATAAAATAATATTAATCTTTGTATTGCTCTTCATTGAGAGTGTCATCATCAAAGTCAACATTTGGTTTGTTTAGACTACAGTCAGCCTCAGTGCCACTCCTACTAGCCATGCCATATATAGAATTTGCCCCATTTAAAGAGACTATAGCAAGTTGTGCAACAAAAGTGTCTAAGTGCGCACACTTGGGGCTTAGATCCCAAGTCCTCATTGCCCCTCGTTGTAATCAAGTGTCTTATGTACAAGAGATGCAAATTGGAATGCACATAGACCAAATCCTTAGCTTTATTGCAGTCAACTGGTTTCACGCTTAACTGAGTGGATAAGGAGTATGCGCTTCAATTTGGCTTAGCTGAAGAAGAACTTGCACCTTGTTGAAATTGCATACGAAATCAATACAACTTTTGCAATTATAAAACAAATTATAATGCTTAGCTGTGAAAGAAAAGTAAGGAAGTGAAAAAATTAAAAATGCATACTTGAGATAGAATTTTTATTGCAAGAGACTGCAGGTAAGTAGAGCCTTGCCAATGGATGTATGACCATTCATGAGCATCTTTCTTGTAATTGTTGCAAAGAGTGCAAATATCATGATTCCTTGAAGATATAAAGTAGGCAAATTCACCCAAGACAATACTGTATTTCTTCTTTTGGAAATATTCTTTTGAATACAGCCTTGTACCCAATAGCTAAGTTGTTAGTTTTTTTATGGGGTTTGGGTATACCGGTATGGTAATTTGTTTTCCTTGGGTAGTACAGCTGTATTATATATCTATATTAAAATTTTAAAGTTATAAAATATAAAAATAGTGATACTCCATGCATTTAGCAATAGGAATATGGGTTAGGGAGACTCCATGGATTAAGCAATGCTATAAAGTATAAACTTATATGTTTGATCTTTTTAGAGGGCATTTTATGTTAACTCAAGAAGTCAGAAATGGCGTATGCTATTCATCAAGGCTCTTTTCTATGCATGGGACAGGTGAAAGTGCTTTTTGAGAATAGTGACTTCCAGTGGTGTCTGGTTCCTAATCATTGTTGGAAAATGGTAAAGAAATGTATGAAATTTTACACTTCTGAACCCAATATAGCACTCAAGGAAGTAGATCTCCAAGAAACCTAGGAAAGATACATTTGGTTTACTTAGGAACCGATTAGAATCAATGAGCATATGCTTGAGAGAACCCCAAAAACAACTCTGGTCATGTGCACCAGTTTATGTTTGGCCTAAGCTTTGGAATTTGATATTGCAATTTCCCTACATGCAAGGTTCCCTCTCTTGTTTTATTATCTCTATTGTTTATGATTGATCAGGTTAATGATTTTTATGATAAAACATACCATGTCTCAAATAGATACTTATTCTTGCTTCTTACAGGAAAATCTGAATCCTTAGACCCAAAAACAAGGATTGAAGTACCAGAAGACAGATTTGGTCTGTATTCTTGTGATGTCCTGGACCCAGATTTGGTAAAGTTTTTGGATTAATCTTGTATTATCATTTGTCCTCTTTTGTCACCATTGTAGGTTCCAATAAATTACGTTCATGCTTTGTTCTTTGCATAGTTCTGTCCTTGCAACTTAATAATGTTTTTTGATTATATAAGGACTCTCTGAGCAGGGACTGTTTGACTTGCATTTCATGCTTGCAGATTATTCGGATGAGTGTTGTTTCCTACTTTCATGACATGATAGAAAAGATGTTGGGTTGGGGATATGAGGAGGGTACCACACTCTTTGGTTTTGGCTATGACTTTCGTCAAAGTAATAGGTATGATTTATTTTTCTAAGTTCTTGTATTGAGAAAGACGTATGTTTATTTTCTTTAACTGTAATAACACACTGTAATGTGGTTGGAATAACGTGCAAGTGATAGACAACAGCCTGTTAATTGTTTCTCCTAGACTGTACCAAAAGTTGAGCTCATACCTTGATTTCCCAAACCATGCACATTTGCTTCCTTTGTCAAGGGATCCATGTAATAGGTCTACAGAACATGAAAAATGGAACTAGGTTTAGTTTTGATTCTCATATATCTAACATAATATTTTGATATGAATTGTCTTAGCATGTTTTTATATTTAGTTGCAAATTATTTATTAATATGCCTCATCTAACATGCATGAACTACATTCTTTATTCTCACAGTCAGTTTATCTTTGTTTCCTTTCTTGCTACTGTTTAGTCTTTTCTCTCAACATTTGTTTTAAATTGTTTTGCATTTTCTGTAGAACGAGAAATTTTTTATTTTTAGTAGCTAAGATGTGTGATTGCAACAACATTCTGATATAGTTAACGCCTGGAAATTTCTGCTAATTTAGGTGGCAGTGAAAAGATCATTGATCCCTTTAGAGGGTCTATAAAATAATTAATGCTTGGAAATGGATGAAGCTGAACAGATGTGCACATTTTGACTCTTCAGTGTTCATTCTACCTTGTTACTTTTCTTCCAACAGCACATGTCTTCAATTTTCCTCTATGGATTAAGGTTTATGAGAGATTATTGTGAATGGTGAATTAAGATAATCTATCTGGTTGCTTACTTTTTAGGCTGCAAGAAACCATGGATCGTTTAAGAGCAAAGTTGGAATTCATATATAAAGCTTCTGGAGGAAAGAAAGTGAATATTATAAGCCATTCAATGGGAGGTCTTCTTGTAAAATGCTTTATGTCACTCTACAGTGATGTAAGGAATTTTTTTATGTTATTTGCCGTTTGTAGTTTTCTTTTCAGTTATGCTTAAGACAAACCAGAATAATGGACATCTTAGTTGTATTATGTCTGGGTTTTGTACAGTTGATTATGCAAGTAATGTAGCATGCAATTTTATTTTGCAGGCATTTGAGAAGTATGTAAGCACTTGGATTGCAATTGCTGCACCATTTCAAGGTATTTCCAAACAGTGTCAGACAAGTTTCTTATGTTTTGATTGCTTACCAGAATCGTTGTCTCTTCATTTCATTGTGCATGTCTGTAATTCAGAAACAAGGTCTGCTTTGGTATTATAGTCCTTACATCATTCATATTAGGTAAATGAAGATACCTTAGCCTTGAACCAGCAGGAAATAGAGGGGGTGCTATATTATTCATGATTTTGATTTTGTAGAGGTCAAGCAGTAAGTAATCTAGAATCTAGATAACAAAGGCATAAGGAAATTTGTTGCACAAATGCTAACAGCCCGTTCTTCTTCCATTAGCCTGAATTAAATAGGAAAATTAGATAATATCTTAGTACAATTAGGATGGGCGACCATTTCCTTACATGCTTGAAAAGGAACCTTTTGCAGTGATGCATGCAGAGTCTTTTTGAAAACTAAACTTGCAATATTAGAAGCAGTTTGAATTAGTGCCCTGCATTTCACAAGTTTTTACTTGTACTAAATAGCAAATGCTAGAGCAAACAGTTCTGATTAAGTTGCTGGACATTACAGTTGTCCACAGGCATAAACCAGATGGCCCATTTATACCACATATGTTGGCTGTAGATATCAAACTGTAGAACAAAGGGATGGGTTGCTTTTTTAAGTTTTATTTAAAAAGTTCTTCTGTTCTCTGTTTCAGTTTTCTTTAAAGTTATTTATTAGTCTTGAAAATCCATTTTTCTTTTAAGTTGCATAGGCAGAGAGTAATGAGTTTCTTTCATTTCGTTGTAACTCGTTGCCATTTGTAGAAATTGACTGTCAACATGTCCTAACTGTTTAGTTTTTGCCTTTTTGGTCACAGGTGCACCAGGATTTATAATGGATGTTCTATTGAATGGAGTTGCATTTGTAGAAGGATGGCAACGTGATCTTTTCATTTCTAGGTGGAGCATGCATCAGCTGGTATCCCTTTTGTTTTTACAAAACACATCTCAATGTATATTGGTATTTTTTTATTGGTTTGATATCAATATTCAATGCTTTTTTGGGTAGCAATGATTAGTTGCTTGATTGAAGTGGTTTTATTTATCTAGGTCATATCTCTAGAATGATATTTGATGTTTTACTATATTTTTATGCTGTGAAACTTCCACTGAGCAAATTGATATGCATCCACAGCTGGGGCTAGTTCTGAAGTTACTTTTGATTCGGATGTTGTGCTCTTCTGACAATATTTACCTAACTCGTGAAATGTATATTGATTGTTTTGATTGTATATGATCTAATGATAGTCGATCAGGTATTTGATTTGTTTCTGTTTTCCTTGTAGCTGCTGGAATGCCCTTCAATTTATGAGATGATGGCTTGCCCTGATTTTGATTGGCCTTCTCCTCCACTTCTTGAAATATGGCAAAATAAGAAAGATGATTTTGGCCACTCGTCAATTGAGCTTGTGTCATATGGTCCACAGAATTGTGTAAATGTCATGAAGGATGCACTTGTTAATAATACGGTAAGGGCCTATGTTACTTTTAGTAGTGTTGCAGTAGATTGAAGAGTCTCAGTGTTTTGAATTATTTTATTTTTATGAGCAGAAACAGAAGTCAATTTGTATCTTAATGCTTGTACCTAGATGATATGCACAGTGTCATTGTCCAGGGCAAGTGCCTTTGTCTCTTCTTACATGGAGTGGAGTATATTGTTTTTCAGCTTTAGTTTGACTTTTGCCTTTTGTCTTTTTAATTTCTATAAAGCTACATTATCAGGATTTATACGGTAACCATACCAATTATTGAGAAGAAAATCTTCATTTTGAATAAGCATTTTCTTGATCCATAAAATAGAAAGTAACCTGGCTGAAGAACAGTACAGAGAATTGCACTTTTGAGTTTTAGAATCCAAATGCCTTAAAATACTAATACTACAACAGTTTAAAATGGATATTACCAGGACCATTTCTATTTTTTAACCAGATATAATCAACTTTGCTTTCATTTTGCATTAGAAGTTTGAAAACGACAAGAATGGGACTTTTCTTGTTATGAGAGGAACTCTTGAACATTTGTAAGGCTGCCATTCTTTCACCTTCTGTTGTAATCCTGAACCCTTCTGTTCTCTTCCTTGGGATTGAACTGAGTCATCTTGGTCAAGGCAAGTATTGGATTTATCTTCTCTTAAGATGAAGGCATACGATTCGATTTCTTTGTTACTCCACATTTCTGTCAATGGATTTACTTTACCCAGGGGTAAAAATCTTCTGACCTTAAGATTTGGAGACTTCCAGACAAATTATGTTGAGGGTATTTTTAACAAATTGCTAAGATCCTCTTGAAAAGGGCCTCTTCTGCATTTTGAAGACCATCTTCACTTTAAAAAGTCGCATGCCTACCCCCAAACACCCTCAAGACTTGTTCCTCAACTCAAGTGTCTACAAGGTGATGTGTTCTTGTGGTATCCCTTACAATGGGAAAACAAGTTGCTCTGTCAACACCAGAATCAAAGAACATTGTGCTGAGATTAGACATGAGTGGGTCTTAAAATCTGCCCTAGCCGAGCACTCATCCAAGAGCATCACATTGCCTTAGAAGACACACCAAAATCCTATTCAAAGAAGACAACTACTTCAAGAGGAAACTTAAAGAAGCTATTGAAATTAATAGTCACCCCTCCAACTTGAATTGAGATGGAGGTTGGAATTTAATTTTCTCTTGGAAACCTCTTTTGAACAGCCTTAAAGATTTCCCTCTTGGTAGCTCTTAATTTTCTCTCTGTTCTTGCCTTGCGCTTTTTCTTTTCCCCTAATCCTTTTCTCTTTCGCTTTCGTTCCTATCTTTCCTTTAATCTCTTCTCCCCCTCTTGGGTGGTTCCTCTTTTTGGTTCTTCCTCTTTTTATTTTTTATCTCTCTTCGTCATTTTATTTATTTTATAGTATGTGATTCTTGTTTTTGCTATTTGGTGGTTCATTTAGCCCTTTGTTCTTAGTCTTCCTTTCACGTCATTGCTTCTTTGATTTGCGCTTTTTGTTTTTTAGTTCATGTTCTCTTATTTATTTATTTTTAATTATAGCATTTGCTTGTCTTCTTAGAATTCTTTCTTTGTTATTATTTTTTAGTTCTTCATATATGTTATAATAGTATATAATAGTTTATAATACTTATTCTCTTATTCTTTTTTTTTCTTGCATCTATTGGTTTAAATTACAGTTAATATTTTATCTCTATTTAATTAATTTACTTTTTTTTGATTTGTTTTGAGTTAATTTAAATTCTGATTTTATTTATTACTATTCTTCTTTATGCTCTCCTCTGATTTCAATTATAGTTTTTTCTTGCAATAATTTATATATTATTTTTTATTATTTTTGATGTCTATTAATAATATGTTTTATAAATTATCACGACTTTTTATACATCTAATTCCCAATAATTTAGTTATTATCCCCTATTTTTAGAGTCTTTTGTGAGTAATAGTTCTTCATTCTTTTTTAAATCTTTTATTTCATTTGTTTGTTTAAAATAATTTCTTTTGACCTTCTTTGATTTGTTTTAGTCTTCGATTTGGCTAGAGCTTTCAAAATTTCTTCCATTTCAGATTTTTTTAGATTTTTGATCCTATTCCCATTTAACTTTTTACTTTCTCTTTATATGATCTAATACAATTTTGGATTGTTTACATCATGCAACTTCCTTTTATTGTATATTAATATGCAATTCATAGTTTTTTTTCATTCCATTTATGATTTAATTTATTTCTTCTTATTATTTAACTGGTTAGAGATTTTATATCTCTTTTTATTTCTTTAGATAGTCCTTAATAGTATTTATTATTTTTTTATTATACTATAATAATTTATATGCTAACCTAACATATATTTTATATAAGTTGTTTATTTTAGTCTACTCTACATTTTATAAATAACTTTCATATCATCAAGAGGCTTCAATTTTAATATTATTTCAATAATTTATAGTCTTTTGTTAATATGTGTGACTGGTATTTTAAACTAGTTTTTCTTTATTCTGTTGCTTTGATTTTTAGTCAGGTTTTAAGTTCTTATTAGTCTATAATAGTAATAGGGGATATGAATATAATAATATTATTAATATCCGCTTTTTTCTAGACATATTATATTTTTTATGACTGTTGGTCCCCTAGCCTTCTCTAGCCTCTCACCTATTTATCCAGCCAAGTCTGCTACTATGTTCTTTCATTCTTCTCTCTATCTGCATTTCATCCTGATGATGGATCATGGAGTATGATACAAAATGTTGATGTGAAAAAATTTACACAGTTTCAATCCAAAAATACAACATTCTAATGATTTAATAATTTTAAAATTAAATTTAGTATTACAATTTTAAAACATTAAGTTAAATACTATAGTTTCAAAATTAAAAACAATATTATAAATCTTACTTGGTGATCGTGAGATCATTTAGTTGAGGGAGGATTGTGCAAAGCTGAGGGCGTAGGGAACCAACAACAACAATATGTGGTTTTTTTCATGGCTCAAGGTTTTTTAGTTCTTTTGTTTTCGTGGCTCAAGGGAGTTCAACACTTTTTAGGGGCAAAAATTTATTGGTTATGGTTTTCAATTGAAAAAATTAAAACAAATTCTAAAAATTGTGCCCAATTCTAGAATTATTTCGAAATCTGCTTTGAAACATCATTTAAGTGTCATAATCGACCAGTAGAGAGAATAGAATCAATTGCATCAGTTGAACAAGTGAATGAGTTAAAGAAAGGTGGATCATTGTTGATGAAAAGAGGATCCCGACAAATCTGCATTGTGCCTAGGAAGTTGAGAATCTGTGGTAAATTATATGTTTGGTAGCTGGTCAATAGTCTGTGATGAGGAAAAGTTGACGCATTTCATTGCATTGTGTAAATAATTGTTGCAGTTTTAGGAGTAGTTCTTTGTACAATTGATCGGTTTGGAATTAAAGTTTGAGGGATTTGAATGGGTCTAAGGTGTGATTTAGCAAATGGATGTCTATGGGTTGACAATGGTCTTTGGTTGGGAGTGTTTTGGTTTGCAGAAGGTTATTTTGGGTTTGCACCAAAGGATGGATATTGGGAGGTTGTTATGACTGTTGGAGAGGTGTGAGTTGTATTGCATGGAGTTTCATTAGCGTTGGATTGCTTGGGTTTGCAAGTTTGTTATTTTTTAGTTAGCAACATGTTTCATGGGGTTTCAGGCTTTGCACTGCCTCGAGGCCAACACATATCATTTGTGAAGCTGAGGAAAGGTATATATATATATGTGTGTGTGTGTGGTTTCAAGTCAGTTCTAAGCAAGTGAAGAAGATTAAGAGAGTAGAGGTGTAATAGTTAAGTACAATAGTGAAGGGGTGGGGATTGAGAGGTAGAGCGAGGCAACAAGGAGTATGGTGCAGAGTGCAATTATGTGAGTGGATAGTGTGAAGATCCTATGGTGTGGTTTTGTACTTGAGTGTAGTCCATGCGACAAGTTTGGAAGTGGTGTTTCCAAAGTTGTGTTAATGTGTTATTGAAGCAATTGTGACAAATTGTAATTGTGTTTGTGAAATCAATATAATAAGAAATCTTTTGGAGGTAGGGTTTTTTCCCATTGAGGGTTTTTTCAGGGTATATCTTGTGTTATTTTATTGTGGCTTGTTGTTTTATGGGTGACTATTGCACTTGGTTGCATGAGTGGACAATCCTTCTTTGGACCCTATGGCCATGACTACAAGGATAATGAAGAACCAAAGTAGAGAAGGAATTTGTTCAAACTAATTTGTAAAATTGAGGGTAAGTTTTGCATAGTGGTATTTGATAGTGGAAGTATAAATAACCTAGTCTCCAATGAAACAATGTATAAGTTGAAGTTGAAGAAAATAGAGCATCCATTCCCTATGGTATTTCATGGTTGTTGAAGGAAAATAAGGTATTGGTAAGTGAACAAGTTTGGTCAAATTCAAGATAGGGTAATATTAAGATGTTCTATGTGATGTTATGCTTGTGGATGTTTGTCACCTATTGCTAGGTAGACCATGGCATTAGGATGGGAAGGTGTATCATAATGGTAGAGAAAATACTTTTACTTTCATGAAGGGAGGTGAGCAACATATTCTAATCTATAGGAGGGTAGAGGAGATCATATGAATGGTTGCACAAGAGTATGTTTGGTTGACTGTAAGAAGTTCCTTGAAGGGATGGAGTATGAGAAGATGCGTTCTACAATAATTTTTTAGTAGATACAGATATGTGGTAGTGCAGGAGAAGTAGAAGAGTTGTTGTAGACAACATTTTTAGAACTGTTGGAGTATAATAATTTCATGCTAGATAATTTGCTAGAAGGGTTACCTCAAGTAAGGAGGTTTAGTCATCATATGGATGTTATTCCTCGAGTGAGTTTATCTAGTAAGGTTGCTCATAGGATGACACCAATAAGGAATAAGAAGTTGAATAGACAAGTGCAAGATTTGTTGAGAAAATGATTTATATGGGAGAGTAGATCCTTGTGCAGTATTGACAGTACCACCACCAAAGAAAGGTTATGGATTTGATTCCAAGAGTGAGTTTATCTAGTAAGGCTGCTCAGGATGACACCAAGAGAAAATGAGGAGTTGAGTAGACAAGTGGAAGAGTTGAAAATGTTTGTATATATATACACATTACACATGTATGTATGTATATACACATGCATGTATGCATTTAATGTTGTACATATACATGTTGTATGTACATATGTATGTATGTATGTGTGTACATGTATATACATGTATGTTTTTAATATATATATGTGTGTGTGTGTGTGTGTATGTATACACACTAACACAAAGGTTCCAAGTGCACAATAGGTCCCAACATTTGAGGGACATATACAATAAGACTTTGGAAGGGGACATGGGGGACGGAAAGAGACATGGACTTGGAGATTTTAGTTCCAAGTCCTCATTCATTCCCAAAGTATGAAGTCTATGAGGAGATGAAAAGTAAGTTAGCATGAGGATCAAGAAGTAGAAGGGACTTAGGAAAATGAACCAAACTTAAGTCTAAATTTCTTGTTGGGTCCTGATGTGTGATAGGTAACTAAAGCACTTAGAGTGGTAGAGAGTGTTAGATTTAGGATCAGAAATGAAAGCAATCAGAAAATGCAACACATAAGACAATGAACACAATAAGATACCCTGGGAAAACCCTCCTACTCGAGGGAGAAAAACCCAGCAAATATATCTCTTATATATTGAAGGAATAAGAGCAGAAATCTGCTTACAACTCAGGCCCAACACAATCCCGAATTTGATACAATGAATAATAGCACCTCTCCTAGATGCAAAGATACAAATGAATATGTTTCTCCTTGAAATCGGTCTGCTGCTACAAAATGATGATCTGCTGCTACAAGATGATGATCTGCTGCTCAAGTATGAACTTATTCTAGGAATGCGAATTATGAGGAATGAACTTTATGATCAAATGAATGATCATCACCTTGTATTTATACAAAACTAGGTGACTCTTCATTTGGGTTGGCCTCTTTTAAGAAACGAGGTGACTCTTCGTAAAATTATTATATATAGCAAGTCTGACTTGCCTTGATATTATTTATCCATCATTTTTAAATTTGAGAGAAAGATATCTCCCACTGCTATAACATCAACATAGAGAAGACTAGATGAAGAACTAGGAGAAACTAGAGACTTAGAGATAAGCCTAAAAAACCAAGGAGAGGCTAAACAAGTAGGAAATGAACACAAGCACCGTATAACATATTTTACTAAGGGATTTTATGACCACATTGAAATAACATCCTTAGAAAAAAATTTAACATAAGGGGCCAACTAGAGATATCTTAGATCAATTATCAATGATGGGTGAGATAGGGTCAAATGCACAACCTTTGGAGTGGAGAAAATAAAAATTGAGATATATAAAAATAGGGTACCAATAAATTGGACATGTTGATTGACGCCACTTATATGATTAAGTAGATGATTCTAGATTTCATTTATGTGCATGATTGATGATGATGTTTGACAAGGATTTAGTACAAATATGATGACACATGATATGGATGAATGAAAGGAGGATGGGAAATAATAAAAATGGATGAAGAATGAATGTTGTCAAAGTAACTTCATGTGCAAAGAACAACCTATTATTTTCTATAGCATTGGTATTATGCACCAAAATATAATGGATCATGATGATGGTGCATCATGTGCATGTATTGACACAAAAATAAATAGCTAAAAATAACATAGTGATCTAAAAAGCGCGTTGTCAAGGCATGACATCATATGAAGGATGAGGGAAATTGTGATAGTGTGATCTATGGAGCACTAGGAGTATGGGAAACAAACATAAATACATGCAAACAATCAATTAAAACATACAAAAAGACACAAGTTGGTACTTGATGTAGATGTTGAAGCCAAAGTAGGTGGGTGAGGAAATTGGATGGGGGGATGAATTGGTTAATTAGGATCTAAGGATTAAGGATAAGGATTGAGTTATATTTTTCCCCTAGTTAATCTATGAGTTATGGATTGATTTGATAACTATGATGATAAAATTGTTGATAATGAGAACAACACAAGGATAGTGTTAGTAACTATGAGAACAAAACAGGGATTGGTAATGATATATCTCAATGAAAAAATTGGATGGATTGAGGATTAAACATAGCTTGTGGTAAGATATAGAGAAAAATCATATGGATGTGAGATCTTGAATGAGGTATGCTTGAATTTGAAGTGGTTGTACATGGAAAAATTGTTTTAGGGATTATGCTTCAAATTTAGATTATGTTTGCTTTTAGTTGTTATCTAAATGATGGAACCAATTGAAAGGCAAAATCAAAGCCCATAGATGAGGATGAAGGTAGATTAGATGGAATGATTGAGGGATTGGGAGATGAGAGGAGGTGGATGGAAGATAGATTGATGAAGGGATTTTAAAATGGGATGTCCAAGGACTATGTCATAGGATTAACATATTTTGATCCAAGATAGGGGTCGTATAGTTCTATAGAGGAATAAAAATTATGTTAGATGGTGTGTGGCCAAAGGATGGCCATGTCAATATTTCACCAAAGTATGCATTAAGTTTGTGCCTCCAATCCTTGTTAAGATCAAGGTAGGTAGGGAAAATGGATGAGGCATGACTGAGTCGATATGGTAGATGGGTATGCTAAGATGACATGATAGGAGGGATAGGTATGGTGGGATAAAGGAGATGAATTTTCCCCAATTGAAAGGTTCACATAGCCATTTGATTTACACATGATAATCAAAAATGGGTTTTCATCATGGTACTTGCCCAAGTGACCACATGAAGTGGTTTTCACCATTGGACAAATTATTTTCTATTTATTATTTCTTTTTATTTTTTCTAGTTTTTTAATTTTTTAAAATTTTAGGCTTTTTTTGTCAAAAAATTCAAGTATCAAGCGCATAGTTTTCTAATGTCATGGATCTAGATGCATCCATCATGATGTGCCAATAGTACCCTAACTTACAAAATTGCTTTGTTAAAATCACTTGCACTAGTATACTACTTACAACTTTGATGACGCTCTTTGATAGTTGGGTTGGCCTTTGTCCAAATATAAATATCTTGATAGAGTGCCATCATAGCTCTTTTGGTAAAGTATTGCTACAAGGATGCAATGGATTATAGGTTTTTTATTGGATTTGGGATGAGGATGTATGGATTTGTCTTGCATGTTTGAGAATTTGGATTTGGACTGTACATATAGATGTTTGTATTTATGGGTGGTGGATTGGATATTTGATCATGTGATTTTGAGAGATGCACATTTGGATTGGGGATTAGGCTTACGATTAGGACCAACAATATTTATGGATTGTGAAGCTTTATATGATAATTTTGAAGGTGGTGCACACTTATTGTATATAATGTGCAGGTTTTGGTTGGTGGCTTATTTTTTATGACGCTCTTTGATAGTTGGGTTGGCCTTTGTCCAAATATAAATATCTTGATAGTGCCATCATAGCTCTTTTGGTAAAGTATTGCTACAAGGATGCAATGGATTATAGGTTTTTTATTGGATTTGGGATGAGGATGTATGGATTGTCTTGCATGTTTGAGAATTTGGATTTGGACTGTACATATAGATGTTTGTATTTATGGGTGGTGGATTGGATATTTGATCATGTGATTTTGAGAGATGCACACTTGGATTGGGGATTAGGCTTACGATTAGGACCAACAATATTTATGGATTGTGAAGCTTTATATGATAATTTTGAAGGTGGTGCACACTTATTGTATATAATGTGCAGGTTTTGGTTGGTGGCTTATTTTTTATGACTCACTTTGATTGGATTTACTAATTTAAATTTCTTCGGGATCCATATATCTTTTTTTCTTTCTTCTAGATTTTTGGATGCTAGATAATATGCTAGAAGGGTTACCTCAAGTAAGGAGTTTTAGTCATCATATGGATATTATTCCATGAGTGAGTTTATCTAGTAAGGTTGCTCATAGGATGACACCAACAAGGAATAAGGAGTTGAATAGACTGTAATGTCCCCTTTTTAACTCTATCCTTTTCAGTGGCAGTTAGCCTATTTCCGGAGACCTGTAGGCTTTTTGGAGGCAACTTTAGGGTTTCCAAGTATTTTGGAGGTTTCTCGTCAGTTTTTCAAGGGTTTGCTAGTATGCTTTTTTGGTCTTTCTGGGTTTTCAGAGAACATTGGTGGGTTGTCACTGCTATTTTTAGCAGTGTCTATTTTTAGACTTACTATTTTTAGTAAGTCACTTTGGAGTCACTATTTTTAACAATATGCTATTTTTGGGAGTGGTTTTGACAACAATTCAACTTTTGGATTACTATTTTTGGCAGTGTGGCAATGCAATGTTTGGCTTCTTGATATTTTGAGCAGTGGCCTCTCCAACATTCTTGGAGTTCAAAAAATGGAAGGTTTGCAACTTAACGTTTTCATGTTGCCTTTTGGACTCTACGCCTAGGAAGCACATCTTATGTTGTTTTAAAAAAGGGGTCTTGGAGTTGGATGCCATATATTATGGACTTAAGCATTTTAAAGTTTAATTTATACTTAAGGTTGGACGCCAAAGTGAGGAACTTAAGTGCTTTTTAATAAAATATTATATTTCCCTTGAGTGTGGTATCCCTTTTGGAGGGAAAAGGATTTCAAACTGTTGGGTTGCTGAGCCTACTTATACAACTTCATTTTTTCTCATTTGTTATGCTAATTTGATGATAACGAAGTGTTGTCAAAGTGAGGATTGAATCCCCTCAAGGGCTTTGGAGACGAAAACCTTTAAAGCTGCTCTAGTTTCGAAGTTGAGAGATACTTCCTAGCTATACATCGGAGTGGGTTCACTGTAGGAGTCACCATTGGAGTCATTGGTGACTGCAACTCGTTCTAGAGAGTTCGTATTTTTTAGAGGTAGAAAATCAAGTTCAAAAATCACGTGTGTTCTGGGCGCTTCCTTTCTGGCATCTTTTTACTTGGTTTTTGGTTGCGTTTTTCTTCCTGGCTGCGCTTTGTCATCATCTTCCGGTGGACGCGATTTTTGATTGCATTTGGCCGCGTCTTCTCTTTGCTTTTAGCCGTGATTTGTTCTTTTATTCTAGGTGCGACCTCCTGAACCTTGAGCTGCGCATTTTCTGAAGCCCTTGAAGACGCGCTTTTTGAAGATCTCTGAAACCTTTGAACGCACGATTTTCTTCTTTTTTGAGCCATGTTTTTAAAGATCTGTGGGCCCGTGTTTTTTAGATCTTTTGCTTGAATTTAGGGCACAATTTTTGCTAATTTTTGGTTGTGATTTTCCTTGCAACTTGGCCAAGATTTCTCATCTTTTGGCGTCTTGTTTTTTGAAGATTTTTGAGTAGGAAACAAAAACATGTCTGGCGACTAGGGTTTTGAAAAAACCCTCTGTTTTTTAAATCGATTTTTTTTTCTTCTTTTGATTCCAAATTCTTTTTGGGCTTTTCGAGAGGATTTTTGGGTTGGCTTTCTTTTTTCTGGGTGTCTCAAATTTCGTGCATTGGAATTCGTATATTGGGTTTCGTGCAATTAGTTTTATCGTCTCTTTCGTTTGTCTTGTTTTTCGTGCTTCGAAAAGCATGCAAGAGGGCGAGTTTGACCAACATAATGCTGGAAGGCAGTCAACGTTTTAATGATAAAAATTACAATACCTGGAAGCAACGAATGATAACTATCTTTGAATAGCTTTGCCTTGATCAGATTGTTCTTGGCAATGTTACTCGTCCCACAACGACAGATAAAACCTAGGAAAAGTTTGATGAGCGAAATCGTGAAGCGGTGATGCTCATTAAGCTTTTAGTTACTGATGATCAGCTTCCACAGGTTCCATCTGGCAAATCAGTTGTTCTCCATCATGATGGATGAGAGAATGTCCTTACAGGAGCATCTGACAAAGATTCAGGACATGCATGATCAGTTGGAGGCGATTGGTCGGAAGATGGAGGAAGAAGACATGGTAGTAATCACCTTGAAAAGTCTACCGAAGTCTTATGAGCACTTTGTTGAAACCCTCAACATTACTTCGACTAATGTTTATTTGAAGTTTCCGGAGCTTCGTACCATCCTCTTGCAGCAAGAACGTTGGAAACAATAGTTTGGAAGTAGTGCCTCTTCGTCCTCTACAGAACAAACTTTTGGAGCTAAGTCTCAACCTAAGAATAAAGGGAAAGGTCAACCTTTGCAGCAAAAAGGCTCAAGTCAACCTTCGGGCAGCTATAAGAAAAAGAACATTCAGTGTAATTACTGCAACAAGTATGGTAATATGAAGAAGGATTGGTGTCGGCGTTTGGCTTCTGAACAAAAGAAGCAGGGAGGGTCTCAACAGAAAGCGAATATTGCCGAGCACATTGAGCAGAAGGAATCTGCCTTTTACACATTTATGGCTAAAAGACCTGCAGATCATGTAAAGTCCTCTACTTGGTACATTGATTTAGGTGCTTCGCGACACTTCACCCATTGGCGTGATTGGTTCACAAACTTCTCTCCTTTCATTGACTCAGTTATTTTTGGAGGAGGTGAAGAGTATACCATTGTCGGTAAGGGCATTGTTTAGATTCAGTCCGATGGGAGGAATCTCATATTCCTCAATGTATACTACGTTTCTGGCATGGAATTGAACCTTCTCTCTGTCAATAAGATCATGCGGCATTCTCTTGAGTTGGATGTGGTATTCGGTGCACACAAATGCTCCATTATTGATTAGGAGACTCACACCACTATGGCTGCTGGTATTGAGGATCATGGTCTATACAAACTTGTGGATACAGGTGATTCTCCAAAGTTAGCCATGGCAGCCAAAAAATCTGCTATTACCAGTCTTTGGCATCAGTGGTATGGGCACTTAAATGTGCACTATCTCTCTCAGCTAGCTCAGGAAGGACTTGTAGTTGGTTTACCTGACATCCAGACTCAGCATCATGGCGTTTGTGGAGCTTGTCAGGCTGGGAAGCAGCACAGGACACTGTTTGCGAATGGTGACTCATGGCGAGCCTTTAAGGTACTGTAGTTGGTCCACGCTGAGGTATGTGGGCTAATGAATACACCTTCTGTTACTGGTTGTAGGTATTTCTTGCTTTTTGTTGATGATTTCAGTTGTAAAATGTGGGTGTACTTTCTTAGACAGAAATCAGATGTGTTTACTGTATTTTAGAAGTTTAAGGCCTTTAGTAGAAAAAGAGTCTGGTTGTTGCATAATCACTCTTAGGTCAGATAATGGGGGGAATTTTGTTCTACTGCTTTCTCCAACTTCTGTGATACACATGGAATCAAACGCAAGTTAACCACACCCTACACTCCTCAACAAACGATTTTTAGAGCAGAACAATCGTACAATTGTTGAGATGGCCCGCTCCATGTTACAACACAGGAGTGTTCCTAAAAAAAATGGGCAGAAGCAGTCTACACTGCTGTCTATCTCCTTAATTGGTCTCCTACATAGGTTGTTAAAGGGAAGAGTCCTAAGGAAGCTTGGACTAGTCACAAACCTAGGATCAATCATTTGAAAATCTTTGGCTCTTTAGCATATGTATGGATTCCATATGCCAAGCGCTCAAAGTTGGATTCCAAGAGTCAAAAGCTTATGTTCATAGGGTACAGTGACAACCATAAGGCTTATCGGTTGATTGATGTAGACACTGATCGTCTCATCTTCAGTTGAGATGTTTCTTTGATGAAGAACGAGTACCTTTTCACCTTTCCTCGTCTGTGCAACATTTTGAGGATCAGCCTTTGAAGGCTTTTGATTTGGGTGTTCATCTTCCGTTAGGTTCATCTAATGGGAGGGATGATGAAGATTTTGTCTTTTGATGATGCTCAACCTGATTTTCCTTCGGATGATATTGATCTTCCACCTGATGAACCTGTTCCAGATCCACAACCAATTCTAGCTCCTCCTGTTACATCTGATGTTGGTACTTCTACTCTCCGGCCTAAATGGTGGGCTAAGACTATTGGTGATCTTCATGATGATGAGCTCATTGAGGGTAGATCGTCAAGAAACAAGAGCAAACAACAACATACAGTCAATTTTGCTCTCATGGCCAACATTCACAGTGTCTATGAGCCTCAGACATATTTAGAGGCTAAAGGGATTCCTGAGTGGGAAAAGGCTATGGAGGTTGAATACCAGAGTCTTCAGAAAAATCACACTTGGGTCCTTTCTGATCTTCCTCTAGGGAAGAAGCCCATTGGCTGCAAATGGGTGTATAAGGTTAAGTACAAAGCTGACGGAACCCTTGACAAGTACAAAGCTCGTCTCATTGCTAGGGGGTTCTCACAGAAGGAAGGCATTGACTATGAGGAGACTTTTGTTCCTACAACCAAGATGAGTACCATTCGGTTCGTCCTTGCCTTAGCAGCCCAGTTTGGTTGGAAAGTCCATCAGATGGATGTTAAGAGTGCTTTCCTCAATGGTGAGTTGAAGGAAGAAGTCTACATGACGCAACCTCCAGGGTTCAAGGTTGCCGGTAAAGAATATAAGGTGTGTAGACTGGTAAAAGCACTCTATGGCCTGAAACATGCTCCTCGGGCTTGGTACATTAAGATTGACAAGTACCTCACAGATCATGGCTTTCAGAGGAGCCCATCTAATTCTAATCTGTATGTCAAACATACTGGTAGTGATTCTTATTCTTGTTGTCTATGTGGATGACTTGATCATTACTGGCAACTCGACTCATTTGATCGCTGGGATCAAACAGGATTTGTGCAACACATTTGACATGACAGATTTGGGACTTTTGCATTACTGTTTAGGTGTTGAGGTTTGGCAGACTGAGAGCAGTATCTTCATCTCCCAGTCCAAATATGCTCGAAGTCTACTGGATAGGTTTTGAATGCAGGATTGCAAACCTGCCTCCACACCCATGGAAAAGGGCTCAAGTTGTTAGCTAAATTAGACTCACTTGTAGTAGATGAATCATTGTTCAGGCAACTAGTGGGCAGCCTCATCTATCTCATTGCCACTAGACCTGACCTCAGTTTTGCAGTGAGGTACATTTCACGCTTAATGATTGCCCCCAAGGTTGATCATTGGGTAGCAGCAAAGCATGTGTTGCGTTATGTGAAGGGCACTTCTGATTATGAACTTCTTTACACTAGGAGTCACGACCCTAGACTCTTTGGTTTCATAGACCTAGATTGGGCAGGTTCAGTTGATGATAGGAAATCAACATCTGGGTATGTGTTCAGTTTGGGATCTGGTGCAATCACATGGACTAGTAAAAAGCAGCAGGCAGTGGCTCTCTCCTAGATAGAAGCAGAGTATCGGGGAGCAGTTAAGGCAGCTTGTGAGGCAGTTTGGCTTCGTTGGATGCTTGCGGATATGCAAATATCTCAAGCAGGCCCGACTCCCTTGTTCTGTGATAATCAAGGAGTTCTCAAACTTGCCAAGAATCCAGTCTTCCATGAAAGAACCAAGCATGTGGAAACTCATTGTCACTTCATTCGAAAGCTTGTTGATGACGGATCAGTTCAGTTGCTATATGTTTCGACAGAGGAGCAGACAACAAATATTCTTACCAAGTCTCTCAGTCCAGATAAGTTTGTAAAATTCAGGGGGCATCTTGGTGTAGTTGACAAATTGAGTATTAAGGGAGGGTATTAAAATAATATTTATTATTTCTTTAATGCTCAATAATGTTGTATTATACTGTAATTGTGTTGATAAGATCGTCTCCGATCTTCTCTTCAGTTTCTTTTAGAAACTTGCTATCTTTGTAAATCCTTGTATCTTATTTATTGAGCGTTTCGCTCCTTTGCAAATATATCAATATTTTTTTACCATTTGCTCTCGTCACATTTGTTTCTGATTTTGGATTGTTCTATTGCTTTCTAGCTATTTGTTTTGGTCTGTTTACTCTTGCAGCAGCGTTTGGAAGCTTTATGGTGGTGATTTTAGAAGATATTAGCTTGCTGGTTGTTCTTTCTTGCCCTAGGCTGTACCACATGATTGGCTCTTGTAGGACAGAGGAGTGGAAACCATTTTGTGGGTGTTGGCTCCTTGTTTTCCTCTTGCCTAGGCACCCCTTTGCATGAAGCTTGGTGATTTTAGAGGGTGAGATGGTTTTTAAGAGCAGGTTGCCCTTCCATGAGGCCGTACACCTTGGCTGGAGGTTGTTATGGCTCTTAACTATGCTGATCAGACTTGTTTGGAGGCTGTTGGTAGCTTAGGTTGGACGCCTAGGCCTGTTTGACACTTGCAGAAGGTTTGGTGAGATTCTACTGAGTTTTGAAGAAGTTATGCTTGTGGGTTGCTTGCTAGTTGGGGGTTTAAGCTTGCTGTTGGTGCGTATCAGTCTGCTGTTTCAGAATATCAGACCTATTGCAGCCACCATTTTGACCTTCCATTGAACTCCGGTGGGCCTATATTGAGGTATACTTGTTCTATTTTGTGGGGGTGTTCACATACTTGCATTCTATCATCTTGGGAGGGTGTTTTACTTCACATTTCTGTCATTTTCCTCTCATAGCAGCAGTATGTAATGATCTGATTTTGATTATGTTGAGGTCATTGTCACACCATTGGTAGTACCGTTGGTGAATGCTCTTGTATTTGCTTTGAAACTTACCCCATTGAACAAGTGGTTGAGCCTTTGCTTATGGTACTTCTCACTCCTGTTGAATAAGTGGTCGAGTTTTCTATATTTCTCACCTTGCCCACATTGGGATATGGGTGATCAGAAAGTGGAAGGTGGTATTTCTGTTAGCATTGTTACTTTCAGTGTTTGCAAAGATTCCCTTACACAGTATGCGCACACCTTGGTCACTCAGGGATTTGGGTGATCAAAACGTGAAGGGTTGTTATTCAGTTTGCTTATCATTGCTTTTGGGGTGACAATAACGGGCGCAAGTTGTGAAGTTTTCAAAAAAAAAAGGGTGGGTTATTACATAGACAAGTGCAAGATTTGTTGAAAAAATGATTTATATGGGAGAGTAGATCCTTGTGCATTATTGACAGTACCACCACCAAAGAAAGGAGATGGATTTGATTCCAAGAGCGAGTTTATCTAGTAAGGCTGCTCATAGGATGACACCAAGAGAGAATGAGGAGTTGACTAGACAAGTGGAAGAGTTGAAAAATGATTGATTAGGGAGATTAAGTCCTTGTGTGGCATTGACGATACTAGCATTGAAGAAAGGAGTTGAATGGAAGATGTGTACAAATTTTGAAACAATTAGTAAGATCACTATCATGCATAGATTTTTGTTGCCAAGGATGGATTATTCAATGGATTTCTTGAGTGGCGCAAAAATTTTCAGCACCTTGGGATGATTGTACTCAGTATTTGAAAGTATATGTTGAGACTTGCACTTGCAAAGCTGAGTTTTGACATAAACCTGAAGTTGGTGAAAGAATTGGCCATAACTCTGCACATCAAAATAATAAAATTTAGGGAAGAAAGCTATCAGAATGCATTCCATATCAATTCAACGTAAAATACGCTCAAATAAGTCAACTATTAAAATAAAAGCAAAGGAATTCAAGCTCAGTCAAACTTGCTTCTTCTTTTCCAATACTTCTACAACAGGAAATGTGCACTATCTGAGCGTGCTGGTATCATCTGATCCAAATATTTTACAAAGTAGCAGTGCACTATCTCAATATGATTGTCTAAACTTAAGCACTTTGGGTCTTTCCTGCTCACTTATGTGGATTATCATGCTCATCTTTATATCGTATCATACGTTGAAAAGAAAAGTTATGTAATACAAAGACAACATACTTTGGACATATAGTAGGGATTCAACAAATAAAATCAAGCTGGACTGCCTGGCATTGAAATGATAAGCATATATTTGATTGATTCTCTGCAAAAAAAAAGACTTAATGGGAATGCAGCAGCCTGCACAAGTCATGAATCGCATAAGACTTTCAAAATTTCTCTGTATAAAGGGTCTGATATTCGATTGTTTTCATAATGTTCAAGTGTTTTCTGTCCCCATCTAAGTTGTGTTCTTCTTACTTGTGTTTTAATTTTTTTTCTTCATGTTTTTGTGAAAAGCAGCAAACTTGTTGGATCTGCATGTAAGACAAGCACATTTAACCAGGCTGGTGCCTGCAATTGGAGGCCATAGCCTTGCTGAAGGTGCCTCAGACTCGGATTTTCAAGTCCTCATGCAGAGTAAGCGAGTCTCATGGTATTGGTTGAAACCCTGAAACCATGTATAGATAGATGGAAGAGATATTTGCCTCATTGGCCTTCTGCTGGTGATCACTTTGATTCTGAACTTCAAATCAAAATTTTCTTTATGCTGATGTCAACAGAAAATACAATAGATAAGTGGGAAAAATTATACCAGAAACAGAATTCAAATTCTCCTCTAGGCTGCATAGTACTCTAATGTAATGTTCTCAAATACAAAAATATCAATGATAATAAGAGAATACATAATCTCTGTTACAGTGATGAGAAAATAAGAAAGCAAAGAAGTTAATTTAAAACTCAACAGAGTATCAAAGAGAGTGAAGAATGAATTGTACACAATTGTGAATTGAGGATTGAGATGAGCCCAACTGGCTCCTACTGAAACCCTGTAGTATTTGCTTATCTTTTTGTGTTTTTTATGATTTTTAAGAAGGGTTTGTAGACAGAAGTAGAAGGGACGTCCAAGCATAAATGGAGATAAAACTGAATTTAAAACTAAATCTGACAAACTGTAATTATATAGCAGATCTGGCAATCTATACAATGAAATTGCATACAAAGAACATACCTGAAACTCTCCAGAATATTTAAATAAGAAAATTATCGAGCTTGCCAGGCAACAATGGCTGAAATGACCAGAAAGCACGCTAAGGTCTCAGATCTGCATTTTCCCACACGGTAGCTGATGGAATAGAGCTGAGAAGGTGTGACGCCAAGGATCTAGCTGAGAAACTGACCAAAAGGAAGGCGTTTTTCCCTCAAGAACTCCCACGCTTATTCACAGGAACACGCCAAAGCAAGGAGAAGTACGGCCTTTGCAGTTGCTGAATCTTCTTTATTGAAAGTTGAAAAATACTTGTGAAGATGGCGTCCAAGGTGAGAAGCCCTCTTCCTCTGATAAATTGTACACTGCTCAAATGAACTTTAATGAAGATCACTGAAGACTCCAGAATGAAGCCCTCCCAAATTGCAACAATTCAGTTGGTGTCTCACAGCCTCAAAGTAGCCAAGCATTGAAGATCTGTCGTTTCTTCAATGGTGAAACCCTCTGGTAAACTTGTTTCAGACAAAATCACAGAGAAATAAGAAATTGCAATGCCAAATGATAATCTGATATTAGGTCGACTTGCAATGATTTGCCTTATACTCCTCAAAAGGCACGTATTCCAAGAAAGTACGATTTCTTTCATTAAAATACATTTAGATGTATTTTGACTTATTTCAATAGTTTCCCAATAAAAACTTGGGCGCACTTTCTTTAAGTGATTTTAATATCACTTTATAAAGTAATCTTTTATTACTTTATATTATATTTAAGTGGCTTTTTCCTTATAAAGTCAATTTGACTTTATATTTAATCATTTAAGTTAAATACATAACTTAACCACTGAAATACTCATAACTTCCTCCAAACTCAGTATAATGTCGTGCTGTCAGAAGCTGACGAACACTGAACTCCATCTACCTGCACTGGTACCAATACTGAGGTGAAAGAGGTGGGAATGGCAATGCCAATACCCACCAAAATGAACATTGACCCTCTAACCAAGTCCTGTCAGCCCACGAGGGTCCAAGAAATAGGCTAATTCCACTGCACTTGAACACTGATTAGAGTGGGGACATTACAAAGATCTTGAGGATCTGTACACAGTATCTAGTTCTAATGGTGTACATATATAAGTATTGCTTCAATAGGCAAATTCAAAATGAGAACCAATTCATTTCCAGGTACTTACAAATCTCTGTCTCAATCATGAATGAAAATGAATAATCCAAATTCTTTGACAGTTGTGTAGCACAGATGCATCCCTTCAATTGCTATCCTGTTTGCCTGCTTATTAATGAGGATGATATCATAGTTGACAATTAGTTAGGTGGAATGTGGTCCTCTATTAGACCAGATCACTCTTGTATTGACATAATAAACGCTATGAGCTAAACACCCTTCAATTTAATAAAATGATGCAAAAATGCTGTAAGCATGGATTTAGTCTGTTATATCTCAACTTGCTGCTATTGGATTAGGCCAGTGAAAAGAAACTCTGGAAAGGTAAATGCTGCTATTAAAACATAGAAAACTTGTTTCAAAAAGCATGCGAAGCTATGCACTGAAAAGCAGTCTCTGCTAAAAGAAGAAAGATGCGAGATAAGGCCTTAACTGTAATAATTATCTATTTTAAGAAATGTCTTACAAAGATGAAATGCAGAAAGTCTTGTCACAAAGTAGAATGAATTTCTCATTCTAGCAAGAATAATGAATGCGACAAAATGTATTTTGTATCTTTTCTCAAAACAGAGATGATTTGCTTGTTCATATTGAAATGTTATAAATAAATGACATTTTGGCTTTGCATTAGAATCTCCAACTATGGTTCTTAGAGAATGCTTTTATGTTTTTATTACAGATCATGTATGATGGTATGACAATACCGTTACCATTTAATTGTGAAATACTGAAATGGGCCAATGAAACTCGAAAAATTATGTCGTCGGCCAAGATCCCAACCTCTGTAAAATTTTATAATATTTATGGCACTTGCAATGAGACACCACTCAGTGTCTGGTATGTCCTTCCTACTCTAGCTGAATATGCTACTTTTCATCTTCTATCCTTTATGCACTTACCTATTATTGATAGCAATGCCAACTCAATGAAATGCATTCAAGAGTGAGAGATTTCCCATTGAGACAGTTATGGTAATTTATGCTCTATTTTTGTTGCTTTACAGTTATGGAAGTAAGCAAAGCCCCATACTGGATTTGGAGCAAATACTGCATTCACAGGTATCTAGCACATAAGCTATATTTATGAAGTTTGCTTAGAGTTTGTAATATGTATGGTATCTTGCATGAACATAGATGAGTGGATTGAAGGTTCTGCATTCTTTTTATATGTCTCCCTGTTGCTAAATTAATTATGTTAGTCCATCTGTTTGGTTATAAAGCGGCATTGGAGTCAATCTCATGGTCTTAATCCTTAATTCTCCTTACTATTTTTAATCCTATTTCAGACTGGATTTATTTTCTATCTGGTTGCTGTCAAGATATTTTTAATTCAGTTTGTAGTCGAGTTTAAGTTTTGCCTTTTTTGTCCCATATGAATTCATGTTTGGCCTCCTGTTTATAGTATAACTCTTTTTAACTGGTAATATAGATTAAAGAAAAAAATCAGAACCATGCGTTTTTTCCTAAAGCTGCAGAATCAAAGTTCTCTCTTTTCTAAATCACAGAATCTGTGGTCATGTGAGCCAACTCTCCAAGGAAGTTTTGGTTTACTAGGAGTTAGAAACAAAAGATATATTTACCATCTTTGAACTCTAAAATTTTTCATGGTATATTTAAAATTTGGGGAAGTTGGTACATCTTTTGTCTGTAGGTCTTTTATATTTTCTCATGTTTGTTTTCAAGTAACAACTTCTGCTTCACTCTTGTACCTTTTTGTACATTATCATAAATTCCTTTTCAAGAATTATTTGCATCTCATTACCAGATAAAAGCCTCTTTCTAACATTCTTTTTAATTCCAGGCTCTATATACTTGTGTTGATGGTGATGGAACTGTCCCTTTGGAATCAGCTATGGTGAGTACTAGTAGCAGTGACAGTAGAGTGTTGTATGTTCCAATCAGAACTATATCTTGTTTGGCTCTTTGAAGAATTGTTTTCCTCCCTTTCAAACCCTTCAGTTATGGAAATCACACATTATTGTAATTCAAAAGGGTTGCACTCCTAACTCTGTTTTTGATGGTTGCTTTAGAAGACAGTTCAAATCTTTAGTCAAGAATATTTTAAATTCTGCTGTTCATACAGGAAACAGTCTCAACAGTAGATGTGTAGTCAAAAGGGTTGGAATGGGCCTTCTAGTTGGGGTGGCTGTTCTTTGTTCCTAGACACACCTTGATAATAGCATTATGTTTTTATGGGAAAGGGATTAGTGAAGTGATTCTATTATAGAATTGGGTTTACTCTTTGTCATTGAGTATAAAATTGATTGGAAAACCTATCTTGTACATCATCTTTTGCATTATTATTGATATAATCCATTTTTTGTGTATCATTTTTGTATAATTTTCAATCTAATTATAGAAAGTCCTTCAATTTAGATCTGATGTTTTGAAAAAGAAGATATGAAAGTATAAATCCGTTTTTGATGTGTTAGTACCTGTAAATTTTCCCTTTTTCAGTCTTATATTCATGTTTGTAGCATTTTTTTCTTGATCTCACACTGCAAAGTGCCATGAGAGCTGCAACTGATTTTTTCTTCCCTGACAAAAATATCCAGGGTGATGAGAACAAACCAATTTGAGTACATGGGCAAGAAGGATCTGAAACTGATACTTGATGTTTATGCAGACAAAATGAACAATGTAATTCAAGCCCCAATTGAGTGGTTGTAGACATGAAAAATAATACTGCAATACACAGCATCAAAATTTTTGATGGGGAAGAGGAGACAAACCTTGGGGAACTAGTGTTAACATCCCCCCACCTTCATCAACCACTTAGAGTTCTATGAAGGTTCATGAACCTCAAGATGAAGATCCCATAATGACTTTTGGTGGGAATTGGAGGTGAAGATATGGCTGAGCAAGTTCAGGCTACTTTCAAGGTGTAACATATATTTGACCATGATGACAAGTTATATTTTCCCTACAACACTTGAACATGGCTTGCCATGCATATGGAAAGAGATGGATAGCTCTAAACCCTGGTGGGGAATTGAATGAGCTTGCTGATGCACTAACCCAAATAGCATATCAAAACTTGGTAGAGCCCTAATGTTGTGCAACTTATACGCTTGTTCTAAGGTATGATGTTTGAAAAATGCACGGAGGAATTTCATAAATTTTGCTGGAAAGACAGCTGTATTGATTTTTTGGTGTCCCGACGGTCAAAATTTTTGACACTGGAGGTTTCAAGAAAATAAATAGAGGTTGAAATAAACACATAAAGCCTAGGTGGAACATAAACTATGAAATAAAGTGCCCTCTTCTGCCAGCAGAGTTGTTGGTATGTACTCCAGTATGCTCATTGTAAGCAATATTCATCTGGTCATCAGGCTACGAATAATAAGTCAAATTCCTGTTCATCTGAGATAATGAGAGCTAGGTCTGTCAAATTAATTTCAAAAAATGGAAAAATGGGCAGAGCTCTATTGACCTTTGGGTTGACCTGTGAAAGAAGGGAACATGTATTTTCCAAAGAGTTTTGAGAGCTTAAGTATCGCTAGATCTTCCTTGTTGAGAGATGCCCTTATATTTATATCTCCTTTTACCTGTATAAATGTTGGTACAAATGTTGGTATAAATGTTGGTCAGTATTCTTCAGCAGTCCACTGAGCTTCTTAAAAAATCTGCTGTTTCCTTTTCTGCCATATACCTCAATACATGAATGTGGCAAACAAACAATGAAATCATTTTGATTATACTGAATTCTGTCTATAAAGGAGACCTTCTGGATATGAGGTTTGAGAAGGTTCTTTAGGAAGTTTCTAAGTTGTAAGGAATAACATTGTAGCCATATGCTAGAGAGATCCAGCAAAATTACATTCAGGAATGGTAGTTCTTGGTTATTGAGCTGCTGCAATAGTTCCCTGTTGTTTAAAATATCAGCTATTAAGATTTTGTTGTGGATAACAAGCCAAATAAAAGTGTTAATTTTGGGCCATGATTTGAGACACTGGAGCTTCATTCAGTGAAAGGTAGAAATTTCATAGGGCATATCGATGATTGCTAATGCAGCTTTGCGTAACTCCTTCCCTTAGTAACTGATTGTGTTTCCAATTGAAATTGCAATTTAAGACCTAATCATGCAATAAGAGTGTGGACTATACGAGGAAAAATGGTTGTAGTTAATAAAGCAGATCACATTTCTAGAGGTCATTATTTTATAGATTTCTCTACAAGTTAGTCCTGTATCAAGATAATTCCAGTGGTCTCCAAATGATTTTGAAGCTGTGTTTATTCCAGATTTAAGTTAAGTGGTTTATTGCCATAAAAACTGTCCGGCCAAAACCTGATTTTGTCTCCCATTGAGCTGCCAACTAAGTTCTTTTTGGAGAATCATCAAAGCTTGATAAATATGCTTCCAAATAGTAGACTCCGACCAGGAGAAGTTGAAAGCCTGGTCTGAACTTATGTGATGCATATATTTGTGTTGAAGGACACCATTGTACCTGTGGCTGCTGGTTTTAGGAACATTCTAGTTTCATTTATAGGGCCTAGTTGAACAAGGCAAGAGTTTTGAGATTTATCCCCCTAGCTATTTAGGTTGCATACCCATATTCCAGGATATCTTTGAGTGTTAAATTTTTCTTCTAACCTCACTAGACAACTATTTGTTGGATTGCAGCTAAGTCTTTAGCTTTCGGGGAAAAGAGGCAACATGGAAAGCAGATACACATGCATAGCTTATAATACCATTTGAATTAGTTGAATTCTTGCAGCAATTGATAACCACCTATTTGTCCAGTAAGTCAATCTGTATCGGACCTTATCAATCAGATTGAACCATAAAGTGGCTGATAATGTTTTCAGGGTAATGAGATATCCAGGATATTTTATTGGTAAGCTGCCCTAGCTTATTATAGTCTTAGTATAGAATATTTTTATTTAGTAGGAATATGAAGAGTAAAAGCACCTGAGACTTTGCCTAATTAAGTAGTTGTCCCAACACATCTTGATAGATACTTGATATTGATTTCAGCTTTTGCACGGACTTACTGATAACATGGTCAGGAGAAGAGTGTTATTCACTAACTGAAAAGTAAAAAATTGATTGCCATGGGAGACTGCTGGTAAGCTTTAAATTTTATGCTTGGCTTCAGTGTGTGTTAACAAACAAGTTAACCCTTTGCTCATTAATATAAAGAGATATGGGTGCAAAGGGTTACCTTGTTTGAGCATTCAAGAAGAATTAAAAAGCTGTTCGACTGCTCCTTCATTCTGTCCCCTCGATGAAAGCGCAAAACATAGGATCGGTCACACAAGAAGTGATCCATTTGATAAACTGTGTTGAGAAACCAAATCTTTGTGGCATCTATCAAAAGTGTTGGCATTTACATTAGTAAAATATTTTTAGGCATATCCAACTCTAGCTGGTGCGTATAGATGTATAGCACTACAAATTTTTTTTCTCTTATCTTTCTGCCAGGAACTAAAGCTTACTGATTTGTTAAAATCAGTTTAGTGATTAATGGCTGGATGCAACAGACAATAGTTTTAGAGATTATTTTGTAGACCATATAATATATAAATATTGGCCTCAAAGAGTCCAGTGTATGAATTGCTCCTTGCTTTGGTTGGAGAGTCAACATTGTTATGTTAATGCATTTCAAGGGCTTCCTGTTTTTGCGTACTCTTCCACAACTTGCAACATATTGATTTTTTTAAGCTGCCAATAGTCCAGAAAGAGCTGAGAGAATTCAAATCCAGCTTCTTGTCTATGGCAAAGGAAAATATAGCAGCAAAAATCATTTGGGGAAAAAATCGGCAAACCAAAAGTATAAGATTTTTTGAAAAAATTGGGAAAAATCAGATTTAAGAAAAGACAAAAAAATTGTAGAAAAAGAGAAAAATTACATTTCTTTTTTGAAATTTAAGGACATTTCCATAGCATAGAGATATAGAGCGCAAATAAAATAGAGAGTTTAACACATGAATTGTAGAAAATAGAATTTTGTTGTTTATATTCATATTGCTGATTACATTGCATTGCACAAATCATACTTCATAGTGGATAAATAATAACTAGATGGTTACAGTTGATAAAATTTCAATTACAATATAGTTTGTACAAAGTCAACCTATAAACTAAGTACAAAGTTCCAAAAAATCGAACGTAGCCAATGACTTTTGCTACTACAAATAGAGCTATGTTAGAGGGTTGAAAGTCCTGTTGATGAACCATCTGGTTCAAAGCTTCTCCTAAGTCGTTCAACCTCATGATATCCAAGTTGGCCTCTAGGATCTCAAAATCCTCAGGCTCAAGAAAGTCATTAAAAAGATAGTTTTCCTTTGCCGAGCAGACATCATAAATTACAAAACGGGAATTAACTGGTTCATATTTGTGATTTAACAGTACTTGCAATTTCTAGAACAATGCCAAAGAGAAACTATATGAAGAGTGTGAAAGGGAAATTATATGACAAATGAAGCAATTGTAAAGTTCAACTTTAATAGGTTTTGAATCAAATAGCTCAAGATAGAGTAATAGAAAATGCTTTTGAAACAAAATCTTAAATCTCAAAAGACCATAAATGATATTGAAATGTTCTCATTGATAACTATTTTAGCAGATTTGTAATAGAGTAAAGGGAGTGTTAAATATTGTTCCATTAGATAATAAAGACCTACTAGTACAAAAGAAGAGAGCAACTATTTGAGCCACATTTTTAGCTATTATTAATCAAGTAAATTTTCCTTGGTTTTACATATAAGTGGATGATGAAGTTAAAAACATTATCAATTTTGAGTTGAGAATTTGAGAGATTATGGGTACAAGTTTCAATGGAAAATCAAAGCACAAGGAACATTCCCTTTCAATGAGAATTGTTCTTGAAATCTATTCGGATCCTTAAAGAGAATAAGGCTTGCTTCAAGAGGGATTAAAATAAGCCCACAAGACTAGGGCATGACTTCTCTAAAGGCATGTATTAGTTTGTCTGATACCTATTTAACATGCATGGGATGCTACTATATATGTCTAACGCATACATGCACTGCTATTGCACTCCTTGCATGCCTTCTGAACCTCCATGTATATGACGATCCTAAATGGAATGTAGTTCCCAAATAAGTGCAGGGCATGATTTAAGCAGTGAGTTTCACCACTTAACAAAGCATTAAGCTTGCAGAATATATAGGAAATTTAAATATAACCAAAACAATCCTTTGTTTTGATATGCAATTATTTTTTTTCAGCACTACAAGCTGATTTTATTCTTTCTGATAGGAACCATTCCGCTTCCATTTCTACAATGTCTATATACTATTATTTATATACTTGTGCTTCCCACTTGATTATGCAATTATTATTACCCTACTTGCTTATCATTAAAACTTGATAACCAATGTCAAATTGAAGCTCCAAATTGTCACACTTTGTAAGCATTTGAAAAGGAAATGTGTCCCAATCTAACCTTGATAATCTAAACAACCACCTTGGTATTATTGTTGACAATTGAAATGCTAAAATTCTTTTGAATAGTCAGGAATCTTAGGATCACAAAATTCAATAAAACAAGCCTCTTTAGGTTGATATCAAGCCAATAGAGTTTCGTCTAAGTTTAATCTATAGAAGCCTTACATAGTATTTGTAATATTTTCTACTATTTTCACTAAATTGTGTCTTTGGATTTATATACATGGAAAGCATTACTACGAGCCCAAGGCAAATGACAGTAGTGTGGAATATAGAGGAAAAAAAAACACATCCCTTAACCTTTCCTTGTTAATGTCTTGAACATCAAATGTAGAAGCATACCAAAGAACATGTCTCTAATTTAATGTCCTTAACATCTATTAGAAATATACGTCCATTCAAGGCCACCTACTTGCAATTTGCCTTAGCAACTTGATGAAATTTAGTGAATCTTTGATGGTGAACCATGTCCCAGCTGCCAGTGCTCAGTTCTGTGCTAAAAATCAATGAAAAAATCCGATTAAATAGCGATTTCATGCGGTTATGGTTTTGTGATGGGTTGGTTGGGCAATTTTTTCGCGATTTCTATGCAATTTTTTCATTACTTAAACCCTTAAAAATCGTTTAAAATCATGGCTGATTAAATTGGGTTTTTTTGGGGAAAAAATCATTTCAGCCGAAGACTTTTTAAAAATTGGGTTTTTTGCATTTTTTTGAGGATTTATGCTTATATGGAAAATACTATTGATTTAAATTCCACTTCACTGATTAAAGAAAATAGGAAATCATTATCCTCCTTGGTAAGGAGACATGGTATGCATTGAGTCACATTCTCCAATACTTGTCTCCTATCAAAACTTAGTTCAGCGAGTATGTGCTGCAAATACACTGTTGCAGCCCTGCTGAAATACTCAGGTTCTGACTGGAGTCCCATTAGGTGTCAGCATTGTCTTTCTTTATCTAAATAGCTCTAGACTTTTGATGCCAAAATATTTGTTCTTTAGTTTGCAGCTCCAATAAAAGGTTGATGAGGAACTGCTCCACTTTTTTAAATTCAGCGGTGAAATGAGCCTGTAAGCTTTCTAAGCGAGAGTAAGTTGCTTCTGCTTGAAAATACAGCCAAAAACTGTTTAATTCTAGATCTTCAACCTCTGTAGCCCACCAATCCTTTTTTTTGATGAAAATTTGGGTACTTGGCTCACAATTTAATTTGAAGGAATAACCTTTTTTATTTGTGGATTGAAAACATTAAATTATTTGGATATGTAGCCACTTTCCAGATGTCAAAAGCTTGTCAATTTTTTCTGCAATACAGAAAGCATCAATTCTATTACATGAAAGAAACTAACCTTTTGTCTAATGTACATCAATAAGACTGTTCTTGTACAAAATCATAAAAGAGATTGGGAAGATGACTGTTAGAAGGCTTTCTACCCATCATTTTGGAAATATTGGTGATCAAGTTGAAATCTCCCCAAAAATTTGCATATTGATAGTGGAGTTAAGCCAACTTTGAATGTCTGTAACAGCTTGTTACTAAACTTGCCTGCAGGAGGGATATATAGTTATACTGCTATAACATAATGTTGTTGACTGAAATTGTCATATAGGAATTCAGTAGCAACACCCTGGGAGTGTATACTAGATATAATGAAAAACCGTATTTAATTGGGTTCTAATATACCATACCCCTTCAGACCTCTCTATGGGATCATCAAGAACAAAAGCTTTGCTAACCCAAACTGTCATATTCACGGTATAGATCTCTTCTTGCTTCTTTCTGGTTTCGTGTGATTAAGGTTTCTCTTCCTCTTTGGGTATAATCATAGTTGCAAGACTTGTCGAGTATTCGGTGAGTTTTTGGGTTTTTTTGCTGTTGGGTTTTTCCTACATTTACTTGCCACAACTGCTTGCAGGGTCAAGACCAAAAACTCGTCGAGCGCCAAAAACTCGGCGATTCTGACAGAAAAACTCGCTTGCTAAGAAAAAAGTCTCCCACGGCTGGTTAAAGGGCATTTTCATTTCATTTTTTCAGTCTAATAGTTGCTCTCCTTCACCAAAAATAACCCCCCAAGCGTTTAGCACGTATTTGCTATCAGTGTGCCATGAAGGTTTGTGTGGCTTTGATGGTCTTAGTTTGGGTTTTATTGTTAATGCAAAATGATGTACACCATGAAGGTTTGTGTGGTTTTGAAGTGCGTCTCCCCTCGACCCAGACCCCCATGAGGGGCGCTACCTCTCGACCCTGTTGGGGGCATTGCCCCCAGACCTCCATGAGGGGCGCTGCCCCTCAACCCCGTTGGGGGCATTGCCCTCAAACTCCCATTGAATTCATTTGATTTTCTAGGTACTCTCGAAGTCCAAGTTTCCAAGTTTGCCTACAAGTCTTCATCTATAATATCGTCTAGTTCTACCTCTATCCAGTTTTCACTAGACATGGGAAGAGGAAGATGTAAATTTGTGAAATAGATTAATGTAGTATTTACTTGCAGTTTTACAAAAACAATTTGCTATTTTCATTTCGTTTCAGACTACCAGTATCAGCGCATTCCACACGAGGATGCCATTTTGTACCTAATTTGCTTTCAAATCAATCAAATACAACTAGACTCAGCTTGTTTCTTTTATGTACTCATTTATTGACTCATTGGATGCATCTTATCATTGAATTTTGCAAAAAAATGCATTTTTAATGAAATTTAAGCAATTTTTTAAGTTGCTGAGTCGTGTTTTTTGGGCTTGGCGAGTTGTTCAATTTGGCGAATTTTTCAACTATGGGTATAACCATGAATTGAAGGAAATCTCTACTTTCTATATTTATGCATTTCTAGCAATCAAATGAACAAAATGTTGCTCCATAGAGACCTTTTGTTGCTGGTGATTTGCAGGTGTACATCCATTTGGGTGTTCAGGTGCACCTGCATTTTGCCATTTACCAGTGCAATATCCATATTATAACATCTTTGCTCCTAAGCTCATTTCAGCACATTACAAGGGACTGCTGCATAGTCTAGCGTCTACAACTAATGAAAGACTTTGCTCATTGATCTGATATGTTTGATCATTCAAAAGCCATGGCAACTGATTACAATTTTGATCATACACTTGTAATGGGAAAATATTGAGAGAAATCAGGAGATATCATTTCTTGGCATGTTTGCTGTTAAATTCCTCAAAATATTGATCAACACATTTTTTACCAAAAAACTTGTCAATTTATTGCTGATAAATCTGGCAATTTTTTGTTTTTACCCTATACATGCCTCAGCAGCGCAATTTTTTCCTCCTTATGCTCTGACTTTTTCTGAGAATTTTCTGTCTGATTTTTTAGGGTTTTTGGGTTCCTTATATTTCCCAGTTTTTTTTCCTGTTTAATCCCAATGACTTGAAAGAATATTTATCTTTTGATTTGCTGAGAAATTCTCGAGAAAGATATTTGCTTCCATGGTTTGAATAGATCAGCCTTTTGCCCTATGTTTCTATGTGATGAGCTCTAAATTCTGAATAGTTTTTAATGTGAGACCTCTATTCTTTTGTTGGACAGTTGGCTTTGAAAAAACTGCACCAATGTACATGTCTAGTGGGCAGTCAATGAAATCTGCTCCTAGCATATTGTGAAAGAACCTAAGAAAATTGTTGAAAATGATTGCAATAGAATAATCTATCATTTATTCCAAGTGAGATTGTCATCCTGGAGTTCTGGAAGGTGGCTTGCAACAATTGCGATCCAGGTGTTGCTTTTCAGCCATACTAGTCTCAGTTTCTGCTACATGCACAGTTCCCAAACCTGAGCGTTAAGGTTTCTCAAATCTAACCCAAAGAGCATAGGTGCTGGTGAAATCTAAGGTGGAATAATAAGGTGCGATAAAAAATTTCAGGCATTTAATCTACTGCCTCCAGAAGTCACAAAAGGCTTATGGTAATACTTTATATGTTGATTCTCACAAGCTTGTGACCAGTTATTGCAAGCTGATTGAGTGATTTTGCCAAATTGTCTGCATTGGAAAATTCAACTGTTTATGTTAGAGGAAAGGGATTTAAAAAATTCCTCCCATTGTGTCACTTTTTCCTCTGTTGTGCATATGACAAATCACTTAGCAGGCTGTTTGGTGAGTATGTGCGCTTCCTGTTTAGCTTTTGGTAACCGAGGCATTTGAATTCTCTGGCTTCTGTCTTCTGCACTCAGTCTAGTAGTTTGATACTAGAATTATTCTCACTCTAAGTTGCCAGTTCGGGTGGTTCAGGTATGGTAGTTTGCCAATTGGTTTTGACTGGGTTTGGTACAGCTTGGGTATGGCTGCACAAAACATATATAAGATAAAAATTAGCCCTAACCTGAAAAAATAGTTATAATAGCCTTACTTTTACAGTTTTGTTTTTCACATTATGAATTATGTGTAATTTTTGGGGCTGGGGGGCCTCAGTTACAGCCAGGGAATGGAAATTCTGCCTGGTTATGTCCAAGGTTTGTTGTGGATGGACCTGGGCAGGAACCGACTTTTCAGTGAATTTGGTTTTACCATGGTCCATACCAGAACTGGGTATGGGTACATGCCTGTTAACAGTCAAACCTGGTATTAGATCCCTCATTATGTGCTAATTTTTTAACTGCGTTTGCAAACAAAATTAAAGGAATCAAATGCAGATTAATTGTGATACACGTCTCTGCATCTACCTGAGCTTTCCTTATATTTACTAGTGAAATCTTCTTAACACAAGAACAGTAAACTAAAATCGCAGCATGAATTCTTTCTTCCTGCAATGTGACTGCAAAAGTGCTTAGAAAAAAAAATGAAATACATTTGGACTACAACAATAGCAAAAAATGCAAAAAAATAGACAGATTTTTTCGTTAGTATATATTTCAAACCATGTAGTTTATAAATAACATCTTTCTATTTATTTTTTTAGATCTAAAACATGAGTTTTTACTTTTTAAATGTCAAAGGTTTAAAAAATTTAGGGCATGGCTTAAAAAATAGCCTTTCCAATATGATGCATTTTTCCCTCTTGAATATGCATTTTTGCTACTATGGTAATACATTAAATTTAGTTTTACCTTTACATCATATGCTCTCGCTATTTATTGTGCTTTGTATTTATTTTACTTTACAATGTTCCATGGCATTTCTCGATGGAGATGACAGGAAACATGGGGATGTATTAAAAAACATAGAGCATGGCTTAAAAAATGGCCTGTTCAATATGATCCATTTTTTCCTCTTGAATATGCATTTTTGCTACTATGGTGATGCATACAATTTAGTTTTACCTTTTTATCATATGCTCTTGCTATTTGTTGTGCTTTCTAGTTATTTACCATGTTCCATGGCATTTCTCATTTCTGGGATGGAGATGACAGGAAACATGGAGATGTGTTTTGGGGATGGTAGTAGTGGGAAACCAAATTTTGGGGATGGTAGGGGATGGCAGTATATTAAAATTTTACATATAAATAGGGAATTTTAAAAAATAATAACATTTGAAACGTAGGAAATTATAACAATACTTACATGTTCTATAGTGTTTCCATGATGGGAATAGTAGGCAATGGGGGAAGCATTTTGGAGACAGCAGGGGATGGGAGGCCTTTTTTGGGGGACAGTAGGGGATGGCAGGAAAAAAATTAGGGAAAATTAAAAAATACAAGAGGTTTCAACTATTCATATGGTAAGATATTCACCATATTTATCATAAAAGCATATTAGGTAACATTAGAGCTGAATTGAGAATTCATGTGAGAGTCAACATACAAGTTAATGAAATTTCATTGTGTTCATTGCCGATGTGCATGTACAACAAAAGGTCGAAAGACTACAACTACAAAATAAAAAATGTACAATATCTGAAAAACGATATAGCAACTAGATCTATTGCTGCTACGTGTCATCTTTGCCTGCACAAAAATCAGAGTCTGAATCTGAGTTCCCACAATATTTCCCATCATCTTTGTCTTCATATGTTAGAATTAATCTACTTATTTATGTAGAGTTTTTTTTAACTTCCAGTTGTAGTAAATTCCAGTCATGTGAGATTGAGAATCTTCTAAAGCTTCAAAGTTTTGTTGTTCCCCCTTCCAAAACATTACTTTTCATTGCGGGCTTTTTCAATGTTGTCTGTAGCCGATTTATATCTTCCTTGATCAGCATCATTGCAGGCCCGATCCTTTCCTGCATCTTTATGCAATTTCTTTTTGAATGCACCATGGGTTTAACTGCCTGCCAAAAGGAAAATTCATCGAGGATGAAACAAATGTTTTCCAGTCATTTGCTGCTGTTTCAAATGCTTTTCTAATCAGAGTTAAAAAAAAGAAAGAACTGTGATCCAGGTATGGCTAGCTATCCTCAGGATGACATTGACATCCCTGGAAAGTTGAGTGCTGTTTCTAGTACATTTCCGGACATGTAGGGCATATTGAGGATGGCTTGGCAAAGTTTTCAATGTGTCCTGGAGTCCCCAAAATGTGAATGGTACAGGATCGTGGGAATACTCCCTGACCCCTGGGACGTGGTCCCATGTATCCCTGCAATACAAAAAACTAGAACAAGTGTAATAGTACAAGAAAATAGGAAATTTCATTGATTCAAGTAATAGCTGTACAGGAAAATTAAGATGCATCGAGATTTGTTGATCGAGTATCACAATAAAAAAATCATTGTTTTCATTACAAATATACAATGGTGAAAGGCTACAAAATGTCCATTAATAGGCATAACAGTAAGGCAACTGGACCCTTATCTTAAATTTTTGTTTTTCAAGTGACTACCTGGAAATGACTAGTTGTCTCCAGGATGTTTCGGTTTTAAACTCTTGTTTTGAGGATGTTTTTCAACACATCCCTCGTTTCTTGGCCCTCTCAGCATACCCAAAACAGTACAAGGATGGGGATGACCAACAAAGCCCCAGGGATGTGTCCACATGTATCCCTGTTATTTACAATTCAGCTCTGAGATAGTCTTTATAGTTTGTGCTTCCACATCACTATAACATGTCAATCCCATAGCACATGCATTGTTTTACACCAAGCTATAATATTATGCATAGCTACATAAACGTTTCTTGGGATTGACTAGGCACGCCAAATAATAAAGAGTTTTTCAATTAATGAGGAAAAACTTCGGAAATTAGAAAACACTGAATATCTTTAAAAATAAAGAAAAAATTGCAGGTGAGTTTTTCATGTATAACTTGTGATTATTATGTACTCTACTTGTACAAAGTCGTTGTTAATGCATACAATCTACATTACCGTATCTGTTTGTTATTCTAGAGCTCTTTTTCTCCTGCTCTCTATTTATAAATTGTTCAGTTATGCAATTGGTATTTTTATGCTGCAGTTATTGTTATTGTTGTGCTCGTACATCACTGTAACTGTGCAACATATCAGTTTTACAATTGATGTGTTGGCCCCATGATTTTATAAATCACAGATCACTGTATCCTGTAGTTTAATCATACTCCAGTTTCCAGGTATTATAAGTTATAATTATTATCTTTGCTTGATTCATTTGGAGAGAACAAAATTCTTCAACATAGGATTCTGCATGGAGTTCTTTCCTTGGCTCCATTAAAAGCACAAGTATCAAAGATGTTAAAATTGTTATTTTAAGTTCACATATAGGTTCATCTTCTAAAAAATGTTACATACAAATTTCTCTCTTCTACATGGCCCTCTAAAATTCTCAAACAAATATTTCTATGTGAACTTAAACTTTTTATCAATGATTTTCAGGTCATGTTTCTTTCTGTTTAATTGCTATAATTGTTAGATCCTTTCTTGAAGTCTACTTGACTTCAGGACACTTGGGCTAAATTTGTTGTGTCTTAATTTAGATTCCCCTTTGTTTCTTGCCAATGGCTTTTAACCACTTTTGATTTCTGCATGGTCCTCTGGGACTGGAATGAAGAGATACATGGAGAATTGCCTTTCAAATTTCCAAATGCATAAATTAATGAATATGTGATGTCTTGATTAGGAATGTTGTTAAAACCTAGATTACAGTTACTGTCATGAAAACCAATTAAATTTGCAGCTGTCTCTATGTCTAATCAGATGTTGCTAAATAATCTAGCATTTGGGTAATGCTATTTTACATCCTTCTGCCTGGTACAGATTATTGAGCTGTCCTTCACTGCCACAACTTGAATGCTGTCAGTAGTGGCAGGAAGCTCATAAGTATGTTCAATCAGTAGCCCTTGTAATAATTTAATATGTAACACATTTTCTTTAAAGGGTAATCTGCACTACTGAATGGCATCTATTCTTAGATGCAGATATAGATGGTTGACACTAATCGAATTCTGTATATGTTTCATTAATTTTGTTCCTTATTTAGCAAGTATGTCGTTCAAAGTTGATGAAAACATTTTATAATAATCTTATTCTTTATTTAGCCACTGCTTTATAGAGAATGATATCATTTTCCATGTACTAGCAGCTTTAATTATCTATTGGGAACAGTTTCTGCAGAGAATCATTGAATGTTTGCTATCCTTGCTACTTTTTCAGGCAGATGGGCTTGTAGCTGAGGAAAGGATAGGCGTACCAGGAGATCACCGGGGATTGCTCTGCGATGAGCGGGTATTTCGTATACTTAAACACTGGCTGAAGGCAGGAGAGCCAGATCCTTTCTATGATCCTGTCACGGACTATGTTGTTTTGCCAACTAGGGCCGAGTTTAATCAGCATAGAAAACAGTGCCTCTCTATCCCAATAACTGAAAATTGGGAAATGCTATCACAGGACACTGATGATTATAATGCAGTGCTTGAACATGATTTTGTGGCTGCCATATCAGGTGCCTATGACAAATATGGGGATCCAAGGGCAGAGGCACACACATCCCTGAATGTACATCCTCCTCATCCTGGTTCAATTGACAAGAAGCATATAGAAGTCTCAACTGTTGGTATTGCAGAAGGAAGTGATGCAAAAGAGACAGCTATATCTCTGGAAATGGTCATGAAAGAAGCTTCAGTGGGTGCTATTTCTCTGAGTCAAAAGCCTCAGAAATTTCAAACCAAGAAATAAAGGTAATGCAATCTGGAATTGTTCACGTGTGGGCAACAGTAATATGATTAATCAGCCAGAAATCTAAGAGTTCTTATTGATCATCCCTATCCTACTTGAAGGACAAGAAATTTTAACTATTGTCAACTAGTCCAGCAGAAAGAAGTGGGATGAAAGAATTTATTGTCTTGCTGCATAAGACAATAGAAGAATGGGGGTACTACTTGTGAATGAAAAAAATTTCAAGACTTAACCTTAAGCAGTGTGGGTGATAAATTCTTAAACCGTTCTCTTGCTTAACAGCACTAATGGGTTTATTTATAGCTGTGTGTGTATATGTACAAATATGTATATAGCTAGAAGCCTGAAAAAATGTTCAAAGCTGAATACGTGTTTTTGTGTATAAGGTCATGTGTACCCTATTACTGGTAATCAGCTGAAAGATGTGTATTTGTAAAACATATTGTGGACAAGCAATTTAATTAAACAGCTTATTTGGCTATAGTTCATGTTTAACTGCCATATACAGTTGATTTTATTTTTTCCCAACCTGCTATTGCATTGTTATTATCATATTATGTTGTTGCTAGCATTCATTAGTAATGGTGTGTTGTTTCTAGCATTTATTAGTAATGACGTGTTATTCCTGGCAATATGCTAGAAACCAACCTTTTGTGGCTAACTGAGAATTGTTGGATCTTTAGAACTTAATTGTTTTAAGGTTATATACTATATATTTTCCAATTGTATTTTCAATGGAATAGTTTTGTTCCTGTTGTTTGCTATTAACATTTTGATAGCTGGTGGTGACTAAGATGGAAAACATTGAATCAAAATGTAAAGATGTTTTTAGGGATAAATAAATGATTAAATATTACGAAAAGGAGGAAACCTAGATGTATGAATTTCAGAATATGATAGGTCAGGATATTTGGTGTAACCAACGATCTGGATGCCATAAAGGATTTTCTAAGCCAAAAACCATGGGAAACTTCTTTCCTAGACAATCTTCTCACAATAATTGAGCTAGTTGTAGTTTGAGGATTGCAGTGTTTGATGGAGGAATGTTCGGAATAGAAGCAGTGCAAAGTTTTGTTTTGTAGATTAGCACAAATAGGGGCTTATGGGCATGTATTTCTTTAAATTTTTTTATCTTGTACAAGTACCCTACTGTAAATGTTCGTGTACAGTATAAACAGTATCATTCAGCACTCTGTGATATCATATAAACAAGTTTTGATAAGTATATATTGAGCCTGGAGCAACTACAAAGACTCCATCTATAGCTAGTGCATAAGGCCGATGACATAAAAATGTACCAATGATCAGAGTCTGTCAGGCGCATTGGAATGAAACAACACTCAAATTTAATTACTGACAAGTACAGGGAGGATACTACACTTAGATTGAATGGAAGCTTAAGTTAGTGAAATCAGCTTAGTCACTAAGATGTTTCCATGCACTAAACATTCCCAATAACTCATTTCAGCAAGAAAGGATACATGGACAGAGACAGGTTTGAAGAAAACAGAACCAAAGGTGTTTTGAGTGATCTAGACGCTTGGAATGCTGATGTCATGATCTAAAATAGTCATGAGTGATTTATCTGACCCTAGTTGAAACTATCGGATTATTTTGGCTCGAGTAGAATTTCACCATGCAATAAGATCATCAAAGATGGTTTCCATAGTTGTCGAAATTGTCATAGATAAGATGCAAACACAGAGCTTGTGGGGTTTGAAGAGGTTGAAGTGTTCCAATTCAAAAATTTTGGTTTTGATTAAACTAAGTTGGTTTTGAAGGGACCATAAACCCTACCCAATCAATAGTTACAGTATCAAAACAGCGAAAAAATGTGATGTTCCCAACTCAAGCCATGTGGCTTAATGATACATGGGTTGTCTTTTCCTTGGATTACCCAAGAAGAGGATGTAAAACATTATTGGGTAACTGTGGAGTCTTTGGCTTGTATTTTATTCTATTCTTAAGTTGTGGGCACATCTTTTTATGCAGCTTAAGTGATTCCTAACCTAATATTCTATTTTTAAGTTGGCACCTTTTTTTATGCAAATTAAGTGACTCTTAATTTAAAGACTTATTATTTCCCCTTTTTGAGTTTAGTGACTTAAGAGGCATGTACTTGAAGTGATTTTTATTAAACATGTGCAAAAAGGGTCAAGGAGGCATTGGAAAATAAGGACTCTATTGGCTCTTTTTTGAGGGTTTTATTTGGGGTATTGGATTTGGCTTGCAATGAATTTATGACTCAGATAAATTCATCATTTTGGGAGTTATTATATAACATTTTAGGGTTTTTTGGAGTTCATTATGTTATTAGTTTTATTCTATTGTTGTTGCAATCTTTGGCTTAAGGTTTGAAAACCCTTGAGTATCTCTGGTTTCAAAGAGACATATGAGCTCCCTTTAGTCAGAAGGGTGTGTTTCAGTGGAAGGACTTTGGTTTATGATGCCCTAGCACATCATTTTCAGAGCTGCATTTTGTTAACAGGTTTGGAGGTCATTTTGGAAGGTGAGTTTCAAAATATCAAGATCAAATTTGGATTATCTACAACCATGTATCCTTTTGTTTCTGAGCATCATTGAAGCTAATAAAAGAAGGGACAAGTGGAATAGACCCAACATTGGTTTATTGAGGGTTTGGCAAAGGTGGCTAGGGTTTAAGGATATTTTTGAAGTATTTTTGCCTAAATTTGCATACTGTTAATCATATTCATCTCAAAAAATCATGGAGAAATCGATGTAAGCTATTTTTGAAATTTCTAGGTAGTTTTTAGTTTTTTTTTTGTAACTTATGAGATTAAAAAATATTCAAAAATTTCTATTAATTAATAGAAAAATTAGAAAAATATTTTGAGCGTAGATTTGAGCTTGTTTTTTTATTAAATAAGTAACATTTATAGGGTGTCGTACCCTTTATACAAAGAGCCCACATGGCCAAAAGTAAGCTAGTTCAAACTAGAACATGAACTAGGAGAAGACACACATGAGCCACTAGGGCCCGACAAAACAAGCCAAACAAACCACATACAAAAACAATTGACAGACAACTGTAAAACAACAAACAAGGACTAGACAACCCCAAAATCTAAGGGGACTAATTTGACTCTCTTAACCCACGAAGAGGCGACATATTTGGGGAGTCTCTTCTTCCTCTGCACAACAGACCAAAAAGGCTTGGAATCAAAATCCATCGAGTGAGGCGAGAGGAACGGATCCACAACAACCACCCTGGGCGAGGAGCCACCATGCAATGAGTGAGCCGACAACGAAGAAGAGGAGACAAGAGCAATCAAAGGACCAACAGAGTCGTTCAATGAGGGACGAGCAAGTTCCGCCTGAACAACGACAACAAATCGAGACAACAAAGGTTCCACGGAAGGGGTTGTCGGAAGAGGAGCCTGGAAAGACTCAGACTCCAAAGGAACAACCAAGGGAGGGTCGTCCTCCACAGAGGAACCATTCGAAGAGGGAGAGCCAACAGTGAGATGGTCCGAGAGAGCATCCTTCCACCAAGTAGCAGTGCCCTTGCGGCGAGCAAGAGGGCAACCAAAGGCCAAATGACCAATAGAGAAACACCTCCTGCACCGAAAGGGGAGGTCCTCATAGTCCAGCAGTTGCGTCCAAGGTCTGTCCTCCACCATTAAGATCACATCACCATGGAGAGGTTTGGAGATGTCCAAATCAACTAAAATGCAAGCCACCATAGTATGCCGTAGATCCTGAGTCATAGAGTCCACCTTCTGGAAGTGTCCAATGGTGTTGCCAATAGCTTCAAAACAAGAATCCTCCCAAAACTGGAGAGGGAGGTTTGGCAGTCAGACCCAAACTGGTCTGATATTCAGTGACTCCGTAAGAGGATTGAATGAGTGAGACCAAGGCCGAAGGGACAACAAATGAATACCCCATATCCACCCCCTGTCTAGCACACGGTCTCGCTCCTCGGATGAAGCAAATGTAGCAAAGAAAAAGCCTCTAGCATTGGGATAGAGATCAATCTGCCCAAAAACAAGAGGTTTCCAGGAAATAGAGAGCCACTTATGGAGATCTGGAAGGGAGGGTCACAAGTCGTTAAACCTGTAAACCACACCCTGACACACACAAAAATCTTCATTCTTAGCAGCTTCTAGACCATAGACCACAACAGGGGATGCACGAGTGCAGGGCAGAGGCCGAACCCTAGCCGAAGCATAAGGAATCTGGGAACGAGCTTTTGAAACAGCCTCAGAGAAAGATTTCCAAAGGTAGCTAGAAGCGTCAAGAGGAGAGGGAACATGGCCCCCGTCCAAACAACCCCTCACAACCACGTCTGCTTGTGCGTCGTTCGAAGGAACCCCGTCCACACCAAACCAAGGCACGTTCAAGTTCGAAGCAAAGGGGACAAACCCCTGCAGAGCCTCGTCAAACTCGCAGTAGTGTTCTCAAGAAAAAAATCCCGTTGGACGCACAACCAACTCCCACCCAGTGCCAATGTTCGAAAGCAGAGTCAATTTTTCGCTCAACATTTTTATCCTATGATTAGATTTGAGCTTGTTGAAGTGTTATCAATTTGCAAATAAAATTTCAGAAATTTCTATTGAATGTTTATGGAGATTTTGTGTTTTTCCATTATTCTTATTAGGGATATTAAAGTGGTATCAGAGCTGCAAGTCTTGGCAACCTGTTTGGGTTGATTGTATGTGTGGGAAGGGTGGTCATAATCTTGAAAAATAGAAAGGAATAATGGATAATAGTGATCAACCACCAACATCAAGTGAAGAGGCAAAACAAATGTTCGCAAAAATGCCAAGGCAGTTACAAAACACCAATTTGTATTTGAGTCAAATGGCTCATAACACAATAAATGGAAGAAACATGGTGCATGTGGAGAGAGAGGATAGTAGCAAAACTGCAAAAATCAATGAACACTCTGTTAAAAAACCTTCGGGTTTTTCACAACCTAAAATTTTCATGCCTACCTTTCTAATAGAGGATGGGTGTATACAGGAGGAACCCATGGAGAATAATGAGGATGCTGAAAATTTGGTTGAGTATCAAGCTTTGGGGACAAATTTCTAGTAAGCAAAATTAGTGGAATCAAGGGAAGCAAAATTATGGGTTGCAGAAAAGGTTGGGTTTTCTATCCTTTCCAAGCTTTGATGGATCATCCAAGGGTATAGCTAGAGCTTGGATTCAAAAATTGGATACTTACCTTGCCCTGAATCAGATGGAGATTGAGGCCATCAAATTTTCTACTCTTCACCTTAAAGGAGCGACACATGTGTGGTTGTATCATGGTTAGTAACACAAGGTTATGGTGTGATATTTTCTTATGATTAGTTTTGCAGTACATTGATAGAGCGGTTTGACTGCAAGGATTTAGAGGCACACTCCAAAGAGTTGGCTCAGTTGAGACATGTTGGGACACTTGAAGCATACATTTCAGTTTCAATGGTTGTCAGTAGTGGTTTCTGATGTGACTGAGAGGAGGTTGACTTCTTGGTTCATAGAGGGTATGTCAAAACCTCTCAGGGGTTGGGTTAAAGATTTTGATCCACCATCCTTGCAGGATGCTATTAAGAGTGCAAGGAACATGGAACTATCCACAACATAGGCCAGATTTCCTAGCAAGTTTCTGGAGAGACTCTTAATGCAAAATCTATCACAAAGGAGGGACAAGAAACTAGAGTTTTCTAGACTAGTTGGGGAGATTTCTAGGCCAATTGGTGGGGCACCTCGTGATTTGAGGGATGAGTTGAGATGAATGAGGCTTTGCTTCAAATGTTGTGAACCTTGGACAACTAAACATAAGTGTAGGAGTGGGGAAAAGACCCATTGGATTGAGGTCTTCGAGGAACCTAGTGACGATGAGTTGGAGGAGACACGTCCTTGATGAGAAACATGAGCAGATGGATGGGGAGATGAGCATCAAGATGATTTAGCACATATGGATGGTGCGATTGCAACTATCACTAACCTTCCTCATTATAATGCATTCAAAACAAGGGGCGTTATGTAGAGATAGCGAGTTGTTGTGTTGATAGATAGTGGGGCTACCCATAACTTCATCGATTTGTCCTATGTGAAGAAGCGAGGCTTGCAAATTGAGGAGCATGCTGGTTTTTGTGCATAAAATGAGTGGCACAATGTTGCATTGTGTTAATCGTGTTCCACAATTGAGTATGGGTTTGGGTAATTACACCCTTACTGATGAATTTTATGTGGTCAACATTGATGAGACCAATGTTGTGTTGGGTGTTTAGTGGTTGCATTCTATAAGTCCTTATGTCACAGACTTGAAGACTATGCAATTGAGTTTCATAGCAGGTGGTATTATGAGGCTTATCTTTAGATGCTCCTAGAGTCATTTTAGTTAGGAGGATGGAGAGAGTTTTTTGGTAGTTAGAAGTTGAGTGGGTAGTGCAGTGCTTCATTTAAGATAGGACCACTGATATAGGAAATGACTATCATGTTGATATATAGGGCTTGTTGGACAAGCATATTGTGGTGTTTTCAGATCTACCACATGGTCTACCTCCAAATCATGGTTTTGAGCATGTTATTGAGCTTGTGGATAGCAAGCCAGTTGTTACGAATCCTTACCATCATCCTAGACGATTTAAGGTTTAGGTTGAGAAGATTATTTAGGAATTGTTGGATGTAGGACATATATGACCTAGTTCTAGCCCCTTTGCTTCTTTTGTTGTCTTGGTGAAGAAGGATGGTACCATGAGGATGTGCACTAATTATCGTGCACTGAATAAGAAGACCATCAAGAACAAATATCGTATTCCTTGTATTGATGAGCTAAATGGAGTGATCTATTTCTTCAAAATAGATCTTTGTTCTAGATATCATCAAATTCGGGTCTGCGAGCAAGATGTGCATAAAACAACATTAGGTGCCACTATGGACATTTTGAGTATTTGGTGATGCCCTTTGGGTTATCAGATGCTTCAACTACTTTTCAATCTTGCATGAACTATGTGTTCAACAAGCAGTTGTGGAAGTTTGTGCTAGTCTTTTTTGATGACATTTTGGTGTACAACATGGGAGGAGCATATACAACACCTAGATGAGGTGTTAAGCATCTTAGCAGCTAACTCCCTTTTTACAAAAGCCTCTAAGTGTGAGTTCGACATGATTGAGCTATTATACTTGGGATATGTCATTGGTGAATGTAGAGTGAAGGCACATACTTGATTGGCCACCATCAAAAAACGTGTCCCATTTGAGGGGCTTCATTGGTCTATGCACATATTATAGATGGTTTGTGAAGGGATTTTCTTCATTAACCACTCCTTTGATAGATTTGACCAAGAAGGATGCTTTTTTTTGGACAAATAAGACTCAAAAGATCATGGACCATCTTAATAACGTAATAAGTATTTGTCTTGTTTTGGCGTTATCAGATTTATCTAAACCTTTTTTGCTTGTGTGTGATGCATTCGATATTGGTATTTAGGCTATTTTGATGCAAGACAAGCATCCAATTGCTTATGAGAGCCCAAAATTGAATGACGTTGAAAAGAGATTCTCTACATATGACAAGGAAATGTTGGCAATCATGCATGCACTTGAAAAGTTCCATAAATATCTTGTGGACAAGTTTACAGTGAGGAATGATCATAATAGCCTCAAGTATTTCATGGAGCAAAAGGGATTAAATGAGAGACAACTTTGGGTGAGTAAGCTTTACAGATATGGCTTTGATATTGAACTTGTCAAAGAGAAAATAATGTTGTTGCTGATGCATTATCTAGAAATCCTTCATGAAAGGGGTAAAGTGTTGAATGACATCATCTATTATAACGCTATTTTGTACTAGAAAGTAAGCTTAAACATAAGATTCTTATTGTTGTCCATAACAATCAACTTGGTGGCCATCCAAGTTATTTGAAGACATACATGCACATCCATGAAATATTTTCATGGAAAGGTATGAAAGATGATGTTCCTAAGCATGTAAGACAATGCATAAAGTGTCAAAGGATTAAAGCTAAAGTTTCTTTTCCAGCAGGGGTGCTATATCCACTCCCTATTCCCAATAAAAAATGGGAGCAAATATCAATAGATTTAATTATCGGGCTACCCAAGACAAATGGTAAGGATTGTATTTTTGTTGTGGTGGATAGACTCACTAAATATGGTCACTTTATGTCAATACCTTTTGAGTTTAAAGCACCACAAGTTGTTGGTCTATTTTTTGAACAAGTGTTTAGATTTCATGGTGCGCTAAAAAGAATTGTAAACGATGGAGATCACATATTCATCAACACTTTTTGGCAAGAGTTGATGAAGCTAGATAGAGTAGAAATCGATCATATCACTAGTTATCATCCTCAAATAGATGACCAAACAAAGATTGTAAATAAATGGCTTGAAGGCTACTTGATAAACTATGTTTGAGGCAACAAAAGGCATGGGAAAGGTGGTTACATTTGGTAGAATTCTGTTATAACACTACATACCATATGAGCATAGGTATGACCCCTTTGAAAGATTTTTATGGTTATGAAGTATCTACATTTGTGGACTTGGTGTTTTTTATTCTAGAGCTCCAAAAGCTCTTGAGTAGGCTAAAGAGAATCAATATATCCTTAAGGCACTTAAGGATAATATTCAAATTGCACAAGAATAACATCGACTTGAGAGGTATTTTGAGGTGGTAGACATGGTATTCTTGCGTCTTCAACCTTATAGACAATCCTCATTGAAAGTAAGTGGAGCGGAAAATTTTAAACAAAAGTTTTATTAGCCTTTCAAGGTGATTCAAAGAATTGGTGAAGTAGTATATGAGTTGGAGTTTCCATCTATAAGAAAAATACATAATGTGTTCCATGTGTCATGCCTCAAAAAGGCTCTTGGATAGTAAGTGATTGCTTCTACACAATTGCCTCATATGGATGAAGAAGGTAAGTTGATACTCATTTCAGAAACAATTTTGCAAGGGAGAAGAAGCTAAGGAGTAAAATATATTTTTAGTACTTCATCAAGTGGAAAAACTTGCCTTTGGAGGATGTTACGTGGGAAGGAGAGGAGATTCTTAAGCATCCCAGTCTACAAATGCTTGAGGATAAGCAGTCTTTGGGTGGGGAGGATTGCGATGTCCCCAACTCAAGCCATGTGGCTTAATGATGCATGGGCTCTTTTCCTTGGATTACCCAAGAGGAAGAGGATGCAGAGCATTATTGGGTAAGTGTGGAGTATTTGGCTTGTATCTTATTCTATTCTTAAGTTGTGGGCACATTTTATATGCAACTTAAGTGATTTCTAGCCTAATATTCTATTCATAAGTTGTGGGCACGTCTGTTTATGCAACTTAAGTGACTATTAGTCTAAAGACTTATTATTTTCCCTTTTGAGTTTAATGACTTAGGAGGCATGCACTTTAAGTGATTTTTATTAAGCATGTACAAAAAGGGTCAAGGGGCATTGGAAAATAAGAAGCCTATTGGCTCATTTTTGAGGGTTTTATTTAGAGCATTGGATTGGGCTTCCAATAAAACTACAGTTGAGATTATATCATTATTTTGGAAGTTATTATATAATATTTTAGGTTTCTTTTGGAGCTCATTATGTTTAGTTTTTCTCTATTGTTTCTATAATCTTTGTCTTAAGGTCTAAAAACCCTTGAGTATCCTTAGTTTTGGAGAGACATACAAACCCCCCTAGTCAGAAGGGTGTGTTTTGGTGGAAGGGTTTTGGTCTGTGATGCCCTAGCACATCATTTTTAGAGCTGCATTTTGTTAACAGGTTTGGAGGCCATTTTGAAAGGTGAGTTTCAAAATATCAAGATCAAATTTGGATTATATACAATCATGTATCCTCCTATTTTTGAGCATCATTGAAGCTAATAAAAGAAAGGACAAGTAGGATAGACCCAACGTTGGTTTACTGGGGTTTTGGCAAGGGCGGATAGGGTTTGAAGATATTTTTGAGGTGTTTGTGCCTAAATATGCGTATTGTTAAACATATTCATCTAAAAAAATTATGGAGAAATTAATGTAAGCTATATCTAAATTTTAGGTAGTTTTTAGTGTGTTTTTGGTAACTTTTGATATTAAAAAATGTCTATATTAATTAACAAAAAATATTTCAATCATAGATTTGAGCTTGTTGAAGTGTTATCTATTTGCAAATAAAAATTCAAAATTTTCTATTGCATGTTTTTGGAGATTTTGTGTTTTTTCCATTATCCCTATTAGGGATATTACAAAAAAATAACAAAATTACTAGGAATCACCTCAAACCAACCCCATAGGGGTAACAAAACCCACCCCAAGAATAAAAAATAGAAGAACCCAAACCAAAACAACCAACAAAGAAGAAGAAAAGTCCCACCAAAGCCCATATGGATGAGAAAGGATCAATCCTTACAATTGGCTCAGAGCTTTAGCTACCTCCAACTCCTCGCACATAAGTTGGACTTCCTTAACACTAATCTCATTCTTCCTTTTTTTTGCCTTACCTGTATTATCCTTGGTTAGGCTTCTAGAAACTTTTGGCTTTTCAAAACCTCCCCCCTTCATATATTTTTAGCATTATGTAGTTTTTCATTTGATGTTTTTCAAACTCTCAATATTAGAATTAATAGATGCTTTACTAGTATCCACCACTTTTTTAGTTTATCCTTTATATTTTTTATGTCCTCTTATAGCTTCATAATCTTAACATATTGTTTTTCGTTATCCACTTTCAAGAGGTTTATTCTTGCATTGCCTCCCAATGTTTCATGGTTAGTTTATCTTCTTAAGGTATACACACCTTCCCCTCATATTTATGGCCTATAATTTCCATTCTCACATTATGTCTCTAAGTTTCCATGAAAAACCATTTAGAGAGAAAAGTGATTTTTAGTTCCATTGACCATATTGATCATTTGTTCTACAATCTTGTTGATAACTTTAAATTACACTTTTATTGATTTAGCTTCACACAAATGGATTTGATTCTCCTCTTGGGTATGGGGGTAGACGTTGGGGATTTTACGGAACCTGGCCCCCATATTGGCTCCTCCCACATCTTGGATTTTCCCTTGCTATTTCTAAGGTTTCCCTCCACATTGCCTTCCCCAGTGTCTTTATCAACTTCCTATTATATTTGCTCCTCATCAAAATCTTGATTGGTGTTGGCTTCCTTAAAATCAATGAAAATAAGTCACTCCTCACCACTTTCTTCCTCAAAGGAAGGCTTAATAAGAATTTTCTCCCTTTTCTTCAAAGAGATGCCCTTCTTCATAGTGGGATCAAAGTTTCTATAATAGTTTAGGATTAACATAATTAATCCAACATGTGCTAGGTAGGCACCCAAACACGTTGCGCATTCTTTGATAACAATCTCTAAAGAAGATAAGAGAATGAAGGGGATGGAAATTGTGTGATGGGAACAACAAATATTTATTAGGGACAAATGGTAAGAGAAAAGAGTGGGTAAACCAACCCTCTAACATATACTTTATAATAACAATGGCAACTTCATTCCAAGGTCTAATAGTGCTTTAAGGACTAACCTTTCTTAAGAAAAATGTTTTCCTAGTTGCCCATTTTATGATCCTTAAAGACATTAGGAGCTTCAATCCTAAGACCACTAGCCTCCACTATGACCTCAGTTATAGTCAGCTCCATTCCCTGCATTTTAACTTCAACATTTTGCCACTTTTTTGCGAAACCTATTGCTAGAGGAAAATCATGGCAATTTAACCTTTGTAGAAACAAGGTGAGGCCACTAGCCTCCAAGATAAACCAGATGCTAGAATTGGATTTCATATTTTTGAAGGAGATAGGCAACAACCTGTTATGGTCCCCACCCATATTAATAGCTAAAATTGGGACTCTCAAATTCCCCTATTTAGTGAAAAGAATGGTAGCAAAAAAAATGTTTGGGGTTGAGAAAATTTTGGCCTTTGGTAAAAATGATGAGGTGGTAAACAATCCCAAATAAATGAGCCCCTTTACAAACCATCATTTTAAAATTAAGGCAACTCACTTCAACATTGTTTATCACCACAAAAAGCCTTGTTTCACTTAAAAAATGATTATGACCATCCAATCACCACAAAAGCCATCATAACTCACTCATTGGTGGTGCACGTCATGATAAGAAAGTAATCTTGATTGGATTGGATATCCTTGAACCCTTCATGGTGACAACATGATTAGCCACTATATTGGCTACTCAACCGCATGGTTTAGGGAGTTTATAATTTTGAGAGTCTTGTATTAGATAACTATTAGTCCATCTTGACTTAGTCTTTTTGTTTAAACATTAATCAATATTGTTAATAGTCTCCTTCCACAATAAAAATTTGGATCTACATTTCTTTGATCAATCTTAGCCCATTGTAAGTTGCAACTATCTTAGCAAAGTGATTTGTTTGCACTTTTGAGATTGATTGCATAAGCTCCACTTATGACACCCTATAAATCATGAATCCCCCACTATCACCCCTATGATCAGCTAGGGTTACCTTTGTAAGCCCCATCAAAGATCAAATTGGACCTATTAGGAGGGGGGGAACCCATTTAACATTCTTCATGTCCTTTCTATAGTTTTTAAGGAGAATTGAATGATGAAGTCCCACAACAAAAATCTTTTTAATCAATCTCAAAAGTAGGAAGCATACCACATTATAAAGACCTAGGAGGGAGAGTCATCAAAAAATTTCTCTTTGAAAATAGAGCATATAGGATAATCTAGTCCAATTAGTCTTCTTATATTTGAAGATTCTGTTGTTTTTCTCCTTTTGAAACCCCCAAAAACATGAGGAAGGGAAAGATGCCAAAGTAGATATAAAGAAGGATTATCAAAGACAAAGGATTAGAGAAAGGAGCAATCTAGGAATGGGCCATTTCCAACCTTTAAGAGGGGAAGACCCAAGAAATAAAAAACTTCTCTAGATTAAAACCCCACATCTTCAAAGAGAATGATAAAATATGGGAAGAGGACTCTACTTCAAACAAACACAAAACACATTGATTATGGAAGGTGAAACCTTCTCTGATCAAGTTATCAATGGTTAGAATATTATCTTAAATCACTACCCAAAGAAAGGAGTTAATTTGAGGAATGAATTTTCTTTTTGAAAAAAGGACCAAAAGGGAAGAATCTGGAAATACCAAATCAAGTCATAACAAGTTGAAATAGAGAAGCTACCAAAAGGGAAAGGGGCACACACAAGGGAATACTCCACCACACCTTGGAGAATATGGACAAGGAGAAAAATTAGCTTAGGGATAAATTATATAGTTTCCACATACAATGGAAGTTTATTAAATTGAATCCACAACATAATCTCTAACAAACTCCCCAACTAATCATTTGTAGTCCCAAAGAAGAAGGCCAAAGTCCTCAGAAACTAGAGGCTTATTGAAGATCCATATATCCTCCCAAAGTCTAATATATTTTCCATTTCAATTCTTTTTTAAAAATATCTTTGGAGAAGCATATTCCTCTAGAAACTTGTGCTATAAAAAGCATTTGAGGTAAATTTGAAGCCTTTAATTCTCTACTAGTGAATGGTTGTGTAATATCTCCTCATATAAGTCTTCCTTAGCTAGGTTTATTAGCAGTTTATAAACTGTTGTGTGAGACCCTAACATAATATCATTCCATCAGCACATAGTAGAAACTTCAATCAGTTCTCTTCAATACAAAAACCTTGAAATTCAGTCCAAACTGGGATCTAATAATGACAATCAATTCGGTTCAGTCCATTAAGAGTCTTCAACCAAATTTGGATATGATTACAAATATATTGTATAGATATCTGGCAAGTAAACCTCCATACACAAAGTATATAACAGGAAGAGTAAATTTGGGTAAAATTGGGCCAACAACTTAGATTCCTTGGGATCAACTCAACCAAACAACCAAATAACATAAATACAAATGATTCAATATGTTTCTTTCACAACTTGGCAATTAATGGTCATTACCGAGTATAAACAACTCAACATAACAAGCAGAAATAACAAATAATCTTACTTGAAAAAGAGAAACATGACGTGGAAGAAGACCTTTGGTGTGACGCTGGGCGAGAGTATGAATGTTTTGAACGGCTTGGAGGCGCAGGGCTTGGACGAGGGTTGTCGAGTGGTCTGCGGGGTTCCCTCTTCCCTGGGAGCAGGGGCTCCCCCTGTTCCTCCTGATTTATTGTAGGTGCTTGGTCAGGGAGTGCGCGTGGAAGGGCTTCCTCAGTGTGGCGACTGCGTGCCTCCTTTGGACGGGATTCCGGTGGTCTGTGAGGAGATGGCTTTGATGGGTAGGGGTCCTCCCTCTCCTCCTGTTACTTCCTTTGCGGGTGCTGTGCGGGATTCTATGTCTGGGGGCCCTCCTCTCGTTGCTTCTGAAGGCATACAAAAATCATTTTCTGATGCAAATCGTGTCGGTTAGGTTTCATCATTTGCCTTGTGCCCTCAGTTGTGGTCTATGGGTCCGAGGTTGCTGAGAATGAGGACTTCTATGTGTGGTAGGGTGTGGTCTGCAAGTTTAACGGCTTGTGGCCTTCCCTTCCTATTCTTTATGAATTGGTTTCCGGTTGCTAGAAGTCTATTGTTTCGAGATAGATTGAACTCTCTCTCTCTCAATGCTAGAGGTTTTTTTTTTGCAACTTTTTCTTCTTTTGAGGATTGTGACAAAGTGTTGGATAGGGTATGGATGTGGGATGTTCATTCGGCCTTGGTCTCACTTTTTCAATCCTCTTACGGAGCCTCTGAATATTAGACCAGTTTGGGTTCGACCGTCGAATCTCCCTCTCTAGTTTTGGGAGGATTCTTTTTTTGAAGCTATTGGCAACGCCATTGGTAGTTTTTTGAAGGTGGATTCTACTCTCGGGATCTTGGGCATACTATGGTGGCTCGTATTTTAATCGATTTGGACATCTCCAAACCTATCCATGGTGATGTGATCTTGATGATAGAGGACAAACCTTGGAAGCAACTTCTGGACTATGAGGGGCTCCCTTTTCGATGCAGGAGATGTTTTTCTATTGGTCACCTGGCCTCTGGTTTCCCTCTTGCTCATTGCAAGGGTGCTGCTACTTGGTAGAAGAATTCTCTCTCAGACCATCTCATGGTTGGCTCTCCCTCTTCAGATGATTCCTTTGAGGAGGGCGACCCTCCCTTGACTATTTCTCCCATGGAGTCAGTGCCTTTCCAGGCTCCTCTTTCGGCTAGCCCTTCCGTGAAACCTTATGCTTTTGTTGTGCCACTAGATGCTGTCTATCTCTCGTCGAATGACTCAACTGGTCCTTTGATCGTTCATGTCTCCTCTTCTTCACTGCCAGCTCCCTCATTAAGTGGTGGCTCCTGGCCCGGGTAAATGTTGTGGATCTGCTCCCCTTGCCTCGCTAGGTGGATTTCGATTCTGAGTCTTCCTAGTCAATTTTGCTGAGGAAGAAGAAGGGACTCCCCAAATTCGTTGCCTTTTTCGCAACCTTGGGTTCAGGGAGTCAGATTGGTCCCCTCTAGTTCTAGGGTTGTATAATATTTGTTTGTTGTTCTACAATTGTCGATCAACTGTCTCTATTTGTTTCTCTTCTATTTTGGTTTGATCTAGTTTCCTTTGGCCCTTTGGGCTCTTTGTGTAAAGGGTACAACACCCTGCAAATACTGCTTATTTGATCAAAAACAAATATTCTTACTTTAATAGCAATTTCGATGCACACATTATTTATTCACCAGGACCCAAAGTTCATTTCCAAACCGTTTTGAGTATATATATAGAGAGAGATTCAATCATTACAAGGTTCTGAACATTACATCTTAAAATCTAGTAACTTGATTCCTATAGTTGGGTAGACATTCAATGCAACTTCATTTGGGTTTGTGTGCTACTTGTGCCTAGGTATTTGGGGGACTGATTCTTTGAACAAACTGATCCTATGCTTTGCTCCAATATCTTGTGGTTGTATCCACTCCCAAAATACCTGTCCAAGGAGAGATTGTTGAGATTGCAAGACCATAATTTGGGTGCGATTTGGTGTTAGAGATACTTATAAAGGTTTTCAAAATACTTAAGATATACCCGCCCTAATATTTCTTGTCAAAGGGAAGGATTACATAACTGCGAATGAGGAAAGGAAGCCCGATTACTCCACAATGATAACTCTACTTATAATTTTTCTAAAATGATATTAGTGTATTCTACCCACTTTTTTAGTAGCATGGACGCTGCTAGTTCCTTATGGCTGTCATCTTTGTGTTGCACCCCCACTGGTTTCCTTAAACACTTTCTTGAAAACACAAATGAAGTTTATTAGCCCATTTTTCTCCTCTAAAAGTGAAGTCGCCTAGGAGAAATATTTGGGGTTTTGTTCAAATATCACAATATGTTGATGCAAGGGCTTTCATCCCAACATCAGACTATGAAATTTGAAAACTTAGATATCATAAAAGTCGTTGGATACCCAAATAAGATTTGAGCGTCCCCTTTTTATACTAATTTGGGTTAATTTTCAAATAATCTGACCTTATTTTTGAACTCCTTGCAGCCAATCTGGAAGGTTATTATTATTATTTTAAAATTATTAATATTATTATTTATAGTGTTTAAAGAAACATTATTAAATTAAAATATAATCATTTCTCCTAGACGAAGGGGACATGACAATCCTCTCGTCCCAAATATTTCTTGTCCTTGAGAAATTACAACTCTATGAACCACTACCCACTTCATGCTGAGGAAACATATCATGGATTGAGATTCATCGATCTTAGGTCCTTTACATTTGTTGATCATGATTTCCCATGTCCCTACATTCGACCAAGGAAATTATTCATCACTTGCCAGGTTAACACCGTCCGAGCATGATGCAATCAGTTGCACCATTTTTTCATGGTTGTCATCATGCCTTTCTTTGCTTATAAATACAATTGCAATAGATAGAAACTTCTTTGTATAAAAATCAAACACCTCTTTGAAGACAAATAATAGAAATTGCATTTTCCATGAAGTCAAACTTTCCTTGGTGGTTGTCCCCGGTGTGTGGGAAAGGCTGAGAATATTGGAATCAACAATATTGAGATGGAAAACAACACTCAAAATGATCCATATAGTATAATCCATGACACTAAGAGTCTAATAAACCCAACCAAGTTGATGATTCTTTCCCGAAAGGTCCCATTCTTGAAGGGAATCCTTGACCAGTTCCACAACTTGAGGGGTTTGATATTCTTGAATACAAATCTTCATTATTTTCATTTCAGTCGTGCTTGGAGCTCAATTCCAAATGCATTTATCAAAAACTACAACACTTATTGCCAAATCAACAACTACAAGATCTGAATTCTTCAAGGCCCATAGTATAATTGTTGAGTAGTTCACCAAACCCGAACATCTTCTACACCAAATTATGGTATTATTTGTATTTGGATTCCATACTAGGGAAGATAAAATATTATGTTTTGGGGTATCAACATTGTGTTTGCAATTTATGTAATCTTGAAGGAAATTGATTCATCCCAGAATGAACATTTGAAATCAGTAGGTGTCTTCGATAAACTATGTTTCTTTAGAGAACCTCAGAAACACATACTACTATGCCATAAAGTGGAATCAGACATAGTTTATTTCCCACCATTAATCCTTAGAGGAAATCTCATACAATTTTAGATCATACAAGATCAACCAGTTTCAACATTTATTAAACAAATTCAATAAACAAAATCATTAAACATGAAATATAAAACATAAGACATGAACACAAAGATTTACGTGGGGAAAACTCTTTCAGGTAAAAAACCCCACACTCCAAAAGCATAGATCCATTGTATTATTCAACAACAAAATGCACAGTTACAATATAATTGTATTCTCTAAGCCTTTACATGGAGATTTACTCCTATCCCATTTGGAGAAAATCTGGCAGCATAACCCCTGTGAATTCAATCTCTCCTATCTCAACTCAAGAAAAATCTCATATTTATAGAACTTACAATGCACACAAACATTTCTAAATCAACTTCCAAATGCTAAAGATGCAACATGGAAAGTGCCAAATCCATTACACACATATAATGGTAAGTTTCCAATTGTCACCACATGCCACACTGCAAAATTTGCACTCGCCAAAGTAACTGCACCTTGAAAACTCACATTCCATATAAACTCAACATGAAAATAGAAAATGACTTTATGCACAACTCCACCTATAAAATTAACTTTCTAACTTGACTCATCAAAAAAAGAAACTACAAGTTGTAACTCACAAGACAATGTGAGAAAATTAGCAACAATTAAAAAATTAACGCTATGGAAAAATCAAAGGTTGAGACACCTTCATTTTCCTAACATTCTCCCACTTGTCAAACACCTTTGAAGAGTCCATGAAAGTAACAAGATTTAAGTGCTAAGAGTCAACTGATGAAAACACATCATCACAACCATATGTGCAATCACAAGAGTCTCAAACAATGCTTTTGTGCTCCAACCAAGACACCTGCAACAACATCTAAGATTTCCACCATCTCAGGCAACAATTCCTGCTATCCTCCAAGGAAAGGAATGAGCCATGGTGTACATGCACTAGTCTAAAGAACACAAGCATCTGATCCAACTGTTAGCAAAGGCTACAAAATACTACCACCACTCCACTATGCTCACAAGCTATACAAAAGCATCAACATTGAACATCAACTTCAAAGCTCGCAACCTGAACACAATCATGAAGTCATCCTCCATAAAACAAGACAAGACATCAATTAGAACAACAACCAGGAAACTGACTACTCCCATCCAACTAACCAACACATGTGATTGAAAATAGCACCCACAACAAGTGCTAATCCATTCAATCACCCATACCTCAAAGGTATACACATCAACAAACTCATGCCACTTACATAGCCAACACATCAACTACAAATACAAGCTCCATGTGCCAACCATTCAACGAAGACCAAACACATCTAGTAACTCCCACTACATGGGTAATGCCAAATCTGAAATGATCAAAGGATACCGAGTCTACCAATCATAGCACATAAAAATTGTAGCCATGTAGTACCAAGGACCATCCACAAACATTTGCAAATCCTACAACCAACTGCTGCAAGAAACATCTCTCAACAATCTTCCATAACTCTCCCATGTTCTCCATATCCAACAGAAGAAAGAGATATAAGAACCTCCATGTTATCACCCATGTGAAAACACATGACCACAAACTAGTGATCATCATGGCTCCACATATAAATCTCACATCTAAAGTCATATGAATCTGAACATATAGGAAGAAGAACCAGACTAAATAGAAAAATCTGCAAATCATAAACATGTAGCATGCCCTTCTACATGCACCTCTAAATGCCAACAATGTCAAGTAAGATCTCCTTGAAAACCCCAAGAGAAAACTCATAACAACATCCAAACCTGTTCAACCTCAAGAGATCAAACATAACATATATGCATCATGTTTCTACATAGATGTAAGCTTCTCAGAGAATATCAAACTACTCCATTTCCCATTTTAGGAAATCAGCCCACTACCATCCTCTATGATCATCATAAATGAAAATGAAAACCCAAGGAGATAAACATGCTATCCATCTCTCACAATGAATCCTCCAGAACCATCTAATAGCAACTCAAGATCCATGTCTATGAAAGAAAACATAAAGCACCCAAGAGAATCAATGGGCAATACCTCTCAAGTGATAAGCCGTTGAGTAGACCAAGAGTGGGGAATGAGAACGCTCCTCCAAGATATACAAGCCATCTTGACTCCTCTAAGAGAAATATCCTCATAGGTCTTTGTTGAACTCACGTCCAACCAAGGTGTAGGCTCCTCAGACTTTTTGCTGAAATCTCATCAAGAGTAACCATATCAACAACACTTCTCTCATCTCAAGAGAAATATAGCCTCACTTCATTCTCCATGTATCCATGAGCACCAAAAAATAATCATCTCATGCTAAACTCCAAATGCATCAATGCACTATCATGAAGTTCTCAAACATATGACCAGTGCATCCAAAACACAAAGAATCACCAAACCACTATCAAAGCTCCAATCATATGAATCGGGAACTTATCATGACATCATGATCTTACCATCCCCCTTAGGAGATCCCATGCTCCAAGTGGACATACCATTGTCTCAAGAGCAATGCATCATGCTAAAAATCTAATGCACAATCAAGAGTATACCATGACATAAAACAAACAAACTCTAAAATGACATCACCTATCAAGCACCACCAACACCTCAACTCAAAGACCACAAGAGTCCTCCATGGCTCCAAGATGCTACACATCCTCAAATAGTGTTCACATGAAAATGTGAATAAACCCTTCTACAACAACATGATCTAAGAGTCCCTTTGAAATGTCTGCATCACTAAAGAAGATCATTCACCACACAATGATGAATGCACAATCACTGCTAAAACTCCCACTAAATTGTGGTACTGAGCTTTCCAAGCACATGACACATCATCTCCCAAATCTGAAAATCATCTAGGTCCACACACACAAGTGTATTATTGATCACACCAAGTGAAACCAAGATCTCCAAATCAAGGAAATACACGATGCTACATGACCCCAACACCAACTATCCAGGTACTCTCATATCATCCACCCTTTGATCTCAAAGCAACCACACCAATGCACAAGTGACCAAAGATAAGACCAACTAACAATTTTGCATCAAAACATAATCAAACCTCGTGGATATAGACAATCCACTTTTGAGTCATCTATGCAATCATGTAGGTAAAGATAACCCACACCATTGAAGAACCCCTAAATCCAATCAATGCAACATGCAAACCCATTATCGCACTAGAAATTGAAAATATGAGATCTGAAAGAGAATAACCATGTAGACAACGTGACTCAAGCACCAGATCAAGCTCATATCCGATTTTCCAATCATGTCCACAATGAGCACCATAATCAAGGAATCCACCAAGCATCACCACAAAAATGTTGAGTAACTAATCATGTACCAACACTCCCATGTAGAGAAAGCATCTCACCTCCTCACACCATGCACGAAGCATGCATGCAAAACTGCAACTATATCGTCCAGTAACACCCCAAAATCTAGGTTCTAGAAAATCGCTTAACCGCAACTCCACAAAACCACAAGTTTTTCTTGGCCATGTAAAACCCGCAAAACCACTGTGTTTGAAAAACACCCATGCGCATCCACACCCACTTCACATTTGGAAGACTCAAAAGTCTAAAAAGGCACCATAACATTTAAACCAAAATAATGGATTATCATAGATGAGAAAAACCATAGATTTTTTAGGAAAATCTATAAAACCCTCAGATCCAAGGAACATGAATCTGAGCCATGCAAGTACAAAGCATCCATAAAAGGAAAAGGCAATTCAAAAACTCTAGGACCGTTTCGAACCAACTCCACAACCACCAACATGCACATGCATTTGAGGGAGACAAGCTATTGCAGAAGCTTCTAGATCATCCAATGATCAACTCCATAGCCTACATGCAATCGGGATAACAAAAAGAAATGCCTTTCAATACCAAGAAAAAGCACCCAACATAAGCACATTACTCCATAGTTGAAAAACAACCCAAGCTTCTCCATATCACTAGGGAGCCTTTCACACAAACACCCAATATGAAAGCTTTGTTGCAACACAACCACAAAGCAATAAAAGAACACCCCATGCATTAGGATTATTCTGTTGTTAATTAGGAGCTTCATATCACATCATTTCAATATGACCCACTCCATTTTCTCTACCTTCACCATATTTCAAGCTGCATGTTGTCTCCTGAAACTAAAACAAAAAAGAAGGAACTTCCACTCACCAAAGGATCAATCTTCAGTTGATTCCTTTAGATTTCCTCAAGCTTGTCAGGCTAAGAAATATTCACAGAAGGAATACCCAGAACCAGAAACACCAGGAATTATCACATGCATCAACATGCAAGCCACATGCGAGTTCATGCAAGTGTACATACAACACAAATGCAAGTACATGCAACTCACAAACCTACACATGCAAGCAAAAATCAAAACCCAAAAGAAAGCTTTGATACCAATTGAAGGGAAATTGATTCATCCTAGAACGAACATCTAAAATCAGTAGGTGCCTTCTGTAAACTATGTTTCTTTAGAGAACCTCAAAAACACGTACTACTATGCCATAAATCAGAATAAAAAATAGTTTATTTCCCACCATTAATCCTTAAAGGAAAGTCCATACAATTTTAGATCATGCAAGATCAACCAGTTTCAACAATATGCATTAAACGAATTCAATAAAAAAAATCATTAAACATGAAAGATAAAACATAAGACATGAACACAAATATTTACGTGGGGAAAACCATTTCGGGTAAAAAACTCCACACTCCAAAAGAATAGATCCATTGTATTATTCAACAACAAAGTACACAGTTACAATAAAATTGTAGGCTCTAAGCCTTTACATGGAGATTTACATCCTATTCCATCTGGAGAAAATCCGGTACCATAACCCCTGTGAATTCAATCTCTCCTATCTCAGCTCCTCAAGAAAAATCTCATATTTATAGAGCTTACAATGCACAAATTAGACATTTATAAATTGGCTTCCAAAGGTTGAAGATGCATCATGGAAAGTGCCAAATCCACTGCACACACATAACTGTAAGTTTCCAATTGTCACATGCCACACTACAAAATATGCACTTTCCAAAATAACTCCACATTGAAAACTCACATTCCATGTAAACTCAACACGAAAATAGAAAATGCCTTTATGCACAACTCCACTTGTAAAATCAACTTTCCAACTTAACTCCTCATCAGAAAAAGAAACTACAAGTTGTAACTCACAAGACAACGTGAGAAAATTAGCAACAATTAAAAAATCAATGCTATGAAAAAATCAAAGGTTGAGACACCTTCATTTTCTTAACAAATCCTTGGAATTTTAATTACGCACTCCTTGTATGTTACAACATGAATATTTTGTAAATAAGCCTCTAATAATTGTAACTTACTTGCTTGACTTGGAATTTTGCCTTTCCACCTCGCCAACTTCTTTTGAAACGTCTCAATCATCAGATTCCAATAGGAATTGCTTGGGTTCTTAGAAATTAAAGGAAGACCAAGATATATTGCTGGGTTTGGCTCCTCTTCTTTTGATGGTGAATCTAATCTAGTCAAAAAGGTAGGGTGGAAGGGCTTAAGTGTTGATCCAATTGGAATCTGATTATTATTTGTAGGATTTATAAGACCATTTTGATTTGATTTTCTCCCTTTACTCATGAAAGCATTTTGCATTTGTTGCACCATCTAGGTGGTCAACAGGTACATTTTTTCTTGTGTTTGAATGAAAGCATCCCATATATTTTCTTGATCTGCCTTGGTTTTTTATTACCTCTCAATTGCTCTCAAATGTTTTTGACTGCATTGCATACAACCATGAAGAACCCACATGCTAGTAAGAAACAAAGACTTTGATACCACTGCAATATCCTCTTATATAAGTCTTCCTTAGCTAGGTTTATTATCAATTTGTAAATTGTTGTGTGAGACCCTAACATGACATTATTCCATTAGCACATAGTAACAACCTCTATTAGTTCTATTCAATGCAAAAACCTTAAAATTCATAGTTCAAACTGGAAGAACAATGACAATCAATTTAGTCCAGTCCAACAAGAGTCTTCAACCAAATCTAGATTTGATTACAAATATATTGTATAGATATTTGGCAAGTAAACCTCCATACACAAAGTATATAGCAAGAAGAGTAAATTTGGTTAAAATTGGACCAATAAGTTAGACTCCCTAGGACAAATTCAACCAAAAAACTAATAACCAAAATATAAATGATTCAATATGTTTCTTTCACAACTTGGCAGTTACTGATCATTACTGAGTATAAACAAATCAACATAACAAACTCAAATAATAAATAATCTTACTTTAACAATAAATTTGATGCACACATTATTAATTCACAAGGACTCAAAGGAAAAAAAATAAAATTTATGCACATATTATTTATTCACAAGGACTCAAAGTTCCTTTCCAAACCATTTTGAGTATAGAGAGATTCAATCATTACAAGGTTTCAAAACATTAAATCTCAAAATCTAGTAACCCAATTCTTGTAGTTGGGTAGACATTCAATACGAATTCAGTTGGGTTTGTGTGCTATTTGAGGGAATGATTATTTGACCAAACTGATCCTATGTTCTACTCCAATATCCTATGGTTGTATCCACTCCCAAAATACTCATCCCAAGGAGAGATCACTGAGATTGCAAGATCACATTTGGGTGATTTGGTGTCAAAGACACATAAAGGTTAAATTGCTTTAGATATACCCACCCTAATATTTCCTATCAAAGGGAAGGATTGTAAAAATGTGAATGAGTAATGAAACTCGATTACCCCGCAATGATAACTCTTCTTATAATGTTGTTGAAATGATATTGGTATAATCTGGCCACTTATTTTATAGCTTGCACATTGCTAGTTCCCTATGGCTATCATCTCTGTGTTGTTCCCCAATTGATTTCCTTAAACACTTTCTTGAAAACACAAATAAAATTTATTAGCCCAACTTGCTCCTCTATAAGTTAAGAAACCCAAGAGAAATATTTGGGATTTTGTCCAAATATCTCAATGTGCTGATGCATGGGTTTTCGTCCCAATAATAGACAATTTAAAATTCAAAAACTTAGATATCATAAAAGTTGTTAGATACCCCTTTTTTATACTAAATTGGGTTAATTTTCAAATAGACCAACCTTATTTTTGAAGCTCCTTGTGGTCGACCTGAAAGGTTATTATTATTATTTTTAAATTTATTTATTAAATTTATTAATATTACTATAATATTATATTATTATTTATAGTATTTAAATAAATAGTACTAAATTAAAATGATATCATTTCTCCTAGACAAAGGGGACATTGACTAGATGTTGTGACCTAAAGTTTAAAAAAAGATAATAAGAATGGGGATAAAAGATCCCCTACCTTAAATACCTATAATCATTAAATAACCTAGCTAGGGACCACTGATAATAATAGTAAATCTGGCCAAAGAAACACAACTAAAAATAATGTTGAAGACCTTGTTGAACCCAAAATTTTGAATATTTTTTTATGTGGAACACCCAAGAGACCTTATCATAGGCCTTCACTATATAAAGTTTCAAAATAAGAGCATATTTTCCACTCTTGTCCATAGAATGTAGCACTTCATGCACAAAAATAATAGTCTAAAATATGTCAATTTTTCACAAACCCACTTTGCTAAGAGATAATATTTGGAAAACATATAGTAGATAAATTCTCATGCATTCAAACAAGGATATGCAAATTTTGATACAATAATGGGCTAAATTCCTTGTAAAACTTTAATTCTCTTGTCTAAATGCATGAGAATTCATCTGCTATTCCAATATCTTGTGTGAATTGTTGGTTATTTCTAGATACTGTTAAAAGGTAAACCTACCTAGGTTTTGTAGAGCCTAATGTTTAGAAGGATGTTGAAATACTTGTTCATTGGCCAAATCCCTATAATTCTTGAGCATTATAATTGGCTATTATGTAGAGAATTGTAGAAATTATGTGGAACAACTAACAAATTGACAACTCCATTGGGGAAGTGTTTAAGCTACATATCTTATGATTTCAGTAGCAAAGTGCATGCAAATTTATATAAATTATTCTCATATGAGTTCTTGCTGTCATAATTTCTAAAATTGGTTTAGGTATTTGTCAAAATTTGGTAAATTTACTTAAATATATTGTTTGTTCCCATTCTTGGGTGGTAACTTTGATATATAAAAATTAGATAATTAAGACCAAAATACACTTGTAATTATGGATGGAAGATCATTGTTACAAAGTGATCCTAGAAAAATTTAGCAAGATATCTCCAAAATATGAGGCAAGCATGGAAAGAAAGGATACAAGTAAGTCTTCCACCCCTATTGCTAATAATTTATTAAGACAAGGTGTGGAAAGTAGTGATGATACTTCTCATGTTAGAAATAGTGATGCAAAAAGTCTTGTGTTTAATGTTGATTATTTGTGAGATAAGATAAATTGGATGGGTCCAAAATATTATGAGATGTTAGATAATATTGAAAAGGAAAGAGAAACAATCTAAAGAGAGTATGATTTTAGGGAAGGATTGTCATCTTAGTCTAACCCTCATGATACTAGTTTCTTTGAGTTGAATAGGTCACCCCAAAGGGAAATATTTTTGTGAGTATAGATGCTTCTATCTCTAGTATTAAGAATTACACTAATGCTAATGTGTGTATTATTTCCAAAGTAGCTTCTATATCTGGGAAGTAAGCTAAAAGTGAAGAAGAATTTTTGAAATACATAATTGATCTTAAGGCTGAGCTAGACATAATTGAAGCCATGAAAATAATAGATGATCTCAAAAAAGGGTTAATACTTTGAGAAGTACAAATTTATTAGCTATCCCTATTAATTCAAATGTGTTATCTCAAAACCAGCCTATCATGAGCTTACCACATAATAATCTTGTTGCTAGAGCATTCCAAAGTGTCCCAATGATGAGCATTGCCAGTTCATTCCCACAAGAAAAGGACATTACTTTTCCCTATAATACATCATCTATCCCTTTAAATACAAACCATATGATAAATTTTTGCATTGAACCCAATCTAAAATACACAAGTAGCTCTATTGAATGTCAATATTGGAGGGGTTGGAAAACAAATGATACAAAATCCTCTTGTTGGAAGAAATGAATGTGGACAAGGAATTAACCCAAGATGAGGTGTTATACATGTACCACAACAAAATGTTCAAGCTAATATAGTTGGTGGTAATATTCAATGTAGAAGGCCTCTAAAACTTGAAAGATATAGACAAATTTTAGATTTCACTAGCATCCCTAGCCATCCAAATCCAATCCCAAATGAGGTAAGAGATTCCTTGATTAAATTATTTGGTAATAGTGCTATGTCTGGTGAAGACCGCCTCAAATATTTTATGAATTCAATTGATGACTCAAGATTGAACATGAGGATGTAGTTATGAAAATGTTTATGCAATCTCTGAATGATGAGGCTAGAGAATGGTATAGAAGTTTTCTTGATGACAATATTAGTTCTTGGGAGGAATTTAAAAGGGTTTTTAGAGAGAAGTATGGTGACAAAACTAACCATATATTTATAATAAATGAGTTCACTCTCATTAGCAAGGGTTTTAATGAATCTATATCATATTTTAATGCTAGATTTACAAGTCATGAACAAAATTTCTTCATATTTAATACGAAATGATTCTATATGTTGGGTACTATATCAAAATTCTTATGATGCTAAATTAGGTTATGATTCGAGGGACAAGGGCCCTTAGACTCTGAGAGATGCATTTAAGGAAGTCACTCACATAGAGAGTAACATAAAGGTTTCAGGTAAAGTTCATAAAAGGGATGATGTAGAAATTATTTGACCAACCATATAACACAAACTCGAATAATGGAAGGCCAATTCACAACAACCAAAAGGGTCCTTATAATAAAGACACTCTTGACCCTTTGAAGATATCTAGTGAAAAATTTGTGGAGGATAATCCCTCGTGTGTAGCATGTTAGCCACCACATGCATCTTCACAATGTATGGTTGCTTTGTCTTTGTTAACTCCAGCCGACCCATGTGATGATTGTAATGATGTACACCATGAAAGTAACTGTTTTGATGAAGATAATTATATGAATATGATGTTAGTGAGAATGTTCCTTGGAGGTGAAGGCTATTATTCCTTTGAATATGATATGGAGTTAGATGTATGGTAAAAGGTACCAAAGGGACGAGTACCACCAAGTCTTTTCTGACAATAAAGAGGAGGGTAATTATGTTCTTAGTATGGAATATTTTAGTTCAGATGCAAGGCTAAGAAGACCCTCTAATGAAGAAATCATAGCCCTAAATATAGGAGTTATAAATCAAGTTAAAATAAATTACAACTTGGGAGGAAAGTCTAATGTACTAGATCAAGGAAAACCTTGTAGCAGTTTTATTAGAGAAACCCAAAAATTTCCCAAGATTTCAGTTGCTGCAAAAAAATGATATAACAAAGAATAAGGACTTCAAAATTCCCAAACCTCAAGTAGAAGCTACAAAAATGAGGTTCAAGGCTAAGGTTTAGGATAATATGGACAATAAACATACTCCTAAGAGTACTCTTGCTACAATAGAGGTAACTATAATTGGTAAGGATAAGATTGTTAATTCAAATCCTACTGATTTAAATTAATAGTGTACCTAATTATATTCTTGTTGATATTATTTTTTTTTTAATCCCAAGTCAAGATCTTTGTACCTTTGCTAGAAATGATGAGAATACATGACACAAGGACAAGGCTTTAGATATAATAAGTAATACAAAAATGACTCTTTCAAGCAATAAGAAGGTCACATGACAATCTACAAAGAGCAAGAAATAAATAAAAAAGGTGGAATTAGAGGATTAAAGGTTGGAAATAACAAAAGTATATTGAGGCACTACTCTAAAAAATTTCCCTTCTCATGTTAATCCATTTTATATTACATTACTTGTGAATGACAAGTTAGTGAAGAACTACATGATTGATTCACAAGCTTCCACAAATGTCATGCATCTGGCTATCATGAATGAACTCATATTAAAGGTTAGTAAAGAATATGGAAGGTTTTTTTCTATGGGTTCAAGTGAGGTTCCAATAATCAAAATCATGAAAGATGTAGAGTTCAAACTAGTTGTATTTCTTGAGATTTAAAAAAAAATGAATATAACAGTTGTAGATATTCCACCTCAATAGGAATGTTGTTGTCGAGGAAATGGTCTACAATAGTGGGAGGAAGCATGCAGTTGGATATGTCACATGACGTGATTCCCATCAATGGAAAATGTGTAAGGATGGATAGAGAAAAGAGATCTCTCACTTTGATTGAAGAGCTTGAAATTAATGAGGAAGTTTATTTTATTAACATTGACATTGACAATTTTAGAGTTGAGATAACATAGACAAAGAAAATCCTACACCATTAATTCATGAAATTCAAGCATTTTTTGAGAATGATGGCTTGCGGTCAATGCACTTTGATGGTGCATTTTCAAAAGGAGTGGGAGCTGGGATAATACTCATATCACCAAAAGGTAATTCCTTCAAGTATTATTTCTCTTTAAAGTTTGAATGCACAAATAACTTAGTAGAGTATGGGACATTGCTACTAGGATTGAACTTGGATGTCAAGCATGGAAATTTAAGAAACTTAGAGTATGAGGTGATTTTGAATTGATAGTTTCTCAAGTCAGAGATAAATATGTTTCTAAGAATAAAATATCACAGTACAACTATTTCATTATTTGTGTTAGGTCTAAATATTATATTTTATTTTAACTAATGTGGTGTGTATATGCTTATCCTTTTTGTAACAATAAAAGGTTTTTGTAAAATCCATTTTAAGTTACATCTAACATCTAGTTTCTCCTTGTCATTCTTGGTTTATATACCAAGTCTGGGAAACTAGTGTTAGTGTCTAGTAAAATAGTTGAATGTATAGCTATTCATCATACTCGTTCCTTACTTTCCACTATGTAATATATGTGTTTAAGTGATACTTTGGTAAGATATCCCCATTATATTTTGGTATCTATAGTGTCATAAAATTGCACCATGTGGAAATTTCACACTTACACATTTTAGCCCACTGCATTTATGGCACCTCATCGCATTTATGATAAAATCCTTGAGTCAAAATTGTATGATTTCAACTTCATAAGAGACAATGGCGAAGCGTTAGCATTTTTCCACCTCATTTCTTGTAAATTTTTGAGTTGGATGCTTTTTCAATGCATAGATGTCCATGTGGCGAGCAAGCATCCAAATTTTTTTTGAGTTTAAACGAGGGAATCTCACAAAATTTTCCCATGACATGTGTCAACATGACATAATCATGAGTGTAATGACTCTTCCCGCCCATGCAACCTCACAAAACTCCATTTTTCATCCTCATATTCATTCATTCTCATTTCCTTACATTCTCTCTTACTCTCTTGCTCTATTCTCTTCTACATCTCTTCTTCGCAACAAAGATCTACCAAATTCATGTCTTGTCAACATCCAAGGCTCTTTTACAAGAATTTAACATCTCATCTATCAAGCCAAGAGGGAGCCACAAACTATTGATAATTTTCTCTTGTTGTTTTGTCTTGTCGATTTGCAAGTACATACTTATCTTGTCTATTTTATTCATGATAGGGGCTCCTCCACAATGGGGTTTTTTTCTATCACACATCTCATCTATTTAATTTTATATCTCATCTATTATTTATCTATCTGGTTATCCCTAGAGGTGGAAACACAAACATGGGGGTTTGATTGAGGCAAGCCTCGAAACAACCCCAACATTTTTCCTCATCCTTGTTGTGTGTAGGTTTTCAGATTTTAAGAGTTGGGTACTTGCAGATTTCAAGTTTTTAGCTTCTAGTTTGATAGGTATGACAACACATCATGAAGATTTATGTGTGACACGCTGACATCCATTGGCCATGACTTTTTCCTTCTTAGGGAAGAATCTATAAGTTATGATCTTTCTATTTTTTATAGATTATATTCTATGATCCTTTATCAAATTCTATTAATTTATAGTTTTACCATTCTAGATTAGTATCTCATTTAATCATGTTCTTGCAATCTCTTTCATCTTGCACTTTCGATTGAGCTTGTAATTTTTATGTAATTGAGGGCTATTCACTCCCTATAGACTCTTCCTTTTCCTAGAGACTTGGGAGTAACAAATCCCCTCCTTTATATTTTGGTGAACCCGACTTGAAGAAAATCATGTTGGATCTCTTTATTCAAAACTTTAATGCTTTTGCTAATTCTTTTTCTAAAGAATATTTTGATATGTTGGATGATGCCCTAGATGATTTCTTAGAGGAAAATCCTTCTATCTGTGGATCTGCTGAACAAACTTCTTCATCACAATCATCTTTTTCTTCTTTGCAAGTCGAAGAGTTTGTGAATGTAGTCATAGTCTCTGTAGCTCCTCAAAGGCCTAGAGACCTATCATTTACATGACTCTGCCTAGCCCATGTCCTAAAATAATTCATTTTATTCATGGGGTTCCAATCACTATTAACTCATTGAACCTTTACATGACATTCTTGCAATCTACGACTTCTTCCTATAAAGCTATAGCTCATATTTATAACACTAGAAGGAATCAACAAAATATGAATCAACCTACTTCTTTACCACCTTCTCAACCAAGTCTTCCTCCAACACCTAAACTTGCAACTAAAGAACCTAGTGATTATGATCTTATCGAACAACTTTGCATTACTCTTTCCAAGATCTCACTATGGGATTTTCTTCTGACTGCTTCGATTTATCATGGTATACTCCAGGAATCTTTGTAAAATATTCTCTTGCCTTCTTCCGCTAGGTCGATATATGTTAATGCATTGATGGCTCATATTTGTGTAGATTCACCAAATATTATGTTCTTCCACAAGAAATCCCATCTCCAAAAGTACAAAATAAAACAAACCCTCTATTGATAATAATTACTATTAATATTGGTATTAAAGATGCTCTCATTGACATTGGTTCAACTCTCAATGTGTGTAGCATTGACTTATTACCTAAGATTAAAATTGATTCATATTCTCTTGCTTCTTCTTCTTTGTACATTCATGGATTTGATAACGCTAGTCAACAAGCCCTAGGCACGATAATCTTTCCTTTGAGGTTGGGACCCGTTACCATACCCACACTAGTTTATTTTATGTTAGGTCCTTTACCTTATAAAATTCTCTTGGCAAGACCCTGGATTCATGCTTTGGGAGTAGTAAATTCTACTTTACATCATTGTATAAAGTTTGTTGTGAATAAAAAATAATTACAATCATGGCTAACCTTGATGCTATACACCTTTGTGAAATGGCAGCTACTAGTTAGACCTTGATTCCTTTTACTCTTAAAAATTATAATATTTCATTATCTTTGAATGTTTTAAAATCCTCTTTGGAAGTGCTTGCTTTGAAGGCTTCTCTTGAGATGGGTGTCCCTAAAGAAGATCATCCCGAAGCAAAGAATCCTAATTCTACCCTTTCTAATTCTTATTTTGAATCAAATGCATGTCTTGGTGATGATTGGGGGTCCTTAGACTTTACCAAATATTTTATTAGAGAGTACAAAGTTGATTCTATCCATCTTGAAATTCCTACAATCTCATACACCTCCATCAAGAAAGTTGATTGTCCTCCCCCTGAGGAGAACAATCAAGCTCTTGCCAAGAAGGATGATTGTGAAGATAATCATGCTTCTATTAAAGAGGTTAATATTTGTATTTTTGTCAATAAAGATTATTGTGATCCTATAGAAGAGTATGATCCCCGCTACTGGAATGATGGTCTCTATGTAGATCCTCCTCCTTCTCACGAATTACAAACATGTTAAGGTCCTGGTTTGAACCTTTTGTCTAAATATGGTTATGGATGTAATGCACAAGGTATTCAAGTCCCTATAGAATGTAACCCCCATAAGCATAACATGGGGCTTGGATACTCTCACATGTAGTCTAAAAGAAAACCATGGTCGAATATCAACATGATTTCCATCAAATATCTTGAACTACTTCATCCTAAATTGATTGAAAGTAATGTGGACTCCAACAAAGTTCCTCTAGATGTCTTCTCTTCAGAGGAATCACTAGAATAATTCTTAGGTGTCTACTCTCATTTACCTTCGTATCATCATAACCAATGATTCCCATATCGCTTGAAAAAATAAGTATACTTTGGAGAATCCGTTATGAGCATTGATGAGAAGGCCCTTTTGTCTAATGTGGATGAATACATTCCAATATCTCATCTTAAAGACTATAGTACTTTGAAAAAGTGATTAAGATTGGAAAGTGTCTTTCTTCAGAACAATCTAAACAACATTATGATTTGTTACATTCTCATCCTAATATCTTCGCTTGGATATATGAGGACATGCCCAGTATTGATGAGTTTGTGGTGGTTCATAATATTGTTCTATGTTCTGATGCTAAGCCTGTTAAACAAAATATCTAAAAGATGAATCCCAAAGTTGCCTTATTAGTTAATACTGAGATAGAGAAGCTATTGAAAGTTGGCTTTATCTGTCCTATTGACTATTCACCTTGGATATCAAATATCATTGTTGTTAGCAAGTTTGATGGCCTTATTCGTATTTACATTGTTTTTTGTGATGTTAATAAGGCTTCTCTTAAGGATGATTTTTTGTTGCCTAATATTGACATGATTGTAGACTCGACCATAGGCCATGCCTTATTGTCTTTCATGGATGGATTCTTAGGCTATAATCAGATTCACATTAACCTAAAAGATCAGTATAAGACAACCTTCACTACCCGTTGGGGTACCTTTTACTATGTGGTCATGTTGTTTGGGTTAAAAAATATGGGAGCAACTTACCAATGGGCGATGACCCTTATATTTCATGATTTCATTCAGAAAATTCTAAAATATTATATTGATGACATCTTGGCTAAGCCTACGACCCATGAAGATCACGTTGAAAATCTTCATCTTATCTTTGAAAGGCTTCAAATCTATAAGATGAGAATAAATCCTCTTAAGTGTGTTTTTGGCGTGGATGCTAGAAATATTTTAGGATTTATCATCTCTCATGGTGGAATCAAAGTCAATACAAATAATATTGATGTAATTGTTAACATGCCTCCTAAAAACATTCTCAACTATGAAGTTTACAAGGGAAGATTCAGGTAGTTTGTAGATTCATGTCTCAATTGGCTGATCACACTCTTCCCTCCACACATTTTTTGAAGAAAGAAGTCCACTTCCAATGGGATGATGAGTGCAAAAAATATTTTAAGCCAATCAAGATCTATTTGGCCAATCCTCCTATCTTAATGCCGACTGTGCAGGATATACCCTTTTTTCTTTATATCTCTGTATCACCTCATGCCTTAGCAGCTTTATTAGCTCAAAATGATGATGACGATAAAGAAAGAGCGGTCTACTACACTAGTCACATTCTAGTTGATTATGGAACTCATTATGAATAAAAAATGTCTTACTCTCATTTTTACAATGCAAAATCTATGATATTACCTTCTTCATGTTGAAACTCATGTTATTGTGAAAAGCGATCTCCTTAAACATTTGTTTAGTAGAATTGATCTTTCTGGAAGGTTGGAAAAATGGGTAATGTTTCTCTTTGATTTCAATATCAAGTTCATAACTTAGAAAGCGATTAAAGGTTAAGATGCTAGCAATCAATTGGCAGAAGCTCCCTCATCTCACTCCTTCCCTAATCTAGATTTATTCCTAGATGAAAATATCTTTGCAGCAAACCATGAACTTATATGGGAGATGTACTTTGATGGATTGAGATTCCAAGATGGCTCTGAGGTAGGAGTAATTTTAGTCTCACCCAAAGGAAATCCAATTCCTCTATCCTTTCAATTGGAATTTCATTGCACTAACTACATTGTTGAGTACAAATCCCTTATTGCTATCTTAAGTGTTGTGATGGCTTGAAACATTAAACATATTTGCATTCATGGTGATTTTGAACTTATTGAAATCAAATCATAAAGATGCATCAAGCCAAGTAGAAAATATATCTTAGTATCGAGATTTGGCCTTATTCTTGCTTGATCATTTCTCTTCTTTTACAATAGATAGTGTCCCTAGGAGAGAAAATCGACAACATGCAATGACGAGCGCAACCTCCCTTGTATTTTTAGACGATGGTATAGAAGAATACCGTTTTGTGGTTTACATTCTCTGCTCTCTTGTTATCTTAGATCAACCCAAACCTGATGTTCTAGTGTGTTCCCATGTAGACTCGAGGGAATGTTATTCTCACATTTATAATTATCTTAAGACTGGAAATTCTCCTGATGATGTGACTAAAAATGCTCACACTCGAATAAGAAAAATTTCAATATGATATATTATACTATCTGATGTTCTTTATCAAAACTATTATAATGGTCTCCTTCTTTGGTGTCTCATTAATGTTTAAATATACCTTGCCCTTCAAGAAGCCCATTCAGGCTCTGAGGTGGACACTTTGGTGGAAAATACTTGGTGCATAAACTAATTCACAGGGGATATTTTTGGCAAACAATGGAGCAGGATTCCTTTTCCTTTGTCAAGAAGCATCCTTAATGTCAACAACACAACAATCTCATTCAGAATCCTACACAGGAGCTTCAAAATCATACATTCCCCTTGGCCATTTGCAAAATGCGACTGGATATTATTGAAAAAATATCACCTCCTTCTTCTAAAGGACATAAATTCATCATTACCGCTATTGATTACTTTATGAAATGGGTCAAAGTTGTTCCACTTCAATCCAAAATGATGAAGCAATTTGTAGCTTTCTTCTAAACAATATCATTGCTCATTTTGGATTGCCTTCTACCCTTTATTTTGACAATGGTACTTCATTTAAGAATAAAGAGGTGAAGCAATTCCTAGAGAAATTTCATATTCAACATAGATTTTCTACACCATACTATCCTCAATCTAATGGCCAAGTTGAAGTGTCTAATAAAAATCTTGAGCTAATTCTCTAAAAAATAGTGAATAAACATGGTAAAGATTGGCATACTCAATTAACATACACCTTGTGGGCCTATCACACAATTTTTCATACGAATATTGGTGCAACACCGTATAACCTCATGTATGGTGTCGAGGCTATCATTCCTTTAGAGCTATAAATTCCATCTTTGTGATTTTCCCTTAAGTGGTTGATTGATGATGACACTTATCATGTGGATCACTTTTATCAGCTTGAGTTCCTCGATGAGTGTCAATTGCAAGCCCTTGAACATCTCCAAGCTTATCAATGGTTTATTTTTAAACATTACGATCAAGGTGTTATTTTTTGAACTTTCAAGGTAGGTGATCTCGTTCTCTATGAGAATTAGAGAAATGTAAATGCACCACCTGATCAAAAGGGGAATTTCAACCCTAATTGGTTAGGTCCTTAACATAATCATCTATGTGTATGGTTTTGGTGCCTATGGACTGTCATCTATGGATGGAACACCTCTAAAAGAACTAGTCAATGCAATGCATCTTCGTCGATACTATGCATATTGTCTATGTGGCATACACATGATGCTTGTCCCTCAAGGATTGTAGTTTGTTATGCTATGACATTTATTCATTAACACATCATCTCTATATATTGTGTTATGATGTGACCATGTGTATGTAATTAATTTTTTTAATTAGGAATTATATGTATATGTGTTTTATTATGCTATGTATCCATGTATTGTATCTAATTATATCTTTTGGTTAGACAATTAGATCATCATTGTATATAATTAAACATACATCCAATATTTGTTTGTTAGATCATGATAACATCTAATATAAACATACAACCATAAAACATAAATCTATCAGATAGCCATACATGAAAGTAAAAGTACACATAAGAACACTATGATGTCACATAAAATTTCATATATATATATCAAAATGTCATGTACATGTATCACACCACTATGTCAAAATGTGGTGACTGTATATTTGTATATGTTTGTACATCGAAACAATTCTATGCAAAACAATATGATCTGGTATAAAAAACTAGCATACAAAATAGGCCTCTAGCCCTTGGGTGCATGGCTCCTTGAGCCCTTTGGTCTTGGTCGTGATGGCATAGGTGGATGATGGATAGATGCGAGAAAATGTGACCAATGAGATCGTGATATAGATATGCTTCATGTCTACAACCCTCAAACCTCTCCTCTCAGCTCAGTTGTCTCCTCCCATAGCCTGAACTCCCACTCATGGGCCCGTTATAGTTCCTCCTAGAGCTATTGCACCTCAGGATCAATGACTGGCCTCACTTCCTTCGCCTACTTGTTGAGGTCATCGAGTCAACTCTATAGGGTGTCACGTGTCACTACGACAATCTCTACCCATGCCACTGCTTGATCTCACTTGACTAGCATAGTACAAAGCTCCATTGATCATTGATCTCAATGCTTGGTCATAGTGGTGAGGTCAATGATCCTTTGGATGGAATCCATGTGTGCCTCCTCATAGGTTGTCCTCAACCATGCTACATGCTCAAAAAGGTGGGTATTTCACCCCGCTAAAGCTGGAATGTACATGTCAGGGATACTCCCCTAGATCAACATGGATGGGGTCACCTTTGTAATGCATCTACCAATGAAGGTGATCCACTCTTGTGTGTCCACTGCAACCATAGAGAAAGTGGATTCTATCAGTACCAAATCATATCAAAACATATGCATATATATATATGAGAAAAATTGAAATAAAAGCATTGAAAGGAAATAACATGTATCACATTCATACCTAGGTCCCCAACCTACCACTGTGGATCAGCGGGGTGCTACACTCATCCCAGTTGATGCTCCCATTGTAGGAGGTGTGACTACCTAGCCTGAAGGTGGGGCCGATGAGATTGGGGCTGGTGGTGGAGGTGATGAAATCCTTTGTCATCGCGTCAACCTCTTTGTCACTACCTCACCCTTCTTGCCATCGCCACCGTCGAAACCCTCACCTCCTGGCCCCTGTGTACAAGCGTTTCCCATGGGGTCATTTGCCAAGAAAATTATAGTCAGGATGATCGTCACCCACCACACCACAAAACCATGAATGAATCCAACGCCATCGATTGCAAGGATGAGAGGTTGGTTGTCATTGTACGACCCATCGTCACCAACAATGATGTTTTTGATGGTCAAATGAGGATGATCACCTGCTAAGAGTACACTCCTCGCTGATCAAATATACATGGGAGGCGTCAGGGAGATGGTTTACACCTGCTCAAACTATTGGGCGACCTGATGCTAGTAATATGGGATGATGATATGATTCAATCACCCTACTATTAAACGATCATGCTACATCCTCCGCAGGTGTCACCTATTGGTGGGCCAGATCCCCATCCTCCTATAGGGATTCCATATAATGTCTCACATATGTCAAGAATCAAACTATAATTGCCAAAAAGAAACATCTCCATAGTGCCAGTCACACACTAGAGGGTATGCATGCGTCATGGGTGTACCAAGGGCTATGCCCTGGGAAAATTGACTGACCTCATGCACCTAATGTGTTCAAAGTCCCACACCTATAATAGTGTGCAAAATGTTAGTCTATGGTACTTGTAATGTACATACCACCCGAGGTTGTGGTATAAACGAGCTTGTTATCACCAAATAGTGCACCTTTGTTGAGTTACAAAACTCAGCCTACTAGTGAAACATGAGATCTTTCTAGGTTTATGGGTCACCTATGATAGAAAGAACCTCCAGAGAGGGTTGGTTCCCATGTTTCAACAATAGGTTGAGTTTCACAACTCAACAAGGGTGCACTATTTGGTGATAACAGTTTTTGGCATGCTTGATGGGACCATTGAACTATCTCAGTTCAAAGTTTGTCCTATCATTACTAATATTTATGTGTATATTAATAATATTTTCCTTTGGAGGAAAAATATCTACACATCTACTGACTCCAACTCTATTCTAGTGGTTTTCAAAAGACCAAGTGTTGGTATGTGCTCAAACTCTTGCAAAAATTAGTCTTAATCATTTTTATTTTATGATAGTTCAATGAGTTTTCAACTTTATTAAATGAAAAATAATGTCTTTGTTTCATGGAGATATGTTTTATAACCTTCCATTCCATGAAAATGTTGTTGATACCACTTCCTATCAGCCATGCCAAGTAGAATATGTTGTTGGTTTTATCTCAAATAACCCACCAACAACAAATTACCAACATACATATCATGCTTACCACCCACTTGCTTGCTCAAAATTCTTGGTAGCCTTCCAATCAGTTTCAAGAAGCCATTGCTATGTTAAATCATCCTTGCTACCTCCCTAGCCAGTCCCAAAATATTGAAAATATGGAGATTGGTGATATCAAAAACATATTGCTAGATTTCAATAAGAAAATGGATGATATCAAGAGACAACAAATGTATAACTTGCAACAGGAAGAGTTAGCTTACTCAGATTATCAATACCAATAAGAGGAGATACAAAGAAAGCAATATGAAGAGTATCTTACAAGAGAGCTTGCTACGAAAGAGGAACAAATGAGATTATTGCTTGAATCAATTCCTACAAAGGAAAATATTCCCAAATATGAAATTCCAAGTTTCAGGTAAGGTAAACCTCCTAAATCTTCAAGTTGGCCTCTTAAACTTGAAATTCCAAGTTTTACAATCCTTCACCTTTTGCAAGATCTAGAATCTAATGAAGAGAAGCCTAGTATACTTCAAGAGTAGCCATGTACACAACTTATACCATCTCAAGAAGATCAAAACGACTTCAATAATCAATTTTTGTGTCCTAATACCATTTGTCTTTGCAAAGATGGACCCATTGTGTTTCAGAGTAGTTGGTTTAGTGAGCAAAAAAATGAGGTATTTGTAGAGGAACATGAGAGATATTTTGTTGTTGATATCCTTGCACATGAGGTAGATGAGAAAAAAACAAACTTGCTGCAAGTGGTTAATGAACATGATCAGTTACGACAACAAGTTGAAGAGCATGGTCTTTTGGGGTAGCAGGCTGAAAGAGGAAAAATAGGTATTAAGTGTGAAGTTTTAACTGATTTTCTTAGTTAAATTCCATTTTTATTAAAGATAGGGAGATTATGCCAAAGCATGTGTTAAAAAATCAGTTGGGACAACAAGGTGTTAAGGAAGGAAAGAGTGATGTGAATGAAAATTTAATTTTCTTACATGATGAAATTCCTTGTTTTCTTGATGAAGATGAAGAAACTGTGCAAGTTTCAACATCTTCACAAGTTTTGGAGCAGGTGGAAGTTAAAAATGTGCATGAAAATATGTTGGTCTATGAAGAGACAAATAAGGACAACCTTGTTTTACAAAATATAGAAGCTAATACACACAAGGTTGCAGGTCAAAATGAATGTGATGTCAAAATCAGTCCTCTTATACAGAAAAGCAAGAAATAATTTGAAGATATTTTTGGGGATAATTTGGAGGCATTTTGTTCAAATCTAGATGATAAGCCAACACGAACATAAGAGGAAAATCATGGACAATAGGAGTATAGTGTTAAAATTTTCATGTCTCCACAAAATCAGTCACAAGAGGTGGTCTTTACAAGTCAGCAAAATGAAAAGCAAGGAGGTGATGAAAAAGAAGACTAGCTTATGGTTTGATGAGCTCCTTTATTTTTTTGACTAGGATGAAGAAAACACTCCTATACCAACATCAACTTTAGGACAACTGGAAGATATAAACAATATTGATAAGGTGTTGGTATACCCAGAGAAAAATGAGGACAACGTTGTTTTGAATAGTGTGAATGTTGACACACATGAGGATAAGAAGCTACAAATTGATGAAGACATTTTCTCTAGAATCATTGAATACTTTTACTCAAATCTTGATTCCAAGATAACACTTCCTAAATCAGAAAATTATGAGTAGCATGAACTAGAGGAGAATGCAACTATGTTTCCATTTGAACCGCATGAACCAAAACATGCCAATCTGCATGATGTTAAAGAAGCAATCCAAGAAAAAGAAGCCAACAAAGAGAGTTTGAAGTTTGTTTCTTCAAAAGGGTGTCCTATCAGACATTTAGATAGGATGGAAACCAACAAAGCATCACAAGTCATGCTTGCACCCAAGCATGAAATCACTGATAACAATGAAGCTGAATATAAAGTTGCAACTGAAGAAGATCAGTTTCAACTCATTTGTTTGGTTCAAAACAATAGTAAGCATGGTCAAAATCAAAGGGTAAGTGAGTTTGTTTATGTTCTTTTAGAAGCATTGCAGCCATTCACTCAGTTTCTACTTGTGCTGCATCTATTTTGAGCTTCTCATGAATATAACAAACATTGCAAGTTGTTAAGAAAGGGTAGCTATTTCATTGATCCAATCAATGGTTTTGTTTTTTTCAACCTTACTATTGGGTAGTATAGGTTAGGATAGGGTTTTTTTTTAATTTAATAAGTGTTGTTGCACATTGGTTTTAGGCATTTTATCATTCTTCCAAGTGTTGTTGCACAGTTGGTCAGTTGGTTTGAGTCATGTTTTGAGTCTTCTTAGGTGTTTTGGTCGGTTGGAAGGTGTCAAGTGTTGTTTTGAAGTTCTCCAACAATGTACAAGGTCTAATTTTTAGTATGTTATCAAGTTATTCATGACTGCTCAATGGATTGTTTAAGGAAGATGATCACCATGTTTAGCAAGCAAACATCTCCAAGAGGTCACCACAAATTTTAAAAAATCCTTTGTTTTAAGGCTTTTATTACGAGTTTTCTCTTAAAACATATATTTTGGAAGTTTAAAAAAGTATAAAAAATGAAAGTTAAGTCTTTTGAAAAAGGAAAAAGAAAAGCGAAGGTTTTGCTTAGGGAGGAGAATTTACATTTTTCTACCTCACGCAACCAAGAGGTTTGTTTAGGATTTTGTCTCTATGACAATGGAAGAAAACATGGAGATGGTTGAATGAACAAAGGGGCATGTTGCAACAATTTTAGCAGCTCCAATTGGCATTGAAAAAGTCTCTCACCATTCAAAAAATGAAGGATATTTCTAACTTCTTTGTTTACGAAAAGTGAAGGGAATGTTGCAAAAAATGGAGAGGGTAACACGTTTGAGAAAAATCAATAAAGGGGTGTCAGACGTGTAGCAAGATCTTGCTGCTCTTATTTCACCCACGTTGTATTTTGGAGGAGTTTCAGGTTCATTTATGCCTTTCCCATATTGCAGAGAGGAGAAATTGATGCAAGGAACGTTCTAAAAGAGAAAGGGGATTTCTAGGAGTTCATTATTTTTTCCTCCACTTATTCAAAGCTCTCAAATGTAGGTCTTGAATGATATATGCCATACACCTGTAAGTTTATCTGTCACATGATGCTTTGTTATGTTAAAGACCTTTCCAAACTTTTTATCCTTCTCTAGATGCATGTATAAGGGCAGTGGTTTGTTGTTGGAAGGATTCATCAAAAATGAGGAGTCTTGATTATAGTCCAAAAGAGTTTGATACTGCCAATATGGAAACTAGTGATTTTGACATATTGTTTATGCACAATGTAATGATTAGTATGTTCATAGGGTTTTGTCGAGATTCTATGTTACTCATATGAATATGTCATACTTCATCAAATACTATGTTTTCCTTTCCTTTGTCTAATTTTAAATCTCACATAGGGCAGGTTACTATCATGAACATAGTATTCTTTAGGTGAATGTGAGGCATATAAATGAGGTTCTGGTAAAAGTTAATGACAGTTCATGGATGATAGTCTTGTGAGGAGTTGACAGGGTTACAAGGGAGCACCCTTACTAAATTTCAAAACTTAGTCTATTGGTGAAACATGGGATAACTCCCTAGATTGTGGGCCCAGGATGTGGGAGTTAACCTCTAGAGAGGACTGGTTCCCTTGGTGTTCACCTATCCTAGCTTAAACTAGTGATTTTGTTAAGAGAAAAAGGTAAAAGGATGACATGAATTGAAATATACCTATGGTGATGCATTGAAAATGTGTTTTTCTCAGACTTTAGACTATTGTTTTGACATACAAGTACTCAATCCTTCAACTATTTATGCACAACATTAGTTTTTGACACATCTATGTATAAGTGTTTCATTGAATGGTCTATGTTTTATGTAGTTTTAGAAGGAAGAAAGTGTGATGTTCTTCACAAACTAATACCTGTTTGAACTATGACACAAGAAACAACCTACACAAATATATCTTCTCTACTTTGAAATGATAGAAATAAGACATTCATTTGAGGACTCCAACATGAAAATCACATAAAATGACATCAATTATCTCATACACATAACAAAAGCAGAACTTTTGAAGGCCAAAAATGCTTATTTTATTGATAGAAGATGTTCTTACAACAATACATGATTTGAAATTGTGTCTCTTGCTTTGAAAATGTATCACAAAGTAACTGAAAATAAAAGTTACAATATAAAAATGACTAGAAAGAAACTTTTGGATAAGTTTACAATGTTGTATCAAAAGTGAAAAGAACCGATTCAAATGAAAGTAGGAACACCTTTTAGCATACAAGATCTTCCAAATCCTTAGCAAATTATTACAATGAATAGATGACATGTGTCACTATTTGAACAAGTCAAAATTCCATTGAGTTGATTGTTTCCTCTCCACTTGGGCGCTTGAAATTGTTTCTTCAAGACAAAAGCTATAAAACCTCTAAAGTGGCATTGCAAAAGGGAAGTCTTGAACTTTTCAATCTTTATTAGCTTTTGAATATTTGCAACTTGCTCAAAATTGCTCCTAGATATAAGGAACTGCTCATAACTTCTTCAACATGTCATAATATCCTCTCAAACTTCCAAACCCACTCTACCCTACTCATAAGACATGTGCTAGAGTTTTGGAATTATCAAAACTCTCTAGAAGGTGTAGGAGAAGTTTTAAGATTCAAATTTGACACCTATGTTGGGAATTTGTAGCTTCTTTACCTTGTCTTATATAAACAAATTCATAAGTTACTGACATCTACAATCATCAAACACTATCATCTTAGGATAGTAAACAATACTCCCATATCATAATTCTTCTTGATATTGCCCACACCACTATAGACTCTTCAAAACTCACCTTCAAGGGCCTCTACCAACTAGCATAGATTTGTAACCTTGTTGACTATCATTCCTATGATGATATGTGTTGCCACTATGACGATGTTCATAAGAAACCATACTCATTTTAGTACCATACTATCATCGTGTTTGTCAAAATAGGGTTAGGTTTGCCATGTTATTGTCATGAGGCTCTCTTTATAACATTCTCACAATGTCATCACTTTCTTGGTGGTGAATATCAGTATGAACAAAGGCACTATCACTTTTTTGGAAAAACATGTTGCATGCTTATGTTTTTTACTGTATCTACTATTTAAACTAGATTTTCCTTCTTCAATAGCATAATCCACTCTTTCTTCTCATTAATGGCACATTGTCATTTTATATCATATTTGTTTGCACTTTTACTATACTATAACAATCCTCTATGGCTTCTTTGATGAAGACTATCCCCTCTCCTTTGGATTGCCACACTTTACCCTGTCACTTCTCATGCAAATCAAGATTTGTTCAACCTCCATTGCCACACCTTCATATTTTGTTTCATAGTAACACAAATCCTCTCTTTGCAACAAAAGGCTTGGGACCCTTTCCGTGTCTATCTCTATAATATTGAAAACTAAGGTTCATATTGCTTCATTCATGGATATGGTAACTGTCCTCGTAATCAATTCCCTTGGACTGACATCCTCTTGTAGACTATCCCTTTCTCAAGAATCTAATTTTTCTCTTGAATCTAGGGTTGAAAACAAGTTTGAACTCCATGCAAGCTCTCTTTAACCAATCATGGCTACATTTTCAACATTTGTTTCAAAGCTAACTTCAGTCTCAAAATTGCAGATCCCTGGAGCCTTTGACTTCTATTCATTCTTGATTTGCACTAGTTAGCCTTATGCCCAAATACATTACATGTATAATAGTAGCCATTGAAGGATTGGAACATTCTACTAGTATTGAATCTATTCATCATCTAACTTTTGCACTCAATAGCTCTATGTCCAAATTTCTTGCATGCATAACATTATCCAAAAAAAGATCCAACATTCTGATTTTCTACTTCTACATTCTAAGCCTTATGTCCAAATTTATTGCATAAAAAAAAAATACCATTGGAAGATGGGTACCTTTGAGCATTTGGTTGTCTGATAGGAGGTCTTCAAGTATTTCTTCTTTGAATCTTGAACTATTTTCCTTTTCCTTGAGTCTGCTTTTGATTGTCAACCTTGTCAAGTGGTTTTTTTGTCTTTGAGCTTTGTCCGTCTTCAAGTCCCAAGCCACCTTTATCCTTAGAAGGTTTATGAATTGCAATCAATTCATCAAGCATTGTAGTACTTGTTTTGAATTTCTCCTTATGAGCTCTTTCTTTCTCCAGATCTGATCTTAGGGTTACCACTTCGTGTTCATGCTTTGTATATGCATCAACCTTTCTTTGTATCTTAGCATTCAAACAATCCTCAATTCTATTTTTTTCTTCCGCTTGCACTTTCAGTCCGGTGATATCTTCATTTGCCTTCTTCAACTGTTCATTAACTTCTCTATGTCTTTCTTTGAACTTATTGATTTGTTCTCTCAACTTTTTGATGCATTCATTTGCTTCTCCTAGGCTTTCCTTCAAATTTTTGTTCTCACTTTCAACTTTTTCAAGATCTTCAAGAGAAGCTTTAAGTTCTTCTTTGTCAAACATGCAATCATCTTCTTCATATTCAATTGCAAAAATTTCTTCTAGAGGAATAGGATACTTTTTCTTAGTCATGTGTTCAAACTCTAAGATCTTTCTCAAGCTGTTAGACTTTTCAAAAAGAACCAAGCTCTTATACCAATTTTTGAACACCCATAATATTGAGAGGAGCGTTGAATCAATATTCTATTAAACCATTTAGTCATAATCCAATCAATTATCAAAACATATTTAACTGTAGCTATGAATGAGTACATGAAGGAAATCACAACACCACAAAGCACATGAACACTAGGATTTTTATGTGGAAAACCCAAAGAGGGAAAAACCACGGTGAGGATTATCTCACAATATATTATAACCGGTTATAAGATATTACAAGGCTCATTGCCAAGACTCATTGTCCTTAAAAGGCTCACAACCTGAAAAATAAGTACAAAACAAAAGTGGCTATGCAACCAAGGTGTGAACTGATTTAAGATGCACCTTCCTTGTGTTGAATTCAATTCCAATGATGTTCTTAATTTAAAATACTTCTCTGCTCAACAATCGCTCAATATACACAATAATTCTCCCCTTATTCTAATTTCACACATACAAGTTTGCAAGTTCACACAATATCAGATTTTGTACACACCATATTATGCTTACTTCATCTTATATGTAACTCAAGATTGTTCCACATATATACCTTGTTACATCTGCATACATTAATTAGGTCGGCCTAATTAGATGTAGCCCCATTTCAATTCAAAAACATTTTGTCGGTTTCATACTTGAAAACAAAAATTCTTCGCACTCAAAACAATCGTGTGAAACATAGATTTGGGTCGACATGGATCTGAAATGGATCCCCTTAACATCCGTAGTACATATCAATCTTCATAGCATAATTTCAAGTATAAGGTTGGCCATGGATTAGACTTAATCGTAAAATAAGTCAATCTAACCAACATCAATCATCCATATGATCACATAAGCACACACCAACTGGAATATATGTAGTGCTGACACCTGTAAATCATCTCCAAAAATTGTAGAGTTTGAATCCAAACACCAAAGGAATGCAGACCAGATAACTCATATCATCTTGTACTGTATAAGCCAGAATACAGTTTGTCGAACTTTTGTTATTTGCAACTTTCAGCCCAATCAACCAAAATTGCTGAAATCTTGAACATAGATGTATTTAGTAGTCCCAAACCCCATATTGTAGCCACATAAGCCAATCTTATAACATGAGTGAATCTAGACCAAATTACCAGATCAAAGTGACACCAAAATTGTTTAGCGAAACAAACAAAACAGTCAGCAAGCAATGTTGGCATCAATGACAACACATCAAAGGGTCCCTTCTTCATTCTTTCAACAGATAAAACATATCTCAACAAAATGAAGACATGATGCAACATTTAATCAAGCTTGAAATTTATTGGAATATTCTTAAAACAAGAATAGTCATGACTTTTTTTTTGTAAAATTTTGATCACATATCCACTTTAAACTAGTAGATTCAGCTTGGAGTTGTCAGGTGTGTGAAAGTATTACCTCCAAAGGAAAAAATTGCTGACATACACACCAAATATCAACAATGAGGGGACAAATATTAAACCAAGATAGTTCATAGTGCATATATTTCTGGAATAAAATCATATTTGATTTTTTTGATGAAAAAATTCAAACATAGTTTTAATCCAAAAATATATGCACTATTCAATCATGGACTATGGAAATTTATGGCTTTTAAGATAGTTCAATCTGTCTCACTGGGCATGCCAAAAATTGTTATCATCTGGAATATGCACCTTGTTGAATCTTGAATCCAGCTATCATATGAAACATGGGATGACCTCTTGAGTTGTGGGACTCGCACAAAATTGAGGTCAACCTCCGATTAAAGGATGTCTTCCCCTTAGTAAATCACCTAAAAACTAACTCTAACCAAAGATATTTTCTAGGAAAAGAGATGAGAAAGATCAGATAATTTAAAAGATCTAAAACAAAAAATGAAGGTGATACACCAAATATAGCAAATCTCTACTTCCTTTCAAACACACAACTCATGAATCTTAATCTAAAGCTTCACACAATAATTTGCAATAATAATTCATAGGTAAATTTAGAACAACAACAATCAAGGAGTCATAGAACTCACAATAATACCCGCTTTTCTTTCATTTATAGAGAAAATTGAAACAAGTAGAGACAAAAATACTAATATTTGATTCACTGAAAGTTGCTACAATGATTGTTTTCTAAAAATAATAATAAAAGATTACATCATAAGCATACAATCAACCATTATTTCAGAGTGAAACAAGGTTGAAGATGCAATCAATGAAGAAAATTAAAAAAGTAAAGACCTAATTTTTACTGAAAATTTTAAGAATTGAATGCCACTTTGTCACAATAAAATTTTATCATCCTTTGCAACAAAGAATAGGCCTCTTATTTATAGATTTTGAGAACCTAAACTCAAATATTCATGTTGACTTTAAATATTCTTCCCATGAGTTGTCAATTTTATCCTATGAGTTGTCATCCTTATCCTCTATGGATAAGTCTTATCTTATGAGTTGTCATCCTTATCCTTTTTGGATAAGATATTTGTAATCATTATCCTTTGTGAATAAGATATTTATAATCATTATCCTCTGTGGATAAGATATTTTTAATCCTTATCCTCTATCGTTTGATTTCATTGAAGTTAGAGTAACAACCCAAACTATTTACCCAAAAATTATCACTGATTTTTTTTCTCTTTCTTGTTCTTGATTATTATTTTATTACATGTTCATTCACTTGCATACTTAGGTACTTCTATCCATATGAGATAGGAATCCATCCATCTGAGATAGGCATCCAACCATACAGGTTAGGAATCTTTCCATATGGGACAAGAATCCATCTATCCATCTAGGATAGGCATCTATCTATAAAGGATAGGAATGTGCTCTAGCCAGAGACTTGACCCATCAGGACCATCCAGATCCTGAGTCACTCACTAAAGACTACACTCCCCTTGGAAGTGCATCGAGGTCGTCGTCTTTAGGAGCATGTGAATAACTATGTAGCTTGATTCCCACCTCAAAATTAGACCTAAGGCCTCGATGAATCAAGCAAATCCATCTGGGATTCCTTTTGAGTATACAAAGAATATATTTTTATCTTATCTTTATGTTAGATATTTTTAGCCCCCTTTTGACCAAGAAAATATCTTGAATTATTAAATAATATTTTAATTTATCATTATCCTAAAATTTCCCTAAGCACCATCCCTAAACGCCTGAGGTATTGGGAGCATCCTTCGTTTCCCAGACTGCCTACATACCCTGCTTCCAAACAGGATCAAGGCGTAAAATATGTAGTTTCATTTTCTAATCTAAGTTTGATGTGAACTATTATGTGGGTACATATCCCTTTCTAGAGCCCCTTTTCCTCAGACAGTTCCTTTGTGACTGCTACCCATGAAGAGAAGAAATAAAAATAAGTAAATAGTCTCCATGACTATTACTTATTTGTTAAACATCTAAAACCTAGTTTCTAAATAAATTCTCCCTTGAACCTGTTTGAGATATAATTACCTTTTGATTAACATAACAATGTTAAATGAATTCCATCAAATCCTATAATGGGGTTTACTAGGTTTGAACTAGCGTATTTTCATTCATTTGAAATTATCTTTTTAGATTATCGATCCAAGAGAGATTACCCATATCTTGGATTTTATTAACATGGTGTTCCTTATTTCTCTCCAATGATTTAAAAGGACGATGCTCTAGACATCGTTGTTGTAGTTGTGTTAGGTTATGGATGCAGTAGCTCAAGCACGATGACATCACCCATAAACGTGAGCCAGAGGCACCACTGATACCGAATGTTGTTGGTTTTAATTTCAAATCTTGTTTAAAGTTTTCTATCTAACACAAAATAAAAATCATACTAATAAAAAAATAAATGCTAATTACTTTTGCATAGATAAACTTGCCTTGAAAAATAATTGCAAATAAGCTAAACTAATATTAATTGCTAATGAATTGAAAGTGGATTTATCCAATACTAATTGCTAAAAATAAGCTATATTAATGAACTAGAATTACCTTTCTAAACTCATTTCCTTAATAAAATTAAATAATAGATTTTATCTTTGCAAATATTTAAACTATTAAAAATCTACAAGAATTGTTTTGAAAATATTACTTAAAATAAAAGGAGGGGTTAAAATGTATTCAAACAAGAGGAAATACAAAGCAGGGGCATCAAACAACCCTATCAAGTTCCACTAAGTGATCCAATTGATGAGACAAATCTACAGGTAATTGATCCTTCTCTCTAATATTCTAGTTTTGCATTTGATCAGAAGCCCATTTGGCCAGACAATCCGCAACACCATTCCACTCCCTAGGGATATGAGTAAAAGTAACAGACTCTAAAGAGTCACACAAATGAAGAATCTGGTTAACCACCAACACCAATCTCCAATATCCACAGAATATTGTCGAGTCAACAAATGCACCACCACCTGTGAGTCAGACTCGCAGATGAGACGTCTCCAACCAAGAGCACAAGCACGCTCCACAACATGAAAAATAGCTAAAGCCTCCATCAAATTATTGGTATGATGACCTTTAAAAACAAGAAAAATGAACTGAACAGTCCCCATGCTATCTATGCCCACTCCACCAATGTCAGTAGGACCAGGGTTGCCCCGCAAAGACCCGTATGTGTTGATTTTTAGAATGCCTTGCAGAGGAGGGCTCCACCTCCCCACCTTGTTGATCTTCCGGAGAGGGTGTATGCATCTTTGCCTCAAGAGTTGGTCGTGCAAAGGAAGATGGAGACAGGTGTAGCAACTAACATCAACAAGATCCACAACCTCCGAAAGGTCACACTTTGCCGAAATAGTTTCCCCCAAAGAGTGGAGAATCTTCCACCATAAATGTTGGGCCTCTAACAACTTTTCTTGAAAGATCTGTCTATTCCTCTCCAACCAGATATGCCAAAGAATAAAGGAAGGGCCAAGAGTTCAAGAAACCTAGAGAAAAGATGTTTTGACTGGGGCCTTTCCCCACCGATCAAAGAACTCAATCAAAGATGTGGCATGCCAACAAGCTTGATTCCACACCTCCCACCACAAATGTCAGATATGTCTAGAAAAGGAGCATTAGAAGAAGAAATGAGAGACACTCTCTTCACTAGTGCGACATAACACACACAATGAGGGGACCTGAAAACCATGCTTGCATAAATTATCCCAGGTAATACATCGATTGTGGACCACCAACCATAAGAAAAAAATGCATTTGGGCCAAGAGAACTTGTGCCAAACGTGCTTCGACCAGGAAATCTGAATGTCCCCAAAAGTCTATTGCACCAACTCACCATAACCAGCAGAGATAAAAAACTTCCCAGACACATCACTACTAGCCCAAGCCAGAATATCATTCCTAGCCAAGGTAGTGCAATCACGAGCCTCCAGAATATGAGTCAACTCAGCCCTTTCCTCCGCACAACCTCCAAGAGGTCATTCAGAAGGAAGTTTCCAACAATACCAAACAACCAACCCACAATCATGAGCAACCTTATAATGATCAACAGTGACCCAACCAACGGCGGTAAAAATATCACAAAGGGGCTAAAGGTGAGGATGAATAGAAATGATAGAAGGATGACCATTCCATGAGTCAAGCCAAAAAAGAGCTTGTGATCCCGAATGACATATCCAAAAGAGACCATTCTTAACCAGCTGAGTCCCAAGTTTCAGAGTATTCCAGATCATAGAACCCCTTCCAACCAAAGGAAAGCGAGGAACATCAAACACATTAACATCCTTAAGGTACTTATGGGTGAGGATACGGGCCCAAAGCTGATCCTGGCTAGAGTACCAACACCAATATAACTTAGCAACAAGAGCTTGCTCATTCAAGATAGTAGATCGCAAGCCAAGGCCGCCCTCTTCCTTAGGCCGACACACAGTTCTCCACTTAACTAAGCTCCATTTTGTAGTCGATAAATTACCATTCCGGAGAAATTGACGAGAGAGAGCATCAAATTCCTGAAGAAAGTACATGGGAGCAGCTTGAAGAAAGCACCTGTAGATAGGAAAGCCTTGAATAATAAACTTTAGAAGAGTCAAGCGAGCAACAGAAGATAACCAACGATGAGTCCAATTATTCACCTTTTTCCACAACTTATCAAGCAAAATCTACCAAGAGGACCTAGGATGTTTACCAACTGTAATAGGAATGCCCAAATAAACAAAGGGAAGAGCCCCGATCTAAAACTACAGAATGTCAGCAATACGTCGTTGAATAGCCGATGAAGTGTTAAAGCTGAAAATAGAAGATTTATGCTCATTAAACTTCTAACCTGAAGCAAGATAAATATCCAAGGCTTGTCTAAAGGATTCATCTTCCCGAAGACGAGCCAATCCCATAAGAGTAGTGTCATCCACAAAATGGAGATGTGAGAGTTGTGGTAAACCATTACCCCATTGCCACCCATGAATCAAATCCTGAGAGACTCGAAACTTAAGAAAATGGCCCAGACCCTCAACCATAATAATAAACAGATAAGGGGAGAGATGATCCCCTTGGTGAAGGCCTCTGGAAGCACCAAAAGGTTCTAAAGGTTCTCCATTCACAATAACAGAGAACAAAGAAGAAGTAACACAACTCATGGTCCAACTCACCCAATTCGGACTAAAACCAAAAGCTAAGAGAATTTTCTGAAGAAAACTCCATTTGAATTTGTCATAAGCCTTGGCCATGTCTAACTTAATGAACATAGATATGTCTTTAGAAGTTTCCATATAATGAATAACCTCAGAAGCCACCACCACCCCATCAAGAATTTGTTTTCCAACCACAAAACCTCCTTGTTCATCAGAGATCACCACATGAAGACAAGTTTTGAGCCTCTCTGCAATCAACTTAGTGATAATCTTATACACCACATTACAAAGAGCAATAGGTCAAAAAAATTCAAGCTTATCAGCACCTTCCTTCTTTGGAATGAGAACCAAGAAAGTAGAATTCATGGCCCGAAGTAGCTACTTATTACGAAGAGACTACCGAACAACTTCCAGTAGATCAAGATTGATGATATCCCAAAACTCCTGAAAAAACTCAACAAGGAAGCCATCCAGACCTGGTGCTTTACCTTTATTCATCCCAAGCATGACCTCTTCTAACTCAGACATCAAAATCAGATGAATGAGAGAATCATTCATTGCATTGGTGATTAGAGAAGGAATGCAAGAGAGGACCAAAGTTTCATCCTCAACAGTAGGAGGGGAATCTTTGACAAAAAGAGTAGAGTAAAACTAACGAGCCTCCTGAGACATAGCCACCAGAGAGGAAATTTGTAGACCATTTGAAGTCACTAGAGATGAAATATGCCCCTTGTTACGACGAGCCTGCACAAAATGATGAAAAAAGGAAGTATTCCTATCCCCTTCCTGGAGCCGATCAATTTGAGCCTTTTGCTTCCAATAAATCTCTTCACGAAGCTCCCATTCTTCCACATTTCACATTGCCTGGGACTCCGCTCTTCCAAGATCATCTGTGAAACCACTATCCAAAATTTGGCGAGTAATCACAGGAAGACGGTTCAAAGAATCCCTCTTCTTGGACTGAAGGTGATCAAAATAGAGCTTGTTCCATCTCTTAAGTTGATATTTTGACATGTTGGAGTTTCTTAACAAAGAAGTACATAGCTGTCCCAAAAGCTAGGCCTCCCTCTCCCCACCACTTCGCCACTAAATCATACAACAAAGAATCACGAAGCCACATAAGCTGAAATTTAAAGGGAGGATTCTTAGGAACAACCAGAGAAGACGCATAAAATTTAATGGGCCAATGATCAAAACCTCTCCAGTCAAGGATTTCCGAACAAGTAATCAAACCCCCACCAACCCAAAAATAGGAGACAAGAAACCTATCCAACTGTTCAAAGATTGCTTCTTGACCACTCCGTCTATTGTTCTAGGTGAAAGTCCCATTAGAGGGCTTAACATCCACTAAAGCAAGAGAGTCCACCTGAGAACGAAAGAGATTGGAAGCAAGACCTAACCTAGGCACACCCCCTCTTTTCTCCAAAATCAACACATAATTGAAATCACCACCTAAGATCCAAGGCAAATAAGGATTGCAAGAGCGGACATACCTTATATGTGCCCAAAGTTGAATTTTACCCCGGATGTCAATTGGAGCATATACATTAGAAATGAGAATAGTCTCACCAGAATCCAAATCATAAGCAACCATTGAGATAGAATATTGACTAGAAATCCACCAAAGAGGAGAAATCTTTCACGGATTCCAAAAAAGGGCCAAACCTCCAAAATTTCCTTGAGATCCAATGCACTGACACTGACCAAACTTCCAAATATGAGAAGCAAACTGAAGCATAACATCAACACAAACCTTAGTCTCCTGAACACAAAAGATGTTTGGCGAATGAATTGCAACCAAATCATGAAAAGCTTGTTGACGAGAGGTGTTATTCAACCCCCACACATTCCAAGAGAGAAAGATCATGGAGAGGATTGAGAGAAGTGAACATCAATGGGTTTAACAGACCCTGATTCCACCAATAAATCCCTAGCAACCTTAATCTTCTTTGAATTTGTCTTGCACCCTCGTGAAGATTTGTCAGAAGGACCTTTCCTAAGGATGCGCTGGTGCAACCCCAAGCCTTGAGAAGACCCCTTACCAGGATTAGAAGTTAATACCTCCCTAGCTAAATCCGCCAGCACAATATCATCTTGCATATGTTCATTCAAAGCATCCTGTGGAGCTGACACTCCAAATACATCCTGTGGAGCCGACACTCCAAATACATCCTAACCTGGCTCAAGAATCGACACAACTGCCATACCCCCCTCAATGGCCGCAGGAGTGATAGATGGTGGAATCCCCTCCTCCAAGGCAACAGTCTCTAACACTTCAAATCGGTTAAAACCCTCATCAAGTTGGAAATCCTTCAAAGTTCATTTGAGGCCCCGTCCCTTAGCCTTCGATTGAACTAGCATAAAACCATCCTTATCCTTGCCCGCAACACCCTCCCTCATGGGGGCTTTCCCCTTGTCCGCACTTCCCACCGGCGGAACCGAAGAAGAGGGGGAATTAGTGGAACGAGACTGTTTATGAACCTTAGGGCAATGTCGTTAAAGATGGCCATGCTCATGAAAAAGCCGACAACAAAAAGGGAGAGATTCATAATCTAACTGCCAAATCTAGGATGAAGAGCCAAGATAGATCTCCAGTGAATCCAGAAGTGGATTATTCAGATCCACCTCCACAAAAATGCAAGAAAAAGTAATCACCTTTTTTTCAAGGGTTTGTTGGGAAACCGCTACAGGCTTACGCAATAGAGCAACAATTTGTTGCAAAATATCTTCTCTCCAAAACTCCAGAGGAAGCTGCGACAACTGAACCCAAACAGGAACTCGAGAAGGCAACTCCTCAGCTGAATTAAAACCCATGTCCCAGGGTTTAATAAACAGTCCAACATGATTATAAAAATACGGTCCTTCTTCAAAAACTTGATTCTGATCAACCATATTGGAGAAAACAACCATAAAATAATTGTTAGCAACAAGCATAATCTCCATATCTCCTTCAATCTACTATGAACGCTTGATCCAAGCTTCCAAAGCAGACCAGGGAATTTGAATCCCAAGAAACTTGCAAATGAGAGCATGTCGGCTCTAGTATGAAACATCCTCAATAATTGATTCATGGGAGAGGACCAAAACCGATCGATCTTGGCTCTGAGGCCAACAACCATTAATTTTCTTCAACTTTGAACCCTCACTGGCATTGCACGTCTTCGTCCGCTGTGCATGCAAGCCTAAAGAAGAGCGATTTGAAGCCTTGGCACCATCATCCACTACCAAACTAGAAGACAAAGCTTTCCCCACCATGCGAAAATCTCCCACCAAACTAGAGAACTAGCCAGCAACACAACCTCACCCCAACGCAGAAAAAATCCACCCCCGAAAGCAAAAACCCCCACCCCGCACACCAAAAGAACCCTCCCCCCAAGCATAGCCCACACTACACTCACTGCACCGACTCCCACCATCTATAAAAGAGAGGCTCAACCACATGTAGGCCACGTCCCTACTGGGCGTGGGCCTGCATAGTTGTAGCGCCCTCACAAACCATCACCATTGCAAATATTACTTGGATAACTTAAACTATCTAAAATACTTGAAGAATTATTTTGCAAATATAACATTTAAATAAATACTTAGTTCTTTCAAAATAAACTAAAACTACTAAAATATTTCAAGAACTACTTTGAGAATTACCTTTGCAAATTACACTTAATGAATACTTCTTTTCCAAATAAACTTAAACTATTGAATATATTTTAAAATAAAAATAAAAATTTGTAATTACAGTTTAACTATTACTAATGCACATAAGTTACTCCAAGCATTTAAAGATTACATTTACAAATATTAATTCTTTTAAAAATAAATGTAATTTAATCTATTTAATTAGATACCAAATAACTTTTCCCTAATATTGATTTCTTTTGAAAACTTGGTTAAACTATTCTAAACAATTTCAATTACTTGCAATTATAAATTTATTAATTTATTAATTATTAAAAATAAAGCAACTTAATCCAATGCATATTACTTTGAAAGTAAATAGTAATTAATTCTTGAAGAAAATATTAGTTATAAAATATTTCCAAAATAGAATAAAAATTAAACTAATTTAGATTCAAGGATTAGTTTTCATTTTTTGATCACCAAGATCCACAAGGGTGAGGTGAGGTGAGAGCATACGACCATTAATAATCCTATTTATAATTTTAAAGTTAGATAACCTAATTATTACTTTACTCAACAAATTTAGTTCTTATCACATTGATAAATAGGTCAATTATCCACACATTAGTATATTGAAATATATGTTCATATCAATAACTATTAAATTAAAAAATTTGTTTGTATCAAGCATATCAAGCATAACTACACAAACTTACTATATAAATAATGTGATGCACAAAGAGTTATAAGTGTAACTACCAAGTAACGAATCTTTCCCTAGAGTATTTCAAGTAGTTAATTTACATTTCCCCATTCAGTATCCCAAATTAAATTCTATTTAACACACAAGAAATTTCCTTTTGATATAATTAATAGATTTGACTAAGTTCCATTTTAATTGATTATTACTTTATCTCTCTAAAATTACTTCCCTGGAAATAAATTAAGTTCCTTTAAACTTTAAACTTATTACTACGTATTTACTAATACTTGTTACTTGTAGTGTCTTAACTATTTTGTTTTGTTCTTGAAAATCAATCCCACTCTAGCTGCTTATTCTTGCATTATAGTCACCTTTTGATCATTGAATCAATTATAATACTTGAGAAATAACTACTATCTAGTTTTGTAATATAAGTCAAATTGATCTAACTAATTTGGTTTGCCTTTGAAAATAAATTAATTCTAAATCTAGAGATTGGTGGCAACTTTGTCTTTCAAAGATAAATTGATCTATTTAAATCAATCCTATGTGACTAGTTACTCCTTTTATTTACTTTTGGAAATAAATTGATACCTACTTGAACCTCAGTTTTATAAAATAAATAAATTAATTAAATAAATAAACTTAATTGAACCACTTCTTTGGAAACAATTACTACTACTTTTTATGAAATTTAAACTTTAGTTAACAAGTTAACACTATTGACCTTTAATATAACAATTACCTTCTAAATTATTAATTATAAACTAACTCTTTTCATTTCGCACACTAAATTTTCTTTTACAAAAGTACATGAATTAAAGCATTAATAAGTATGTGAACAAGCTATTTAATTTAGTATTAATACATTTCTTTAAAGATTATTACTTGGTGGAGAAAGATAACGAAATCTTGATTCTTTTACTAAAATAAAATTTAGGAATGATTTTTTTTATGCTTCTAAACGTACATAATTTCCCTTTTCTCCATTCATTCATACTTTTTCAAAATAGTGTCTTATACTTTTCATTATTTCCTTTTAATTGTGCATCTATCATATTATTGAAGATTCTTCAAGAACAAAATTTATTTATTTAAAACTTATCATTTTAAAATTATTAATAATATATATAAATATATATTTATATAAAACCAATATTAAATATGATTACTTTACAAAAAAAATTAAATAATATTAATCTTTATTTAAAAATTAAATATACTTAATTCTATTATATTTAATAATATATATATTAAATTTTATATTAATCAAATTTCATATTAAAATATAAAATAAATTTTATATAAATAAAATAATAGATTTTATTTTTTTAAAGCATGGGGAGGCTAAATAGCCCCCCTCACTCATATAATGGAAGGCATCGGCCTCTATGTATAGCCACGACGTGCACAAACAGGTCGCTACCAAAAAAAAAATATTTAAACTTTAAATAATTTAATTCATAAATTAATTTAAAATGTATTTTTTTACTTATAATTTTTTAAAAAAATCTTAAATTTTAAGACTTTTATGATATTTAAATGAAATTTCTAGAAAGATTTTACAAAATAAGTTTAGAAATTTTTAAGAAATTTTAAGAAATATTTTAAAATAATTTTTAGAAAATAAAGTTTCAATAAAATTCAAAAGAAATTTTCTTATGAGTTAAAATTTTCAAATTGTAGTTAGATTTTTAAATAAATTCTTTTTATAATTGTTAAATAAAAGTTAATGATAAACAATATTTAGCATATGATTAGAATACAATTCTCATCGTGATTTAACTTGGGAATCATTTTATTTGATTTTAAACAAATTAAAGACCCATCTTTTTTGAAACAAGAACAAAATAAAATACCTATACAAATCCATTAAGGGAAGGAGGGAGATCCAATGAAACTTACTTTGTAACACAAACATCTAATTCATTCTTGTTGATCCACACTCTTCAATCCTTTTGAGTTCTTGCTCCTCTACAACCAAGAAAGAAAAACCCCCTTCTATTCCCTATTTGTTCCTAAGAAATCACTACCCTTGGAATTACATGCAAAGAAAAAAATCAAATGATGAAGAAAAAGTGACTACAAAGAATTTTGAATTTTCTTCCCCCTTGAAAGAGGCTAAGGGTCATATTTATAGAACAAGTGTACTAGTTCAATGGTCAAGATTTGATGGCAAAAATCAGCAGTCAAGACCGAAGAAGTGAAAAAGAAAGTTTCCATTCTAACTCATGGGAGGATAATAATGAATTTTTAATTTAAAAGGATGGATAAACTTGCATTGTGAAGGGATGATGGGGGTATAATGGATATGAGAAGTAGACAAAATAATAGAGGTAGGAATGGTAAGAGGTTGACAAAGAATTTGTGAGGAGATGGTAAACACATAGTGGACATCAGAAGTAGGAGAAAAATAGTTGTGGGAATAGGTTAGGTATGCGATGAGTGGAATTAAAGTAGGGCAATGAACCACATAGAAGGGGTTGAGGGGGCAAGTGGGTGATTAGAGTTGGGAATACATAATAGTGGAGAAAACATAAGATTAGGAAGGGGGAAAAGTGGAGGAAATATGAGAGTGAGAAGGAAGGGGAGCATCATTCGAATCATTAGATCCATCAAGCTTTTGCCCAAGATTGCTAAGCACACACATCCCATATGATTTGGTCATCAAAATAATATGGTTTTCATCAAATAGGTTGGAAAGAGTAGTGTCATTATCAATTTACCAACCTTATATATTCTTTAAGGAGCTTCAATTTGCTAGCCATATCATTCCTTACTTGATCTTCATTTACAAGGTGTGCATTGTGATCAAAATCCTCTTCCTAATAAAGGTATACAAATGTATTTAGATTTTCCATGAAATTAGCCTCAAAGTGATCGATAGAAACAAAAGGGTTGAGCCTAAAGCTACACCCAATGGGAAGGTGAGATCTTGGAAGATGTTTTTGCATACAAATCTAATAGATGGTGGAACAAAGGTAAAGCAAACAAAGAAAACACATTATAAATATGAGCTAAAGGTAGGAAAAATCTAAAAAATTAGATCGAAGGTTAACCCTAAGGCAAAGCACTAGGTGAGATAAAAAAAAGGTTTCAACAAAATTACAATCCTACAATTATTTAAGTCTCATAAATTATAAAAAAATAAAGTACAATCAGACCTAAATAAGTAGACGAGAATGCAAATGCAAGTGAAATTAAAAGGTTTATAATAGCTTGGCTCTATTATTTTCAATTTTGGGTAATCAATAAAGAGGGGTCAACTAAAAAATGAAATTAACAAATACAAATCTACTTCTTACAATTGAAACAATATTGTTTGAGTTAGCTCACAATACTATGTCCCACTTTTTGGTCAAATTAGAACATTGAAATCAACATTTTTCACCAGTTTATGAAACCTATAGCAATTAAGCCAATAATAATTTGGAGATGATGTGAACTAATGATTTGTGAGGAATTGTGTGCAAATTATATATATTTATTGAGAATTTTTTTATGTAACTTTCAATAACTTATTTTTTTTATATAATAAACAACATTTGTAAAAAGTGACTATGTTGTACCACAACTTTTTTAATAGAAAGGATAAAATTATCATTTTTAAAATATAGATTTGTAATGTCAATATCTAGTGCATGGATATTTTTTCATAATTTTTTGTTGCATATATTTTTTGATTAATTTTCAAAGTTAGAGTAAATATAATTTAGACATAGGTGTATGTTGTAACACAACTTATTTTGTATGTATCGAAATTCTTTTTTTTGTTGTTGCTAAAACAAGGGCATCAACACCTAAGGCACAAATAGTTTTTAGAATTTGTTCTCTATTTTTCTATTTTTCCGCATGTGTGAAACAAATACCTTGATGTTTGGTGAAAAACCTACATTCACAACAAATAAAAAATAAATATATTAATAAATTAAAAATATTCAAAATTATGCTTTTTGGAAAGCTTATAATAAGGGCTACATACATGCAAAAAATAATTTATGAATGACTATTTGATCCCTCAAAAGGTAAAGAAAAAGTAATTTTTTGTCAACATTTTGATCAATGCGAGGGAGACTCCATTGTGGGTATGATTTAAGACTAGACGGGTTATATCCAAGGGAGTTTGATCTAAGGGGGTCTTATATAATATTTTTCAATTATAACTTTTTAGATTGAACCCCTCAAGGCTTAAATCATTAAATTTTCTAAAAAATGTGTTTTTAGGCAAAAATTAAGATATCCTAGAAGTGGGACTCATTATTGTGGCAACACCTATTTACATTGTTACAAATCCACCTAGAAAGTTTGCTTTGGGACAAGGTTGCACCCATGATCATGTCCTCTTGGTGTGGTTTAGTCATGGTGGTGTGGAAATGTCCTTTACTCATGTAAATTTGCTTTATTTGTTTGCCTATGGATTTACCTTTGTCTAAAACTAGGTGATGCAAATAGGCGCCTTAGAGATACTACTAGTATGCATTAGGAAATAGTACAATTTTTTTTGGATAACTAATCAATCTTTGTTGTCAAGGAACATGGTTGGAAGCCACACCAAACAAATATGGCACTTGATTAATCACTTGTATAGCATCCACTTATACAAGTGCTAATGCAAGTTTTGAGTTTCTATATAATCTAATGCAAATAAAATTCAATTATCCAATATGAACTAACTACCTAGAGCCTATCCTTACTCAAATTAGATTGTTTTGGCATGCAATTAGACAATTAACATTCACATTCTTTGAAAGGGTTGCTTTGGGAAAGTGAGAAACTAATTTTCAATTGGAAGGACCAAGCATGGATATAATTTTGTTTTTGTGCCTATAATCTAGTCTATGATGACAAGGTTTGATTGACCATATTCTATAATGACTAAACATAATAGCTTGGAAAGGTTTAGGATTAGGGTTAGTTTATGTATAAAACCAGCAAATTGAGTATAAGGGAAACATATTTATGATAGGACCAAAGTTAGTGTAAAACAAAGAAGTAAATGAGTTAGATATGCACTTTTCTCCTTGACACTTCCAAGAGGGTTATATTGGGAGTATGTTATATATAAAAAGTAGCACAAACAACATAAATGCCTTTGTCCAAAGAGGCATCAACTCAAAATACTTATTGAGACTCATGGATTTGCAAGGTCCTCACTAGTTGTGAATTTTGTTACAATAATCAATAAAGGTAATAACTTTGTAGGTTAAGAGATAACCAGCAAACTTACTATACATGGTGTTCTTTTGTTTTGCCCCTAAGTTACCGACATGTCTTTAAGTTCAAATAGAAGTTCTCAATCATTTCTTAGACCTTTCATACATTGTGACATGAATACTTCCATACCAAAAAAAATATATATATACATTCTATACAATATAATCAAAATTAACCATAATATCAATATTATAATAAAAAAAAATTGAAAATAGCAAAATATTATTAAATGAGTCATGGCATACAATACCACATCAATTCTATTATTTGTTCAGAATAAAAAGTAGTTAATGATCTCAATCAAACTCAACAGCTGCATGAACAATTTATCATATTTCTCTCCATCAAAAGTATCTGAATCAGCAATTGGCTTGTTAGACCTAGATTCAGGAAGACTTGCATCAGTCTAATTAGATGCCTAGAAACTTATATGTTTTCTTGGTTTTTAATATTTTTTTCTTTTTAATTATGTCTGCTGTCCCCAAACCAGCAGCCTTATTATTATTATGCTTTCATTGAGACAATCCAGTGTCCAACAATAGAATCTGAGAGATACCCAAACCAGTACCAGTACTAGCACAGATAGAGGGCCTCCGGGTAATACACAGTCACATAGTTTTGCCTTTACTTTGATGTCATAAATCAATTGAGCAATAGGAAATATGTCAATCTATTGTTAATGCTTGTAAATGAAATATATATTGTTAATACTAGTGAAGAAAATCTATACTCTGCCCAGGGCTGCATATCAACATCATTTACTTATTAATAGAGATAAATATGTACATCCTTCAGTTCTTGACACTAAATCAAATGAGGTGTCCCGGTGCCTATAGGCTGTAAAATGTGTCTAAGTGTTTGTCCTCCAATATATATATAGAATTTCAGTATTAGGAAGTCTTCAATATTTCATTTTTCTTTATTTACTATTGTTTCAGTTGAAAATAAGGGAACTTCTGTTAAGTAAATCCCTTAGAGTTGAACCACAGTTTTCCCTATGTTTTTACCACTAAACATAGAATTGAATGCTTCCAAGAAGCTATCTACACCTTGCTTAATATCAACTCTGTACTTTAACTTCCCCTGTTTCATGTAGCTTATCATCTCCTCTCTGAATTGATCCATGTGATCTAAATGATGTGCAACAATAAATCCTTGCATCTTTGCACATCTTACCACTAAGTTTAAGAGGTTTCTTACTCCGTACATTTGCTTCCAATCCTACATCCAGATGAAGGAAAAGCCCTGTAATTAGCACTATTCCTATTTATGAGAATGAAAAGCCTAAACTATATTGTCATACCTATAGACAGGAATATTACCTTATTATATTGAGAAATCATTCCACAAACGGGGATGCGAGCATTCATATTGATGTGGTTGAGAACAGCTTCCAGCATCCTCCCTCCAACATTCTCAAAGTAGATGTCTATCCCTGTTGGGAAGTACCTGCTCCTCATATACACCATTAATAGTGATTACCATATTCCAGCAAGCCAGTAAATCATGTAATGAAACCATCCATGCAAAAGTAGAGATGTGAATGTTGAAACCTTACTTGCTCAAGGCTGCATCCCAGTCTGTTTCTGATTTATAATTGAAGGCATCATCAAATCCAAATTCTTCTTTTAGCACCTTGACCTGCAAATTAAATTTCCACCATCCGGAGAGAGCGGTAAGAGGATCATTGTTTATGCTGTGATTTTTTTCTCCGACTAGTCTTAAAAAATGTGTTTCTTATAATGGCCACAAAAATATTCTCGTCATAGTGTTCTCCAATGCTTACATCAAAGTTCATTTTCAAGCCAGTATTGGAAATTGCATTGCATAGTACCAATGCTTTCTATCACAGTTCTAATCAGATTTTTAAGAACGGATTTGAGCAACCATGTCTTATTTGAAGAAAAAAATAGTTCTAAATTCGTTATACTGTTGTGGCCATGCCTGCATCTATATAAATATTATCCTTCTAGCTAGTTTTACACTATTCCTAGCACTAAGAGACAATAATTTTCTGCACTCCCTGAGTGGACCTAACAGTAAAGGATTTGTGCTTTGGTAGGGGAGACACGGATTCAAATCTAGAGAGGGGTGGGCTATTGGATAAGTATGCACCATATCACGTAGCACATATGATGCCTTCCTACCTACTTCGAGTAAGTATACAGCAAGTAAAGGGTGGTTTAAGATTTTGTTAGCTTTCCTCCAATCTAAGCAAAGTTGGGTTAACAGGTCACCATGCATCATATACCTTGGAAGGACCTTTTTTTTCCTTTCTCTGTATTACTAAAGCAGGCAATATCTGCTCTCCTACCATTCAACCTTCACATCATTACACAAGATGTTCCATTCACAATGCAATCTTTTCTGTCTCATCTTTCTATTCTCCTTTAAAGTCAGAAAAGTCAATTTCTGACAGTTCTTGGTTAAATCTCTGACAAACATAAATGGAAATTTTGGTAGACGAACCAGAAAATAATAGGTACAAAACCTATGTCCCTTTCCTGACCAGCCCCTAAATTTTGGACCAGAAAATAGAGTTACAAATTAATTTAGCAATCAAATCCTAAAGAACTGAAAGTGGACACTGTATCACAACTCTTCTTTGAAAAGATTAAATAGACCAAGTTCCATTTTTCAAAACATAAAGTGCTTAGTTACGGATCTAAGAAAATAAAATTTTCAGACAGAAGAAAATAGGATAGTTCCAAATTTCGATTGGCAATTGAGTTTAGTGACTGACTGCTTTGTGGCTTGCCATTTTGTATTTTGAAATTTTGGTAATCTACTTTCACAGCCTGCATAAGAACACCCAAAAACTTACAGTGCTAGGCAGACATTCAGTTCCAGTTATATGATACAATCAATATAAAGCAAACGAACTAAAATATTAAAATGATTGTTCGTACATCTTAAACATTACAGTCAGATTTGATTTAAATTAAAATGCCCATTCGGCATAAAATAAGCCTTGTGGGTTCAGATTCTATAATCAAGCTCGGAAGTAAACCAGACCTTTGTAATTCCACCAAGAAGCGTCTAGTACATCCCCAATAAAGTGAAATATAACTTAGTAGAATAGGAACATTTATGGGTTAAAAGCTAAACGAAAACATAAACATGGCTCCATGACTGCACTTCAGAAAAACCCAAAGCTATATCATATTATCAAGTACCCTCCCGGCATTTGAAGTATAGAAGAAATCAGAGATAAGGTTCATATTGAATATCACCTACCTTTTCATCACTACTTGTGGCACCAACAACACGACAGCCATTAATTTTAGCAAGCTGCCCAACAACAAGCCCCACTGCACCTGCTGCTGCAGAAACAAATACTTGCTCTCCGGGCTTAGGTTCTCCAATCTTCATCAGCCCAATGTATGCCGTCAACCCAGAAGAACCTATTCTCACCAAAACAATAATTCAAAATCCCCAGAAACCCCATACAATTTTATTCCCAATTCAGTCAGTAATATAACTTACCTAGAAGCCCCAAGTAATGGGGCAATGGAGCCACATCAGCATTAATTTTTGTGAGCCCTGATCCAGAGAGCACTGCATACTGAGCAACATCAGAAAATCCCAGCACAATGTCACCTTCTTTAAATTGTCCATCAGCGGAGGCCACAACTTGTGAAACTGATCGAGACAAAATTGGCTGCAATCAAGGTTACAGTCATGACTTAGTAATTAGTATATGAAGATTTGAGATTTTCCCATGTAAATATGAATCATTTGTCTCGACCCAAGCGTTTTGTATGCCCTCTTTTCTTTATGGGTTTGAATCTTATTATCCAAAATCTTAGAACCAAACAATCTTCTTTACAATGACACAAGACACTCTCCTAGGGCCTAAGGACATCAAAGGCCATTTCATCTATCTTATTTATCTTAGTGATCAAAGTAGGCAGAGTGGTAGAAGATTGTATTGATTAATAAAAAGAAATTCAGACCTGACCCAATTTGAAGCTCTGCATAAACAATCCGCTGCCAAGTCTTTGCATACGTCCTCTGAGATATGGATCCACAGATATCCACATGTTCTTCACTGTAACCTCCCCTTGTTTGCATCCATTAATGTCCAGTTGGGTTTCTATGACATTGAGATGATCTGGCGTGACAGGCCCTTCATTTGCATAGGAAGTTAATATAAGCTGCTTGTTGCTCACGATAGTATCCCCCATTTTCAGACAGCTTTGGAGTATTCCAGGATCATGTCACATTTGCCTGAATTTCAATAGGTTTTAAGGAAACAGTCAGAAGGAAATTGAACTACCTACCTAGTTTGGCCGCAAAAATAGGGTCCCCGTACATTGAGGAAACATGAAAATGACAATCAAATGGCTACACCGAACGAGGAAAACGTTTGTATATCCTCGTATAGAAAAAGCAGCATATCCGAGCACTTATCTTGTAATTCTAGCATATTGTTTGATTATTTTCGTGTATGTTATTAGTTTGCGAGACAGAATATTAATACTTTGTACATTTCTATTTATTGGTAACAAAGAAATTAATAGGACGGATTTAAAATAAATTAAATACAAAATTTAATCTAGTTTTTTAAAATTAATTTCAAAGTATGAAAATTATTTTTGGATAATAATTATGATGTCAGTAATTATATTTATGATAAATAAATAAATAATCAAATTAAAATAAAATAAAATAATTAATTTTATAATATATGTTGGAAATAAGTCATTTAGATTAATGATGGATTGGTCAAATAGGGATCAATAGTTAAACGAGTAGAGCACTCTAATAAAGAATGGAAAGTTCTAGGTTCAAGTCTGTCTTGGTATATGAATTGTAATCCAACATTTGGTATAAGAGTCAAATTAGGAGGCTCAAACACCTGTGGTTTAAGGGGGGATGAGGAGTTTGAAAATAACTCATACCCAAACTAATAATGGTTGAGCAAAGTGAAGCTAGCTCAGTTAGTTGGTTCATATAAATTGTAGCGCACACACACACATATATATATACTACAATAGCAAGTCCATTATCTTGTTGAAGCATCACATAATTTTTGGTAGAATGATAGTTAAGTTCTATCAATTGATAACAAATAAATTAGTAGAATTAAAGTTGGTAATCCATAAATCAATAGATTTAAGCAAAATTTAAAGAGTTGGTAATACATGAATTACCAATAAAGTAGATTTAAATAAATTAACTAAATTTTGTAATGAATATTTTTTGTTGAATTAATTTCAAAATAAATAAATATTTAGAATTCTATTGGATAATATTTAATTAATAAAAAATATATTTGTTGGCTGACACGTTGATATAACTACATGTAAATATTAAATATGTTTTTTAATGTTAGAATATGTGATACAATGATAGGTTTTTTAATTGATAACATATGAACCAACAAGAGGCAAAATTAAAATAAATTGAATATATTTTTTAAAATTTATATTAAAATATTAAAATTCTATCATTTTATTAGATGATAGTTATAATATTTTTTAATGTTAGAATATGTGATAGAATGATAGGTTTTATTAATTGATAACAAATGAACCAACAAGAGGCAAAATTAAAATAAATTGAATATATGTTTTAAAATTTATATTAAAATATTAAAATATTAAAATTCTATCATTTTATTAGATGACAGTTATGAACAATGTTATTATTATGATGTAAGCAATTGTATTTATATTAAATTCTACTATTAAAAGACTTGTTTTGGCTTTTTATTTTGATTATAAAATAGTCAACAATGAAGCCAAACTTTTTTCTACCATTTTTTGATTCTATTCATTGAAATGTCTTTATTTTATTTTATTAGTAATAAATAAATCAATAATAGAGTAGAATTAAAATCATTTGAATAAATTTTACAATGCATATTTTTTATTCTTGAAATGATTTCTTGATTTGATTGTGTAAGATATTTTTTTGATGCAAAAATATCTTATACAATCAAAAACCCAAAAACTAACAATAATCAATATGAATTATGGAAACTTGATATATATATATATATATATATATATATTTCAAAATATAATATTTATTGTTGGTTGATAGATTTAATATATAATTAGAATACCAATTGCATTGTCAAATTTCTCTTCTTCAACCCATGTATTTATGGAATTAGTATGATGCACATAATTAGATTTCTAATAAAATTTAGAATTAATAGAATATTTTCACTATTCACTTTGACTATAAAATACTTAAAATAAAGTGAATTATTTTCATATCATTTTTTTGCTAGGCAAGCTAGGCATAAAGGAGCCATACCCCATATAAAATTAAAAAATGAAAGATAACATGCATGTCCTAGGCATAGGGGTGCATAAGAATTGCTACAGTGCTCTAACCTATAGAATGATAACTAACATAAAAAATTGCAACCCAACTGAACCTAGGAGCACAAAGATATTTAAATTTCAGAATTCTTCCCTTTTCTTGGAAGATCTTAGCATCATTTGATGAGAAGGTTTTATTTTCTTCCTCTCAACTTCTGTCCAAGATCTGATTGAGAAATAATTTTAGAGATTTGTTCTTTCTCACCTCTAGCACTGTCCTCGTTTACCTTCAAATCATTCCTCCCATAGGAAGCCAAAGGCCCATAAGAAGCTACAAATTTGTCTCTAGTCTTAGAGTTTCCATCCAACTAGGAAGTTTTTGAGACCTCTAAAGTCTGGATAGAAGCATCCACATTTTTATTTGGTTGTTGCTCCCATATTATACATCTATCATTCGCGAAGAAGGGATTTGCAATGCCTATAGAGAGGTGTGTTTAGCATTAAGCATCTTCTCAGAGTGCTCAAGAGGAGCGTCCACAGTGTAATGTTGAGGAAGAGTGTCGACCCACCAAGAACTTTGATATTCAAATCAAATCTTGGACTTGAAAAATTTATTAGCAATATGTCTTGTTTCAAAACATCGTCGGCATTGGAAGGGCAAAACTTCATGATCCAGAGATTGAGACGAACTGTGATCAACAACCTTGAAGGTAATATCAGTAGGGAGGTCTCTCAAAATATCCATGTCCGCAAGGATGCAGGTGAAGGTAGTGTGAGTGAAATTGGTGGTATCTTTATCTACTGCTAGTAAAAAGCTTCCAATAGCTTCATAGCAAGAATCAAGCCAAAACTACACGGAAGATTTGAGAGACAAATCCAAATGGGTTTCACCATGAATGATTCGGTAAGAGGGTTAAACTCTAGGTATAGGGTTTGAAGAGGAGCAAGTTTTATCCCCAACACCATCGTTCACAGAGAATAGACAATAAAAAACCCCTGTGCACAAGGGTAAACTTCCAAATTACCTTTCAATCAGTGATCCACTTGTGAAATTCCGGTAGACCAAGCCTGAAATGATTTAAATGCAACTTCTTTTTTACCTCCCTGTAGAACACCAAAACTAGAGAGGATACTTCCTGTCTGGGGAGAATTGAATTTTTTGAATTGTCCTTTGAATACATCTGAGCATCTAGGGCATTCCACATTTTTTGGCCACACATCCCATGCAGACAGTTTTGGCCCAGTATTTCAGGTTGCCATTGACAACCTCATCCTTGGAGGGGCAATCATGTGCAGCACCAAAGATTCTGTCACTCAAAACATCTGCATAGATTGGAGGAGAGGAGATGGAAGAGGGGTAACCCAAAGCCAAGCCGTCACCAGAGCGACCTGTAATGTTGATAGGAGGCAAGAAAAACTTGCAGGTTTTCAGAGAGCAGGGATGCAAGCCATTTTGAGGCTTCACTTGCTACTTTTCCCTAGCCTCGCTGAGCTAGGGATAAACCTAGGTTAGAGCCACCCGGATGTACAGAAGGCAACCAAACCCTAGCCACAGTGCTAGTTGGTAGTTCATTCAGCAGTAGAGGCATTTTCTGGCTATTATCATATCACTTTTTTATTCTATTCATTTAAATAACTTTAATTTGTATTATTGGTAATAAATGAACAAATGATATAATATAATTAAAATAAGTTGATTAGATTTTTAATGAATGTTTTTTAAAATTTGTTGTAATATATTTTTAAAAATTATTTATGATTTTATTGAATAATATTTCATTAATAAAAAATATATTTGTTGATTTTCGAATTTAATGGCTTAACTATAATGTCAATTCTATTGTTTATTTTTCACTTGTTCTTTAGTGATCTTTCTTTAATATGAAAGATATTAAATGAGAATTAATGTTGCATTTTTATTTGGAATATATTTGTTACAATCTATTCATTTTTACTATTGTGAGAGGGCATAGTATGTGCGTTTGGTAGTGGGGTCTCCATTTATCATGATTTATAAATTATGATTTGATATAAAAAAATCTATGAGATGATTTGTGTTGATATTTATGTAATCATTGTTTAAGCAATAAAAAATAAAACTGTAGGGTAGGTGTTGAAAGATGGAGAACTGAAAAGGGGTCTGGATGAGAAATTTAAGATAGTTACACTCAAAATTTGACGATACAATGAAAATAAGAGCGTAGTGCTCTAAATCTACTTTCTAAACTACTATTTTTTTGAAAGGTAGAGATTAATGGATTCAAAAAGGGGGGCAAGTGGTCTAGTTTTTTTTAATAAAAGAAATTATCCTCTTGCCTTTGTCAATAATAAGAGTAAAATCTTTTAATAGAGGGGCTAGGGTTAGGGATTTTAGCTATCAAATTAGAGGCAAGTGAACTAGTATTAGAGATAATGATAGGGGTCATAGAGAGATTATGTTTGTATAAGGCAAATATTAGAGCATAATGAGGGGGCATATAAGCCCCATTTTTTGTGCAATCATCTCCTCAGTCACAACAAACTTAACCCCACCAACAACCACTTGTCTATTATGCCATGAATTCAAAAATTGAGTAGTAAGCAAGTCATCATGCCCCTGCATCGCAAGGAAGAACATACAAAAACCACTTTTCTCAAATATAGCGCATAACTCAACATTTTTCTTCAAAGAAATGCAAGACTCTGGTTCAACTCTAAGACACTAGCCACCCATATTTCTCAAAACATAGAGAAAATCCAAAATGCAATCCAAGCAAGTTAGACGAACATTGATTAAGAGTGCTAATTATGAAAATTCCTCTCCATCCCTTTCTTGTATAATCACAATTAATCCTCTGTAGATTATCTAGTATGGCAACATGATTGAGATAAGGAATACCATCATTAATTTTCATGTTCCTTAACAAACTCCTCACAAACTTAATGTAACCTTTAGGTTGATGCTTGAATTTGGTGGCATTATTATTAAAACATTTAGAGACGACCTCATGCACAATAATCAACTTTGGGGGATGAAAAATAGGTAGCCAACTCACACTAAATGAGACTTGTGGCGAGTTAACTTCCTTGAGATTTATTATTTTTCATATTTGTCCCATTGGAAATAACTATGCACTAAAACTATAAAGTACCAAAATATGGGAGCTATTTTGTGTTGTATCTTATGCACTTCCACATTTTCTTTTGCATTTCATTTTCTTATATCTTTATCAATAAATTTAGTTTAAGCATGGATTCAAAACAAATTTTCATGCCTCTAACGTCCATATTAATTATCATGGTTGGAAACCACGAATAAGGCGGATTTTTGATAGTTTAGAGGGAAGAAAAGTGGGCGAGCATAGGGTTGTTTGCATAGCACCAAACCTACATAAATTAATAAATAACAATAATAAACTCAAATGAAAAAATATAGACATCATGGTAAAAGAGATGCCTAAGTTTAGGGTTCTCTATTCATTGTAGAATTTATAATTTCAAATACAAGTTGCATTCATTTTATTTAAAATTTAGAATGTGAATATACATTAATTATAAGTACGTATTTATTTCTTTTAAAATTCATAAGATTTGAGTTAAAAATTTAAATTTGTATTTGTTTCATTTTTTATATAGTTAGTAAATAATGTGAAATCGGGCTAATCAAATTATAAATTAAAATTCTAATAGTGTTTTGTTTATACTTGATAGAAATTTAAAATGAATGTTTTTGATAAGATAAGCAACATTTACAAGGTGTTGTACCCTTTACACAGAGAGCCCAAAGGGCCAAAAGAAAGCATAGTTCAAACAAAACTTGAACTAGAAGAACCAAAAAAGTTAAACAGCCCCCAAAACAGGGGGGTCAAAACCTACTCCACGAACTCGAGGCCATGAAGAGGCAACGGATTTGGGGAGTCCTTTCTTCTTCCGCAACACAAAAAACTAGGAAGGCTCGGAGTCGAGAACCAACGAGAGAGGTGGGGGGAGTGGATCCCCAACAACCACCTTGGGAGAGGAGCCACCACACAGTGGGGGAACCAGCAGTGAAGCAGCAGAGATTGGAGTAGACAAAGGACCAACATAGTCGTTCAACGAAGGATGGGCAGGTTCAGATAGAATAGCGACAACAAAAGGTTCTGACGGAACAAAGACAGTAGAACGGGGCATAGGTTCCACGACAAGGACAGCCAGTAGAGTTGGCTTGGGAGGGTCTCCCTCCTCAGAGGGAGAACCAACAGTGAGATGGTTCATGAGAGCATCCTTAAAATGAATGTTAATTCAATTAGCTTAAGAAATTTTGAAATAAAATATAATGTTAATTTATTGATTTTAAAAATTTAAAGTCTGAGATTTAATTTATTTATTTTGGTTCTACAAATTTTGACCTACCAAGAAAAGCTATTTTGATTAAAAAATAGCAAACTAAAACTTATCCTATGTCAAAGTAAAGTTGTTAGGTTAATTTTTTTAGTTAAATCTTATTAGTAAATCTATCTCTAAGAATCTTACATTCAATCTAGGAAATTATTCTCCTAATATCAAAAAATTCATGTTATATAAGAGATCACTAATAAAGGATTGACTTAAAAACTTGTCAATGCAAAAATTTGTTGCATTCTAGGTTGAGATATCTATCATCATGATTTTGTAATTTAAGTTGTTATCATTCTAACATTTGTACCAATTTTGGGTATCATTTTATGAGTGATTGATATTGATAGTTGTGGATCATCAATTTGATTAGTTGTTATTGATCACGATTAACAGTATCTTTTCTTAGATAATAAAGCAATTATCTTAAATAGATTTTTATTTAGTTAATCTTCATTCATTCTCATTATGATGGTCAAATTGCTATCAATTAGTCAAAATGGAGTAATCTAAAATTGTTACTTTATTTAAGTGTTCAAAACAACAAAAAACACCAAAGGGGTTTGCTTATTGTTGATCTCTAAAATCGATGTTCTAGATAACAGACTCCTATGGGAAGTTCACAGACGTGGGATTAAACTGTAGTTTATGGAACGAACCCTGATATTTTAGAATCTGGCTCTTCATATTTGAGGGAGAAAAGGGAAGAGGAAAATACAAAAATAAAACTAACTGAAACTACTCTAAGGCAATACACTAGAATGTAAATTTAGTTCACTTTTAACAATGCATAATGAAATTTAAGCTTATACAACATTCACATAGATTTGAAAGAGAAAATACATGATTAAAATTTTGTAATATAATTGTGAAGCTAAACTCTACAAAAGAAAAATTTAGAAATAATAGATGATAATTGATTTCACAATGTTAGATCCAAAACACCACATCCTCTTCATTGTTGGGGGAGAACAAATTACAAAGGCTGCAAGGACACAGTTCAAAATATTCAATCATTCTCATGAGGGGCGCCTACTGAGGTCCAATGAAACAAAAATCCACTATTTCCTATTAAAATGCCTAGACTCTTACAATTGCTCTCCTAAGCTCTTAAATATTGTCAACCCTTAAATAAGACAGAACTTCACAATATATAGGCCTCACATATCTAGCCTAGCAAAGGTTAGAAGACAACAGAGAGCCACCTAGAAAGCTTGGCATGCTTCCTCATGATGAGGCCATTGCAACTACCTAACTAAAATAGGAGTGCTTCAGTAAAGGCGTGCAACCAGTATCATGCAGACAGTTATAATTTTAGAACATGGCGTGACCTCGATGTCTCTTGATTCCCTTGTCAAGGAGAAGCACTATGATGACACATGCCCAACCTCAAATTGCTCTTGTAGCTTTCACTAAATATGGGGCCCATATGCTACAACTAATGGCACAACTCTAATTCTAGAAAGAAAAACCTTCGCTCTAAATGAGTGTCATGATACCTCGGTGTCAAACAAGGTTTCTCGCTTTCCCCAACGTTATTTGGGCTTTACATCGATAAGTTGGAAGAATGGATAGACAAGGTTGGTGAGAGAGGCATTCATTTGGCCAACTTTGTAATAAAATTACTCTTATATGCCGATGGTCTCACATTAATTGCTAAATTTGTGCTTGATTTGAGAAAACATTTGAAGGCTCTTGAAACGTTTTGTCAAGAGGTCGGGATGCAAGTGAACACTAGAAAAACCAAAATAATGATCTTCTCACTGCGAAGAAAAAAATAACAAATTGAATTTATCTTCGAAAGCAAGCCGTTGGAAATAGTGGATGAGTACAAGTAACTTGGTCTTGATTTTCACAACGAACTCGGTTGGGAAACATGTAGAGAAAAAAGAATTCAAGGAGGCTGGAAAGTGCTATACTCTTTGCAAAATAGATGTAGAAATGCAAAATTATGGGATTGGAAAACTAAAAGAACTCTTTTTGGTCTACTTGTCACTCTAGTGATTCTCTATGGGTGTGAAATTTGGGGCAGTAGCATGTCAGATCAGAAATGGAGACAAGTGGAAAGAATACAAAAATACCTAATTATAAGTAGCCTCAAGCTCAAGACTACAATTCCTTATGATATTTTATTGGCCGAGACCGGTACTTTTCCCTTGGAGGCCTCAGTGATGATCTGGTTATTAAGCTAATTAAAGAAGGTCTAGAATATGGAGAATCATCGTTGGCCTAAGCTAATTATGAAGGAAGAGCTAACTAGAAGAAAGAACACTTGGATGAAACAAAATATCAAATGGATGAAAAAGTGGGATGTGGAGATGCATGAGTGCCCAAACACAAATGAAGAAACAAAAAAATATGTGAGAAAAATTGCAATATGCTATATGGACGAAAAAAATAGGGCGTAAAAAGGATTATTATATTAAAGAATTCAATCCCATGAGGGACCATGAAGAAAAGGACTATATACGAGTGAATATCAAATGGAAAGCAAAAATGTTGATAGCTCAATTGCGAACTAGCTCACATCATCTTAGGTGTGAAACGTGAAGGTGGGTGGTTCTGAAAGAGGAGTGGGAAAATAGAATATGTCGATTTTGTAACAAGGGTATGGTGGAGACGGAATGGCACTTCATCATGGACTGCTCAGCGTATAAAGACATCTGGGACAGCTATGGGGATATTGTGCAGGTTGATAAATTGAATACCCTATTTGAAGAGTCAAGGTTAGACAAAACTGCAAACTTCATCATCAAAATTCACTGCAGAAGGGTTGATCTCAATCGGAGTTTACAAACTATCTAGGGCCTTTCTGTGGGGGGCTCTTGTGTTGTTCTTGGGTCCCATAGGCTTCTTTGGCCTTGTGGACGTCATTAATTCATTTTACTAAATGGGTGTGGCCTAAAAAAAAAGAAACATTGCCCTTAAAAGAGCGCAATGCCACCACGTGGAAGCTTTGTCTTTTCCAAATTGGTTTGCACTATGGGCCCCCACTACTTCTCCAACCAATAGTGCAATTCAAAATTGAATGAGGCTCAAGTAGTTCTCAATTTGCATCGTTGCGCCAATTGGCATGTTGAGGGATGAGTGTTGCTTAGAATCTCTTTTGACTTTTGTTTTTTTCAACAGTGCATGAAGCCGCCACATGGCTCGCTAGCGCTGATTCTAAGGGTTGTCAAGACTTTCTTTCTTGGAACATCTGTTTTAAGTAATTTAGGTATGCCTTACATTTTGATGCAGCCTTGTTACAACTAAGGAATTCATTTACCTTTTTCATTGCTTGCCTTCTTTCTTCAACACCCACCACCTAGAGAGTTTCCTTGATTGCATTAGATATTTATGCACCAACAGTTGTGAATCAACTACCTTTAGAGAGATAAAGGAGAGGACCTGGTCAATGAAGGCACTCACCTTTGTACTCAAGGATTGGGAGTCAACAATAAACTTGAGAACAAGCTTCAAATTTGAAGTGGAATCCTTGATTCATTCCCAAAAATAAAGATATAACTCTTGAATCATAGGAAGGATTCCCATGGATAGGTTAGTTTGACTTAACTCATCTTTGAGCTGAGAGATTTATTGATATCTAACCTAAATCTCTCCTTTTAGACTCTTGATTTGATCCTTCAGCTTAGTAACTTCTACCTACATCTCCACCCTTTGATCTGATTTGAGTTTGAAGGCTTCTCTAGTGACACAACTATATAGATCAACTCTTAGATTGGTCATATCTATGTATTTCACTTTTCCTTCTAAGGTGAGGTGGTCTATAGTGTTCTTTACTCAGGATAGCTCCTGCTCTTTCTTCTGTAGGTGGTGGATAGCATTCAAAAATCCTATGGTGACAAAATTTTGCATTTCCTCCATCGATTCCACTTTGTCTTGGGGTCTATCCTAGCTTAGATTTAAGCCAACAACATGGAAAGAGTAGTCCTTTGATTGCATATGACCATTGGATTTGATCATAGTGAGTTTTATGTGAGCAATCGTTAATGATTGATGCATTGGATCATACATTGTGCGCATATGAGGAACAAATTAGGCTCTCCCTTCTTTCTTCCTTTCCATCTCGAGTCATGCCTCTCAAGCCTTTCTTAATGTTTTGATTTTTTGGTGGAAAGCGACCGAAGACTAAATGATCCCTCCCAAAAAAGGAAACCCTTGAGTTAGACCATAAGGAACAGTCACATGTTGTTGAGAGCTAATAGGTTCCATTCCCATTGTGATTAGGGGATAGATGAAAATGGTAGACAAAGAGAAATGGGGAAAGCTATGGAGGGGGATAGTCGGCGGTTATGCCACGAGCATGGAAGATGAAGTAGGTGGAAGGGTGGAAATTGGTGGTAGGTGAGGAGGAATTGTAGAAAGATGAAGCGGGAGAGAGGACAGGGGGAGTGAAACTTACATGTTGTTGTGTGGTGGTTGGTGACTGCATTGATGTAGTCCCTACATCTATAGCTTCTTCTTCTTCTTCACCCCCTAGTCCTTTCACTATCACTCTCCTTTTCTTCTTCTTTGGATCGGAGGAAGATTCAGATAGTAGGACTTTGGTGCTAGGCAGAACACTCGCCACTTCTATTTGCGTCAGAGTGGCTTGCTCCAGTTGTTGGGCGGTGAGATATAAGGGAGTAATCCAGGAGCCCTACCTCTATATTTCATAAACATTTTCCTACTCCTCTAAGGGTCCCTCCTCTTCTTCTTCTATCAGGACCTCTTATTTTTCTATGGCTTCTTCTATGTGGTGTTCATCCCATATTTTTCCTATTGTTCGTCTGTGTCCACCTCATCAAAATCTAGTTCCATTTGATAAATTTCCTGCCTATATTTCTAATAGGCTTCATTTTTTTCCTTACTCCAATCTTGCTAGAGGAGTTGCACTCTTAGACCCTTGGTCATAAGCCTTGAGGGATCAAAATCTCAGACTAGTTTGTAGAATGACTCTCATCACTAGTGAATCTTGGTAGGGACTTGCAACAAATTAATGTAAACACTAATGTTGTCTTTCACTCATGATTTTTTCACTACTCGAAAAATGGTCAAGGCTTATGTGTGAAGGGGGGGAAAGGACTAATAGTAGCCATATGACTAGTTGGGTCATAACTCTATTGATCATTTATTAGATCTAGGTCAAGGTCCACTAGCTTGAGTGTAAACAACTACTTTGTTGACCTTTTAACTATAGTAATGCCTCCCATTTAAAAGGGGATATGATATATTGTCTCTTTCTTCCATCTTGAGATAAAAATGGAGTCCAACACATCCAAATGGTGAGCCATTTCTAGGGATAGGGTCGTGTCTATGATCATGCAGGGAAGCTAGAATGGCTCCTCCTTGAATCTATAGAATCAAATGGATATAAAGTGGGCTCTGAAGAACCAGCCACATGGGATCTTGCATCTTGTGAGTCTATCCTAGTGCATATTCATCATTCTAAATGTGATCTCTTCCTTACTTGATTCAATCAACACTGGTGACAAGAAGCATTCTAAGAATTCATGGTAGTCTTGTGAGGTCGACAAGATTTGGGTCCATACGGAGATAGAAATTGATGTGTGTGAGTATGAAGTCATCTTTGTTACATTAATTATAAGATAATGCGAGAAGAACCTTGAGTTTTGGTACAATGTGAGGTATAGGAGGAAGGAGGAGTACATGAAAGTACCCTCTATTGCAAATTTGATCAGCTGAGCATGGATACCATCAACGATGGCATCACCAAAGTCTATTTTATATGTCTTCTCTCTCTTCATCATTTTTAAGTGGAAGGCTACACTCAACTAGAAATCATGGAAGTTTATTTCTAAATCTTGTTTGAAGATAAAAGCAAGCATAATGCATCCTTCATATCCTATGACACAAAGCTTGAGAGAGCGATGGGAGATTGTGACATTTTTGAGGAATCATTATCAAGAGTCAAGTTGAGGAATTTTAGTATGTGGAAAGAAGTGTCCCACACATTCTTCAGAATTTGAATGATGCAAAAATATGTGTTGGGATCATTTGGGCTTCTGAGCATCTCTCGTACTATGTCAATGTTAATCTCCACCTTAAGGTTTTGGCCCTGGATGACACCATTGTTGGTGTTATACAATTTTGTGTAAGAAAAAATACGCTCTAGGCAAGGGTGCATGAAAGACACCATGTACTGGGCCAAGGTGGAGCTCCGCAACCTAAAGCTGATGGAAATTTTATTATAAATTCTACAATAATGTTTGAATTTATCTTTATTACTATTATTTTCATGAAGGATATTAATTTTGTAATTTAACATGAATTCTAAAAGGTTCTTGTGAAATCTTTCTCTTTGAAGAATATTCAGGTTATGTTAGAAATAGGATTGGAAACTTAATCAAAGAATAAAAAAAAAACTAGCACCATTTGGTATTAATGGTGCCTCTAACTAATGTTTATGATTAATTTCTATGTGCTTGAGCTACTGCATCCATATCCTAAAATAGTTACAAAAACAACATATGTGGTGTAATCCTTGTAAATCACCGAGGAGAAATAAGGGACAATTGTTTGATTAAATCAAAAGGATGGGAAATAAAGATTGATTATTCATGGGTTCATTTGGTTCATGACCTTCTGGTGTGGCTAGCTTGTATTATTTTGGTCCAAACTTGGAGATGATAACATAGGGACCCAACCAATGTTGTTCAAACTTTCATTTCTTCTATTTATATTGATTGGTATTCTCCTCGTTCTCCTTAAGAATAAGGTCTCCCACCTTAAGACTATTGATTGGCTCTGACAAGGGTTCCCCTTTAGGAGTTGAAAGCTAATAGGCTCTTGATCTAAAGACTGTTGTGACAATATAGGGACCCAACCAAGCTGGCTCAAACTTTCTTGGTTTTTCTCATTCTGCTTGGTTCTTCGAATTCTTCATTAAAACTAGGTCACCCATGTCAAAATGTCAGTTCAAGACCTTCTTATTGTAGCTTCAATGAAGACAATTCTAACATGCTTGAGGATGATCTAATGCTTTATATCTCTTCTCATCTAGAAATTCCAACTCATGTAGCCTTGATACTTGATATTCCCCATCATCAATATGCCCTTGCATGGATACCCTTGCATGGATACCCTTAGGGAAGGTAGTTCGACCACAATAGGTAAGATAGCCTCGAAACCAAAGACCAAGGAATATGGAGTGGCATCGATAGGAGTGTGGATGCTGGTGTGGTAGGCCCATAAGATGGGATTGAGTTGAAGGTTCCATTCAGGACTAGCGCCATTGATGGTCTTTCTAAGAATTCTAAGGATAGTTTTATTAGACACCTCAGCTTGGCCATCTCCTTGTAGGTAATATGGAGTGGAGAAATTGTGTTGGATGTGGAAATTCTCACAAAGTTGGTAGAATTATTGTTTTTGAATGGATGACTGTTGTTAGTGATGATTGACTGAGGGACACCATACCAAAAAATGATATAGTTGAGGATTAACTTAGAAATTTGTTTGTCAGTGATGCATGTCATAGGAATGGCTTCAATCCATTTAGTGAAGTATGCAGTCATGGTGATGATGAATTTATGGCCATTGGAGGATGTGGGATGGATCTTACCTATGAGGTCATGTACCCATTAGGCAAAGGGCCATGGTGATGTTATCGAATGCAATTCTTGTGCTAGTGTGTGTATCAAGTCTCCATGGATCTGACATTGTTGGTATCTTTTGATGAAGTGATAGGAGTCTCGTTCCATTGTAGGCCAATAGCAGCCCGCTCTCATGATCTTCTTATCCAAGGTGGGACCACTAGAATGGGATCCACATATACCCTCATGTAACTCACACAACTTTGTTTGTGCTTCTTCGATATTGAGACAACACAAAAGGGTATTGTCAAGGGAATGTCTATAAAGGGTGTCACTGATGATGGTGTACCTAGAGGCTTTGCAGATAAATATCTTGCGTTGGTTAGTAGAAAGGTCAAGGGAAAGGATATGGTCATGAAGGTAATCATAAATTTCTTGGTACCATGGGGAATTGGGACCAAGTTCGCAAACCATCTCAGACTCAGGGATGTCAAAGGCAGGGATCAACAACTATTGTACCAAAAGCTTGAATTGAGGCACATTGTTTGGTATGTCCAAGAGAGAGCCAATGATGGCCATGGAATCTATTGGTTTATTTTGGGTACAAGGAACTTGATGAAAGAGGATTATTTCAAAGTAGTGTTTGAAGTTGTCTACCATCCATTTGTATGGGGTGATTTTTTCATCCTTGGTGTCGTAATCATCATTGACTTATCAGATTACTAGTTGAGAATCAATGTATACTTGCAAGCTCTTGATCTTCCACTTGATCGCCATACAAAGTACTGTAAGAAGAGCTTCATATTCTGATATGTTGTTTCTACATGGAAAGGCAATTCTAAATGACAAGAATAGTATTACCTTGAGGGGTGATAAATAGTATGGATGCTCCTAAGTTGTCGTTTGTGTGAGACCCATCAAAGTACAATTTCCATGTCATTGGCGTGTCCATAGTGAAGATAGATTCATTTGGAAAATCAGAGACTAATGGGTGATCATCCTTAGTTGGTGCATCTACAAGTTGATCGGTAATGACCTATCCTTTTTATTGCTTTTCTCTCAACATAGTGAATATAATATTCACTAAGAATCATGACCCACTTGGTTAGTTGTCATGTTAATGTTGCTTTACCGAGAAGATATTTCAATGGGTCTATCTTTGTGACCAACTTTTTTTGATGGTTCAGCATGTAGTTCCTTAGTCGTTGAGTAAAAAAACTATCACAAGACAAGAATGTTTGATTGGACTATAATTTATCTCATAACCAACCAATGTGCGATTGTTGTAGTATATTGCTCATTCATGGCCTTCATCGTCATTATGTATAAGTAATGCACCCAATGCGAATATATTTTCTGAAATATAGAGAATGAGAGGTCTCCCATCAATAGGAAGCATTAATACTGGTGGTGCCAATAAGTAATCCTTAATATGTTGGAAGGATTCTTGACACTTCTATCCATATGAACGATACACCTTTTCTGAGTAAATGTTGAAAGGGATGTATCTTGTTAGCCAACTGTGCTATGAATCATATGATGGATTGGAGTTGTCCTTTTAGTGTCCATAATTGACTTATGTTGGTAGGTGGAGGCATGTTTAATATAGCTTTGAATTTTGTTGGGTCTACTTCAATGCCTCGTCTGGAAACTATATAACCTAGGATCTTTCCTAATGTCACTCCAAACACACACTTTTTGGGATTCAATCTCACTTTGTATTCTTCCAATCTCTTGAAAATCTTGTCCAAGACTCGCAAATGGTCACCTCGTGTCAATGATTTTGCTAGGTCATCCATGTAATCTTCCATTAGAGTATGCATGAGGTCATGTAAAATTGTCATCATGGCATGTTGGTATGTTGCTCCAACATTATTAAGTCTAAAAGGCATAACATTCCAACAATAAGTTCCCCATGGACAAGTGAAGGCAGTCTTATGTTGATCTTCCAAAGCTATTCTGATTTGGTTATAACCTGAGAAGTCATCCATGAGGGACAACATCTCATAACCAACTGTGAAGTCCACGATTATGTCAATTCTTCTTAAAGGGAAGTCATCCTTAGTACATGCCTTATTTAGATCACATAATTCGATGCAAATACGGATCCCACTTGTTGGTTTTTCAACTAGCACAAGGTTGTAAATCCACTCTACATAGTCAATAGACCTGATAAAGCCAACATCTAGTAGTGTCTTTAGTTTAGCCTTGACTAATAAAGTAATTTGCGTGTGCATTTTCTTGAGCTTTTTCTTCACCGGTTGGGCGTCGAGATGTAGTGGTAAATGGTGCAACACCAACTTAGGGTCTAACCTAGGCATGCCAACATAGGACCAAGCAAAGTTAATCTGTCGTTCTACAAAGAATGTACGGAACTCAAGTTACTTTGTCTCTGTTAGTGACACTACAAAGTGGATAATTCTTGGATTTTCCTCTTTGCCAATGTTGACTTCCATAGATTTTTCAATGAACATTAGCAACTTCTCTTGGGTAATGGGAAGAATGTCCAACCCTCCATCCTTGGGTGCGTCGAAGAGGTTTTCGCCCTCAGATATGTCCTTTCTTTTTAATTTCTCTTGGTCTAAAGGCGCCTTGCAGTTTTCACCTAAAGACTCATCATTTTTTATTTTGTGACTAGAGGGGTGGAAAGACTCCCCAAAGTGTGCCATATGATCTAAGTCATTGGTAAACACAGGCTTCTGATCACCACTAGGAATTCCTTCTCTCAATCTCATGAACTCAACGATCGCTTCGTCGTTCTTGAATACATCTAAGATGGGAGGTCCTTGTTGGTCCCAATCGCTGAGTTGAGGGTAAACTAAAGGCATGCCATCATCTATAGTTTCAAATTTTAGGGCAAACATGGTAAAGACAAAAGTATCATGGTGTCAAATAGGTTAAGGTCGATGAAAACTCTAACTAGTTCATTAACTGGTTGTACAAGAGTCCCATTCGTATTCATTGGAGTCTATTGTACCATAGTAACATTCTTCAGATGACTCATCGGATGTCTTGATAACCTTAGAATCATTCACTTCCTCACTCAAAGGTATCATGGTACTAGGAGCACCAATCTTAATTATTTTAAACCCCAGCCCTAGGCCCTTCGATCGTTTAGACACGAACAAAGGTTCATTCACCCCACTTTTATTTAATACAAGTCCATTGTGCTCATCATAGCCTTTATCTTACATGATCTTGAAACCTTTTCCATACTGTTCTTTGGGTATTTGTGTTGGTGGAGGAGCTTCTTCGTTGTCTTCTTTGTAGAGCCAGGAGGTCACATCCTCTTCGTTGATTGCTTCTTTGCTTATTTCTCCCCATTTTCTGAAAGTAGTTATGGGAGGTATATGGATAGTGACCTTAGGTTGTCTTTTGTCAGTTTTACATATGAATTAGGAGTTGTCAATTTGTTGATACAGTAGGACGTCTTCATGTGGTATTCACCACACCCTTTGTCTTGGACCTCAACCTTGGAATTGGAGGGCAGAGTCTTAGAAGTGGATGCTATAGATAAAGTGGAGGGATCAATGTAGCGTGATGAAGTGGATGATGAGGCCTCTTGGTTGACAGAAACTTGTTGTTGAGGTGTTTCGCATAGATTGGTACAATATTGGAATGGGTCAAGATCACTGGCTATTGTGATTTCGGTGCCATTGTATGGAAATTTGATGCATTGGTGGTATGTGGATGGTACGCCTTTCATGGTGTGAATCCATGGTCTCCCTAGGAGGAGGTTGTATGGGAGGTCAAGGTCCAAGACTTGGAAAGTAGTGTCCATAATTGTGGGTCCGACTCTAATGGGTAGTGTGATAACTCCTTTAGAAGAACGTTCCTCATTGTCATATGCCTTGATAATGATGCTTTTTGTTGTGTCAACACATGCTTCTGAAAAAGCCTAATATCTTAACCAGTTTAAGTGTGAAAATACTTAACCTAGCTCCACCGTCTACCAAGACTCGTCTAACTTTGTGTTTGTGGACGAGGAATTCAAGATGCAGAGGATCATTATGGCTTGTCTTTTGAGTCGAATAGTCTTGGTTGGAAAAGGTGACGTGATGAGAATTATCCAAGTAACTCACCATCTTCTGGAATCGATTGAAATCAAGGTCAGTGAGGATGGTAGTGTCTTGTAAGGCCTTGTCAAGAATGGCTCGATGGTCAGGTGAGATATGCAATAACTCCAGGATAGAGATTTGTGCGGGTGACTTCTCCAAATGGTCAAGTAGATTGTAGTGGGACTTTGGTGGATGTTGTTGTTTTGGAGGGGGATCTTGGATAGTCACCTTGGTTTGATGAGTATTAATAGCACATTCTGGCAGTTTCTTAATGGTAATAGTATTGGCGTAATCTTCAGCAATGCGAATGTGATTACTATGGTGGTATAATCAAATTTGGCATTTGTGTAATTGGCATAATTGTTGGTCTTATTACTCAGACTAGATGCCTTTCCTTTTCCATGGTCATGTAAAGGATTTGTAAAGACTTTATGGTCACTATTAGAAGATTTTTGTTGTCCATTAACTTTGATAGTGTCTTTTTCAACAAGGTCTTGGATGATATTCTTCAATTGTCAACATTATGACAAGTTGTGTCCTTTAGATTAGTGGTAGTCACAAAAGGAATTATCATCCCACCATGATGGTTTGAACTATCTTGGGTCATTTGGTTTCACATCAAGAATTTGTATGATGTTGTGTTGCAAAATTTATTTGAAGATGGATTTGATTGGCTCCCCAAGAGGAGTGTATTTACGTCTTGTGGAAACATCCTTTGGACTCTCTATTCTTGTGTGTTTTGGATGGCATTTGTTGTCTGATTGAGAGTTCTTGTTGTGGTTTTGGACATGTGAGACCCTCTAAGTGTAATGTTAGGGCTTGTGTGTATTACCTTATCATCAATGACTCCATCATTGGTCACATTTTTATTACGACCCCAATATTTGTTTTTATCATTTGAAGTGTTTCGGGTAGTCGTATTCTTGTTGGAAGTCTTGATCTCTCCCTTGTCGACGAGGGCCTTTTCAAGGATAATTCCTTTCTCAACTAGGTTTGCGAATGAAGTACAAAATTTCATTTGTAACTCATATTTCAAGTTTAAGATGAGGTTTTCTATAAACATGATAACTTTTTTTTCAGGTATTTTGATAGGACATCTACTAGCCAAACCCCTCCATCATTGGAAGAAGGTCACAAATTTTTCACCCTCTTCTTGTGTGGTGTGACATAGGGTGGAATTTTTTATCTCATTGTCAATGTTGAATGCAAAGTTTTCTACACATTTGTCTACCAAGTCTCCCATGTTCTTATGCCAGTTGGTAGGTGTGAAAACCACTCAAGTGCTTGTCCTATAAGACTTTGTGGGAATAGTCTCATTAGATATGTAGGTTCATATGCAATGTCAATGCAAGCTATTGAAAACTCTCTCACATGTTTGATAGGATTTCCCTTCCCTCTATACTTAGGCAAGTTAGGTGTGATATAGCCATGTGGGAAGGGAGGCATGTATAGACTCTTGTCAAATGGATATGGACATAAGTCTTTTGTAGAGTAGGTTTTCTTATTGGACACTTGCATGTTCTCTATTTGTTGTTGCAAGGAAAGCATTTGAGTTGCTAGGACATCCACTTGAGCTAATGACATGTCTTGTGTATTTTGAGAGCCCATGTTGGCATGTTGGAATCCAATATTATGGGATGAATTTTGATTGGGTAGTGTGTATATGACGGATTTTGGTATTGTATATGTGTGTAAGGTGGTGTTTGGTTATGAATGTTTTGATTATGAGTTGGAATATGAGTTTTGTAAGGAGGATTGGATTGTGTATGCCATGAACTTTTAAAGATATGACCATGTGGATGTCGGTTGCCATATTGTGTGAAGGGTCCTTGTTTATTATATGGAGTAGCCCCTTGGGTATTTTTTTGCATATGTATGTGAGGAGTAGGTCCTTGTTGTGACACAATGGTATGTTGAGAGGCCCCCATATTTTGTATAGCATTTGTTTTAGGATTCTTATTGATAATAATCTTTGGTCTTTTGGTTGAGGTAATTGTGCCAAGTGGATTGGAAGATGATGCCCCTATGGTGTTTAATGTGGAGAATGGATAGGATAAAGTACCAAATGGTTGTGAAATAGATTGCATCTTGTGTGGATCCTTCAAATGGTATAGATGTGTTGACTTGTGGTATGGGGCCACTAGAAACAGGTGTGTTATTTCCTTGACTTCTCTTATTTTGTGTAGGTGACACTTGTAGCGTATTGACATGAAAACTATGGGGTAATGTGGCTCCTTCTAATAATAGTTTAGCTAAGAAATGTTGGGGGTCTAATGCCACAATTCCATCCACAAAAGAGGCTACTTTTGGATCTTGTGTGGTAGCCTCCACTTCTTCTATAGTCACATTTCCTTGTTTGTCTCTAAGGATGAATTTTTTGAATGCATTGGAAAATGATGTTTGTGGTCTAGGTACTCCATGGGAGAAATCACCAAAAGGGTTCACAAACTCATCATCTTGTGGGAAAGCCATTTCTTTTTGTTTCCTTTTCAACCTTGTTTCGACCATAAACGACTTGCGAGAAGGAGATGAATGTGAATGTGATATGGTATGATGTTTATGCAAAAGGTACGATTATGCCTAGGTATGACCAAGGTGTGACTAAGACTAAGGTTATGCAACTATTTTTTTTGGATTTTTCAAAGTATAGGGAATGTCTAAGGATGATACCAAGATATGGATTTCAAAGTGACAATAGTCAAGATGTCAATGGTATAAATGCCACAATGAGGTCCAAAGCTATGGTAATGTCTATGCAAGATGACTATTTCTTATTTGGATTTTTCAAGGTATAAATGATGTCTAAGGATGATACCAAGACAAAGAATCAAAGTTCCAATAGTCAAAATATCAATAGTGTCACAATGAGGTCAATATCTTGAGTATGTCCAAGTTATGTCAAGTGTAACGCAAATGTGAAAGGATGATGGGTGCAAATGGTAGTATGACCTAAAATGATGAGTGTCTATGACAACTATGCACCTTGTGGAAAATCTAAGGTAAGGTTGCTTAATCAAACTAAGATAGACAAGGCTAAAAATCTAGTTTATCAAGACCTCAATGATGGTAAGGACTAAAATGATGAGTTGACAAAGGTGGTATCAAACTATTCTTGTGAGTTGAGGAGCCAACCTAAATGACAAAGGACTACAATGGTGGAAAAGTGAAGTCAAGATAAATTTGATTTTATCACTATGAACTGCTCTCAAGTTTGACAAGTTTCCAAAGCCAAAATCTACAACAAGGTGTATGCAAGCTAAACAATGACCTAATGTTCGACCTATGGAAAATGCAAAGAAAGTAATGATGGAAGAATAGATGAATTAGAAATGACAGGTCTGAAAGCTTGCAAGTCTATGATCAAAAGACAAGATGATGCTTAGGAATTGATCAAAAAATGGATGTCTCAATTTTCCCCTAAAATTTTCAATAGCAGGCAATTGCATTGTTTTGAATGATAGTTTTGGTGTTCTATGTAACAGTTGTGTCATTTTGGGAATCTCAGTTGTGGTTTCTGGTTTGTAGTTATGGTGAATGATAATCAATTGTGGTGTTTAGTGTGTTTTGACCTAGGTTGAATGTTTGAACTCAATTTTGGATCCAATTTTGGCACAATCTAAATAGAAAACACTGTAGACAGTCTAAAGATGCTTGGGATAGTCTAAAAATGTCAAAAGTGTGTTCCTAATGTGTATGTTCAAGGGTTATTCAACCCAATATTTCCATGGGAATAGCACATATCAAAGACAACATCACATATAGAAAGCACTTGTCTATCCCTAAGGCCAATTGGCCAATGGTGACACTTTTAGACCCACTCTAGGAATCTCCTTCGACAGAAGGGAGGGACACCCATATGGGACGCCTGGTTAAGAAATGTATCACCTCTTTCCTACAATAGTGAATGGGTAGGGGCCTCCTTCTCTAGAAGGAAGTCGCAATCACCCTCTCCATGAAAAGTATCAAGCCCAAAAGGCAAGTGAATTATATAAACTAGGGAATTTGGTATCACTGAACGGAGCCAAATGTTGGGCGTAAAAGTCTTATGGGTGTGATCCTACACCCCTGCACTAATAATGTCACCAAAACTCAATCAAAAAGGGTGGATTCTAACTAGTTGGTTATTAATCTATGTTTTGGGATATACTAGTGCCTATACATGTGGCAATTCGCTCAATTAAGAGGCCTCCCAGTCCTTTCCTTAGAAAGGATCTTGACACATCTCAAGGATACTAAGGGAGACATCTCTCGATATAGGACATCCACACTAGGTGATTGATGAATTTCATCACAACAACATTATTTATATAGCAGACCGAAATTAAAATATCGCTTGGATTGTTCCCTCTCACAAGTCAGGAGGCAAGCCCTCTAAGGGTAAACAAAAGCGAGACAAGTATGTTATTTTTGATCTCCAAGATCACACGAAGTGCAAGGAGATTGTGTTCCCTCTTAGAACACCTTTTTCTCACACTCGCATGGTGTTTATTTTAAAAAAGAAAAAACCAAAACCAAATGTGGGTGATTATAAAAATGCCAAAAGATATTTTTGATTCTCAAGATCACCAAATGGCATGAGAGAAGAGCATACATACCTAGAGGCAAAATGCAAACCATGAGACAATGAAGACAATGATTTATTTTAACCCTCAAAGCAATGTATGAAAGAAGACACTTGATGTAAGGTTAATTTTAGAACCAATGAGTGGATATGCAAGTCAATTTTAAATCCAATGAGTGAATATGTAAGTTGTAAATTTTAGCCCAAATGAGTGAATATGCAAGTCAATTTTAACCCAATGAGCGTGATTAAACAAAATTTGCAAAATGAGACAAGGCAACTAGTTAGAAAAATCAAAAGAGAATGCCTCTGTTCCACCTATGCCACGAGTTGCAAAGACAATATTTGTATCAAAAAACATCTAAACTACCAAATGCAAGAAAACATAATTGAGAAATTCTAAGAAAATTAAAGATTTTGGAAACAGACAATTGCGTCACTGTAACTGGTAGTTGCGGCTCAAGCTTTTTGGTAGATGTGGCTCATAAATTGGCGATTATAGCTTTCGGGTTGGCGACTGTGACTTTCAGGCTAGCGACTGTGACTTTCAGGTTGGCAACTGTGGTGAATCCCTTTCAATTGTGGTGAATCCCTTTCAATTGCAGCGAACACCTTCATGGTTGCGACGAACGACCTATAACTATAAAACACAAGGAAAATATCCAATTTCAACCAAACCAAAAACCAAACCGATATAATCTGGATTTCAACTGATAAAACCTGAATCTTGAAACTCAAAACAAAAGGAAAATCTAAAAATAAATGCAAGTTAATGAATCTATGATGTCTCAGGAAATTACAGTGATGCTCTAAGCAGATGCATCACAGAAACCTATAGTTTCGAAACACCACAAAAACAAGCAATTTCGACCAAACCAGAGACCAATTACAATGCAAGCCTAATATTAGATGATGAAAATAAAAACCAAGAACAAGATTAAACCACAAATTTGAAATAAAAGCAACCCAAATGGTAATATTGACTCTGAAGTAATTGTGACTTTCAAGGTATCGATTGCATCACACTGTCATTCGGCAGTTGCGTCATTTGAGCTAGTAGTTGCATCACAGGCCTGCAAGACTAAAAAAATTGAAAATCCCTACAAAATCTTGATATCTTCACATTAGGTTCACCAATGTAGTCTAGGGTAAAATTCTAGGTTAATGTAATAAAGCATAAAAAAACTAACCCTAAACCAACAATAAAGCACAAATAAGCATAAAAACATGAAATATAAAGAAATATCACCATAAATTCTTCATGACATCATTGATTGACCTCAATTTCTCTTCTCCATCTTGCTTGAATTGTACTTAATGCCCTCATATTTGAGTGTGCAATAATAAGCCTATGATAATGACTAGCAAAATATTGAAGATTGTTGTCTCACACTAGTAGCATGTACTTGCATATGAACTAGACATATGAAAATAACAAGACTATGGTCTTTTATAGAAAAGAAAAATTTGACTGAAGGCTTGAGATTCAATGTCAATAAGATATGTCAATCAATGGACAAGAATAGAAGTTGTAGTATGAAATAGGGTTATGGAAAAATTAGGGTAAATGATAAGAATGAATGGTTAGGATTGAATTAATCAAGGTCTAGAATTAAATGAGATGTCAAGAGATAAGATTTGATGTGGAAGATAAGATTGGCACAAAAAAGGAGGTTGTAGGAGATATTCAAATGAATAATTAAATAATAAAAGTATTATTTAATTATAGAGGACATGTGAGAGGTTGACTTTTTCATTAAATAACAATTTAATTCAAAAGTGGGATATGGGTAATTAAATAATAAAGATATTATTTAATTAAACACGACATGTGACAAGCTGATTTTTGAATTAAATAATAATTTAATCCAAAAAATAGGAAGTAGATTTCAAATTAGTTGCCAATTAAATAAATAAAATTTATTTAATTATAGAAGAAATAGACTATTAGTGACGTAATTAAATAAATAAAAGTTATTTAATTAATCAAGAGAAGAAAATATAAATCTAGAAATGAATTAATTAAATAATTAAAATTATTTAATTAATAGAGGACTTATGACATTAGGAAATAATTAATAATCAAAATTATTTCATTTTAAGGATGAAAGGGGAAATGAAGAAGAATTAGAGATCGCGGGCCTAGGACAAATTTTAGTGTCTACACTTAGTACTATCTTTTTCATTGATGATGTCTCAAGATACACTTGGATTTATTTTATGCATTCAAAGTCTAAAGTTTTCACTAAGTTTAAGGAATTCCGACCTTAGTGGAAAAGTAAATAGATTATAAGATAAAAATGTTGAGGTCTAACAATGGGGGTGAATATTGTTCCAAATAATTTGATGAATTTTGTAAGCATGTAGGTATTGTTCGACAAAACACAACTCCTTATACTCCCTAAAAAAATGAGGTAGAGAAAAGAATGAATTGAACCATAATGGAAAGAGCTAAGAGTATGTTGAGTAGTGTTAAGCTTGATAAATGTTTTTGGATAGAAGTGGTTGGTATTGCTTGCTATTTTATTAATAGATCTCCTTGTTTAGCTCTTCTTGATAAAACTCCTTATGAAGTGTGGATATGTAGAAAGCCTTTTTTTCACACTTACGGGTATTTGGTTGTGAGGATTTTATTTATGTGCCTCAAGATAAGTGATCTAAATTGGATCCAAAAGCACATAAATGCATCTTTGTTGGTTATGGTAAAAATATAAAAGGTTATAATCTATGGAATCCTATAACCCATAAAATTATCCTGACTAAAGATGTGATTTTTAAGGAATTTAGAGCTTACTCAGAAGAAGAACAACCAAAGGAGAAAGATAAGAAAAAGACAATACACTTCAAGACAAAGATTCAGAAGCAGGAAGATGAACATGTGGAAGAATAGTTAGATAGATCTAATGATGGAGAAGAAGAAGAGGGTTCAGATAGTTCAGAGGATGTGTAGGATGAGCACACAAAAGAAGAATAGGTAGATCCCATTACTCCTACCTTGAGAAGATCCACTAGGCAACAAAATACAGTTTGTAGGTTAGCCCATTAAATTACCATTGTGTATTTACTTTGTTGAGTATTGATGATAAACCTAGATCTTTCAGGGAGGCTCCCTCTTTGGAGGAAAGTGATTCTTGGTTTCAGGCCATGCAGTAGGAGATGATGGCTTTGGATATTTGTAACACTTGGAATATTGTTAGTTTGTCCAAAGGAAGGAAGCCCATTGGTTACAAGTGGGTATTTGAAAATAAATTTGGTGTAGACGGTTGGTTAGAGCAGTACAAAGTCTGATTAGTGGCTAAGGGCTACTCTTAGAGAGAGGGAGTTGATTTTGGTGAAATTCTCTTTCCTGTTGCTAAATTAAATTCTTTAGATTCCTATTGTTTATTGCTTTGCTTATGATTTTTAGACAGATAAAATGGATGTCAAAACTACTTTCTTGCATGGAAATCTTGAAGAGGAATTTTATATTTTCCAGCTTAATGGTTTTGTTGTGAAAGAAAAATCACAATTGATTTGTAGGTTGAAGATATCTTTGTATGGTTTGAAATAGTCACCCAAGATGTGGTACCAAAATTTTGATACTTTTGTATTGAATTTGGGTTTTATTAGGAGTGAGGAAGATCATTGTGTTTATATTAAGGTTGTTGATGATCAGATTTTAATTATTGTCTTGTATGTCAATGATATATTTCTCATGGGTAACAATGTGATGATTATGGAGCTCAAGGCACAAAATTTTGGCACATTTGATATGAGGACTTGGGGGCTAAAAAAATTTTTTTTTTTTTTTGGAAATTAGTAGAGATTGGGCTCACAAAAATCTTTGGTTAAGTTAGAGTAAGTCTGTGGATACAATTTTGCAAAGGTTTAATCTGAATCATTGTAAGCCAATTAGTATTCCATTTCCAATTGGTACTAAGTTGAGCTTAGATATGTGTCCCAATTGTAATGATGATTTTAAGATATGTCTAAGGTTTCTTATGCTAGTTTGATTGGTATTTTAATTTATGCAATGGCTTGCACTAGACCAAATATAGTCCAAGCAGTGGGAGTTCTAAGCAGGTTTATGTCTAACCCTAGTAAAGAGCATTGGACTTTTGTTAAGAGGGTGTTTAGGTATTTATATGGTACTTTAGATTATTGTTTGGTTTATCATAGTATTGATGATGTGGTTAATTCATTGGACATACAAGGGTTTGTTGATGCATATCGGGAAAGTGACTTCAATAGTCGAAGGTCCACTAGCGGCTATGTATTTACTTTGTTTGAAAGTGCAGTAAGTTGGATGAGTAAGAGGCAACTTATAGTTGCTTTGTCCATCACTGAAGTAGAGTATATGGCTACTACAGTAGTCTCTAAGGAGGAAGTATGGTTATAGAGACTTATTAATAGCATTAGTTTTGATTGTAGGACAATGAGAATTGGATGTGATAGTCAAAGTACTATTTCTTGCTTAAAATTTCTTAAATCATAAATAAATCTAATCTAAATTTAACAAAGTCTACTCTCAACTGATTTGAAAACTAAATCTAATCTAAAAAATCCAACACAATCTAACTAAAATAAGCTATGAATCACGATCTAAGGCCAAATGCCACATTTTATGGAGCTGAATATGGAGAATCTTTCCTCAAGTTGAAACCAAATCTTGAATTTCTCAATGAACAGTCAATCAATGAAACTCTTAACGCTGAACAAAAGAATGAATAAGAATGCATGATCATTTAAGAATTGTGGGGAACTAATCCACTCTATCAAGTTATATCCAAGTACCTGAGACGTGTGTGTATTTATATAAGATAAGAAGTATATGTCAAAAAAGGGTAAATATGTATAATAACTGATGACTAAGGGAATAGAGATCGTAATGTAATACTTTAAAAATATGTGTGTTCTCTTAACTAGATTATCTCTCTTTAAATAATCTATATAAATAATGACGAGATATATATTTTTCCAAATATTGACTTATATTAATCATTTAATCATATAAACATAGTTAATGTTGGAGGGTTTTGGCTTCCCTGAGACATTATGTAAGGTGGTGACCACTCTCCTCGAGGATGTTGTGACTCGAGTAGAGTTCAATGGCTCCCTTATAGATGAATTTTCTCTAGAAAGGTCGATTAGACAAGGTTTCCCTCTGGCCCCTACCCTTTTTGTTGTTGCTTTAGATGCACTACACTACCTCCTTAGGGACAATGATGATGCTCCAAAGATAAAAGGTATAATTCTTCTAAAGCAAAGTGAATTGCTTAATATCCAGTTTGCATATGATACTTCTCTCTTTCCTGTGCTCAATGAAACAAATATATCTAACCTAATGGTGAAACTTGATTCATTATGTGTTGCCTCCAAAGCAAAGGTCTCCCTCTCTAAGTCCATTATGTTGGGGTGGCAAGAGAAACCCCCAGATTGGCTGTCTAGATTTGGTATGCAGTGGGGAGGATCCCAAAAACAAGTAAGGTACCTAGGAATACCCTTTGCGGTTTGCCCAAATCTAAAAGAGATGTGGCTCTAGATCCAAGGGAAAATTGATAAGAAAATAGGAAAATGGAATAGATAGTTCCTAACTTTGGCAGGGAGAATTTAGGTCTACCAAAAAAGTCTTTCATCCTACAATTTGTACTTTCCTTCAATTTGGCTATTTAGTAGCTATCAAGTGGATGAGATTTAGAAAAAGATTAAGAGGTTCATGTGGTCAGATGGGAAAGGTAAGAAAAAGAAACATGCAGTAAAATGGGATTGGTGTTGCTTAAGTAAGACAGAAGGGGGGTCGGGGCTCAAAGATCTGAAGATTCAGGGGTTGCGTTGGCAACCAAATGGATATTCAAAGCTTTGGAAGGGGAAGAACCCTAGAAAATCCTAGTTAGAAACAATATTCCAAATAACAATACCAAAACATGCAAAAGCATGGAAAGGGATCCCTCTCAGTGACCCTCTTTGTTGCCACCACCCCATAGCCCCTAGGGGATTGGTGGTGTTCAAGAGAATATGGAAATCCTAGGAACATATCAAAGAGCACATCACAAACTATCAGTTTTCTCTAAAAAATACATTATTCACCCAAATATCAGCTTGGTGGAACCTTACTCATAACGACAAGCCCTTGGCACTCCTGCATAGGTGCTCAGCCAAGAATTGGGCTAACAAAGGCATAAAGGGCTTCTCTGACATTTTTGACAAAGGGACCTTGAAAGATTGGAACATACTAAGTGCATAATTCAATCCGTCGAAGACTCATTGGAGAACCTACTCAATACTAAAAGAAGCATGTAAGGTGATAGCTACCCCAGTCAAAAGTGTTTATAATAAGATTCATAGTTTAAAGATTTCAAATGGTGTGAGGGCTCCCTGCTCACCAAAATCAATGTTAAAAAAAAATATAGAACACTCTAATCAGCGAGAAATTTTCATCCACTTAAACAAGGTATGGGAATTAAAAATGAGCAAGAAAGAATGGTAAATGGTACTTAATAACATCTGATCAAAAACAATGGAGCCAAAGAAGGTGTGCTTCAGATGGCTTCTTATTATGCAGAGACTACCCTTCAAGGGTAGTGTAGATGACATGGAAATTTGTGGGATCTATAGAGTGTTGGAAACAATAAGACACATATTTTTATTATATTTATGCACAGGAATTTTGGACCCTTTTTGCTAAAAGCAAGAGATCTGGGATGCCAATCATAAACCTAGTCTGGACATAATTCTTTCATTTAAAAATAACAAGCTCGGGAAAGATCTATCATTGTTTTGGAATTGTGTGTCTTTTGAAATTCTTTGGGGTACCTGGAACGCGAGAAATGAAGAGAAATTTGATGGGGCAAAAAGAACACTTACTGAGTCTTCTAAAAGGCTCACATTGTATCATATTGCCTTACAGGTTTCAATGACTATAAAGGTCTTGAAGTTCAAATTTATAAAGCTCCTCGAAGATGGTACAATGTCAATCAATCTTTAGGAGGTCGGTTTTGGGGACAACTGGCAGCACACCACATAGATTTTCCTGAGGGCCTTAGAGATCTTCCAAAAAGAGTTTAATGAGAGGGTGTAAAAGGGTGGAGAGGTTGATGATGCTCTGCCTCTCCTCAGCATTGAAGACTTCAACATAGAAGAAATTGAAGCAGTGGGTACCTTGCTAAGAATGAAGGGTACAGGTTGTAGAGGGGGTGCTGCCCCTTGACAAGTACAGTGTTGGTCCCTTTTTGGCAGCAGTGGCTCCACTTTGGCAGTTTCAGTCTTGGTCCCTTTTTGGTAGTGATGGCTCCTCCTTGGTAGTTGCAGTGCCTCTTGGCAGTTGCAGCATTGGTCTTCTTTGACAGTGAATGGCATTACCTTCTATGGCAGCGTCAGAACAGGTTGTGAATATATATCAGGTTGTACATGTATAAAGCGATGGTAGTTTGTATATGTAAAAAACATTATCAGCTTGCACATGTAAAACTATGTAAAACCGTGTAAGGGGGGGCTTAAAGATGGTATTTTGATCTGTAAATGGGGTTGTAAAGTTTCTGAAATCTGTCATGGTGCTCATTATAATCATGTTCCTTCGATATCTAATACAAAAAATATTAACATAGTAGTGAATTATTATATATTAATAATGTTAATAAATATATATTTATATATTATCTAAAATTTAATAATGCAATATTTATATAATTATTAATAACAATAGATCTTTATTACATTTAATAATAACAAATTAATATATATTAGATTTAAAGTAAACATAATTATTATAATTATTTATTTATTAAAATAATGAATTAAAATAGTAATATTGGTTTAATAAAATATTACATTAGGGTTCAATTTGTTTATTATATTATATTCTTATTATTATTATATTTTATTATTAAATTAGAAATTAAAGTTTATTTGTAATAAAATATATCTAAATGTAATTTATATATATTACTTTATAATATTATATTATCATTATATTAATGATTGAGTTTATTTAGGGTTGATATTTAAACTAAATAAGATTTACTTTTGAATTATAGTTAATGGATAGGTTTCAATTTGAGGTAGGATTTAATAAGAGTTGGGGTAATCATTTTAGTTTTAAGATTAGGGACCAAATAAGGTTAGAATAGTTTTGTATAAAAAACATGAAGTTGTAAAAAAAATGGATAGGTACCTTTATGACATTGGAAAATTATTAATAATTAGGGATGGTATTGGTTATTAAAGTGAACATGTTGTCACTGAATATATTTAGCATTTAACTTAGTTTGAAATTAAAAAAATAATTAAAGGTAACAATAATTATAATTTATAATATTCTATTTGTGTAAAGTATTTCTAGTTTTTCTTGAAATCAAAACTATTATAAGTCAAACAAAGTAGAATGAATTAAATTTATACTAATGCTAATTGTATTAAATCAATAAGTTTATTTTTTACATCAATTATTTTCTAAGGCTTTGAGTCTATTTTTTTTTGTTTTTCTCATTGTGATTTGCTTTCCTTCCTTTAGTTTTTCATATCTATCATAGGTGAATGTTGACATGATTCTTAGTCCTTGTAAAGACTTAAAGTGGGAAATTGCCACAAATGTCAATCCTATTCTTTTGGTTGGTCCTATATCAACAGTGGTTTTTCAAGAGTCAAACCCTATGATTTGTGTATTATTAATGCCCAAGCAAGTCATAATGGTATTTGTATTGAGCTACCCCTTTGTATTTTTGTGATTGGAACTGTAAATGGATATTGATCGTCGAATGGTATTCCTAAACAACTGTCGAGTCGAACCAATAGATAAGTTGGTGGTTGAGGTGATCTAGTTTCAGGTCTATATACAATATCTTGAACATATCCTAGAGCTCCATTGACAAGACTCGCTTCTATCCATAGGTTGAATGTTAACATAACCCTCACACTTTTACTCAATAATAATTCCATATCAAGTTCATCATTTGTAGCTCATTCTATTCCACAAACACTTCATGTTTTTGTTGTAATGATGTGTGCAATTGGATTTCTCAATGAGTATTTTTTTCTTGATATCGATGTGAACATTATCATTTGTTGAAAACAAATGAACATTATTGTCAAAGTCTTCATTGGTCGTTGCATTTACTCTCGCATTAGATCTTGTCATTAGCAATATCCAATCATCTATTGTAGGGTTTGCATCTCTAATATTTGTTAAAAGTAGACAAAATCTTTGTTGGTCATTGTTTAGTCCATCTTGTCTAAAATTGTGATCTAAAATAATGACAATTTTGAATTCTTCCCACAATATTTTGCTTCATCTTTTTTCTTTCATATGGTGGTTTGTCATTAACTTGAGGTAATTGTCCAAGATCTCCAACAAAGATTATAGATATTCCTAAATGTAATTAATAAATATTAAATTGAAGTGTATTTGTTATAAATATAGATATGAAATAAATGTGAAGTAAATTTGTTAAAATAAAAAAATGTATGATGCTAAAATTTTGAATGAAATGCATACCTGCAAAGGTTTGATTTGTATTTTGGGGAAAATATTAATGCAGTCGAGAATCTATGTTCTCAATCAATCTTTCACCAAGAAAACTCATTTCATCAATTAATATGTATCTTATATGTGTTTTTTCCTCTTGAAAACTTGTTTATCTCATCTCTTCCAATTCTTTGAATTCTCTTATTGGGATTCTTAATTTAGAATGTATAGTTGATGCACCTAAATTGAATGTTGCAACTTTAGTTGATGTAAGTAAAAGTAAGGGAGATCGATCTAGCATTGAAGTATTTTGAAGTGCTTCACTTATGGCACCTATCACATATGATTTACCTATTCATGTTATCCCTTGAATTATCATAAGCAGTGGAGAACTATTTTGATTTATGTCATAGTGTGAAATGATAATGTTAACTATTTTTTCCTGTTTATTGTTGAGGTTTCCATAGTTGACAGATTGTGGTATATCATCGTGAATGAGTAAGCCATTAGTTTTCATGGTGGTAACAAAATTGATTGCTTCATTTCTATATTGATCACTTTGAAATTCATTAGACCAATTTGTTTGTTTGTTTATATCTCTCCTGCCCAACATATCTATCTCTGAAATTTGCATAATTTGACCATGGTGAAGTTTAGATATAATTTCTCATTCATGCTCTATAGTAGTTTCTTGGACGTCATTGTCTTCAATATCAAAATCATTAATATTTTCAATATTTCGATAACTATTGTTCGTTGCACATGTCATGGATTATAACCGAAGCTCTCCCACTTTAATACAGTTGATTCATTGTTGTGACCAATATCTATTTGAATGCCACAAAATGGTTTGTAAAGTAACAATTCTAAGAAGCAAAATTCAAACCATTTATCTAACTCATGTGCAAAAATAGATAGAAATCTAGGAAATACTCTTACAATGGCTGATTTTTTCTTGAATTCCATTTATTATCTCATTTTTTTCTAGGATTATATATCCACAATTTTGTTGCATCTATAAATGACACATTTTCCATAGTAAGAGGTTTGTTTCTATATGAATCAATAAAAGATATTGTTCGTTCTCCATTGTTATATTCATCAATTACCACTACACATTTGAAAACTTTAGTTTATACATTTAGATTAACAAACTTTTTGTTGGTTTCCACCAATGGAAGTTCTAAGAGCATGTGAATTGTTTCTTGAGCTCCAATATCCCTTTCTATTATTGTTTTAGTTAAACACTTCGTATAAGCTCTTACAGCTAAATAATCTACATTTTCTAAATTTGCAAGAAGCATTAGCATTTGTTGGTATGTTTCAAAAAATTTCTCTGCTTTTGTTGCATACTTTGAAATATATTTAATTACAGCATGTTTTGACATAATGTGTTGCCAATCTATATTTTCTCTCCACAGTTGTAACATGTAGCTATTGTGAGAGTTAATCTGTCATCCTAATTAAAAAAATTTCACATGTTTCTATATATTCATATAATTTGGATCCTTCAAAATTTAATGGCCATGGAGCATTATACCTATAAGCCATATAATTGATATTAAATTATATATATTTAATACATTAGAAGAATGCATTTTTCTAACTTAATTAATAGTGTTTATTGAAATGTTTACCTGCAAACCATTATGCCTCCTTTTTTTCGTAGGCATGAGCCCTCTCTACAAACTGTATGTCTTTCTACAGTGTCTGCAATTTCCTCATAGTCCTTATCAATATTTGTATCAACAATTTGTCTAGTGTTCTTAAGAAATGGATGCAAACCGAAATTGTGGAATGCTTGCAATATAAATTTTAAACTATCAATTGGATATATTCTAAGGTAAGAAGAAATATATTTAATTATATATTTTTGTATGAAAATGTAGACATCCAAATTTGATCACTTCCATATGATCAAAATCATCTACTTTATTCATCTATTTTATTAATAGTGATTAAATAATTTATTTAATTATTATTTCATTTTCTGCCTAAGGTTCCTAAAGTATGTAATTAAATAAATTAAATACTTTACCTTATCCCCTTTCCTTCTCTAAATTAAATAAACATGAAAAATTATTTAATTTGGTCATTTAACCCATTTGGATTAAAATCAATTTTTAATTCCCCTTTTTCTCTCTCCTTGTCACATTCTCCATAACCCTCTTCTAATCCGGATTAAATTAATTAATCTGTGATTAGGATGTGCACCACTTAATCTTGATTAAGTGTCACATCCTCCATAATCTCCCACTTGCCTCTAATCTCTCATTAATTATCCTAATCATATGTTTGCACAACCTTATTCAAAATCATTAACCACATTTGGCTTACTTTTTCTGGTCAACCTTCCCACTTACCATTTTTAGCCTCGACTCCCTTCCCCGTGTGAATTTTTAATTCACATTTATTTAATCAAGGTTCCTCTCTTCCCCATGTGAATTTTTAATTCACTTTTGTCTTTCCAAGGTCTTCCCCATCCCCATGCAAGATTCTAGAAGCCTTGACTTGTCACTTCACATGTGTCAAGGGCTTCTAGAACCTTGGACTTGTCACATCACCCACATGTGACAAATCTCCAGCTTTTTGGAGACCTCCTTTTATCCAATAAACTCTTCATTGAATGTAAATTTTTTATTTACATTTATTTTTCCCACACACTTCCCCTTTTCCCTGGAGACTTTTGAGGAATTCTAAAATTCCTCAAAAGTCTCTTTCATCCTCATTTGGGGACAAGAAGTTCCTTTTTGAGGAAATCTTCTCATCCCCCAAGGTACCTCAAAGGTACTTGTCCTTCATCCACCTCATGTACTTCCCTTCCACCTCTTGTCCTTCTCTTCCACCTCATTTTCACATCACTCCACCCTAAGACATATCACCTTCCACATGTGAAGATGTGAGGGCTTGTGAGTCCTCAACTCACCATAGCCCTTCATCTTGATCTTTGTTGGATCAATCCCAACCATTGAATTCTCTAGAGAATTCCAATTAACCTATAAATATCCCCTCATTTCCCTCATTTTTAGGATCAAGTCTTTTGCAACAAAACTCTTGCAAAATTGCCATTCAAGCTCTCATCCATTTTAGCACTTATATCATCAATCCATATTGCATCAATTCATCTTGCATCCATTCAACTTCATTGCCATCCAAGGAGCACACAATCCTTGAAGAATCAAAGGGCCAACCAAGGAAGGAGCAGCAAAGGAAAGGTATAACACATTTCAATCATAATTTGTTTTTATCTTACTCCTTTGTTTCACTATTTTCTTAGGCTAATCTTATTGAGGTGCCCTTTTATCTTGTTACTTCTTCACATTGCACTATTAGTTTTTATCTAGCATCTCACATTAGGAGTAGCATTTTAAAGGGATCACAGAAAAAATGCAAACATACTTTTATATTTCTTTGATGGGTATCTTGTCTAGGATTCCATGTATGAACAATAAGGTCAAAATATATTTGAGCATTATTTTGTTGTTTGTCATTAGACCAATCAAAATCATCCATGTTTGGTGCTCCATATATCCATATGAATCTGTGTACATGTCCTGATCCCCTATGTCGTCACTCATATTTGCACCAGTAATCTTTAACTTTCAATCCTTTTTCAAGTATTTCTTTTCTAAAATCAAAGTGTCATAAGTGTATATATTGTGCAACGATATGAGGGTAGTCAATGGCATTTTGTTTGCACCAAAGCTAAGCTTCATGTGGATTTGTTGGTGATGTACCAAACATCAATGCATGTAGATCTGGCCAATATAAGTCAACTACACTCAATGTGAAGAATATTATAGGTGTGCCAATCTGATGGAGCATGTCTGTCAATTCTACATGACCTTTTGTCCAATATGATCTTGTACCCCTCAAAGTAGTTCCAAATCGCATTAATTTGTCACCTAGATGTGATTGTGGCATATTTTCCATATGTTCATGTAGGTCACTTATGGTGATGGGAATTTCATGGAAACTTATTTTGATGAAAACTACACTTGAATTTTGTGTACGGTATCTCATTATCATATTTGTCATATAATATCAAAATCGTGGATGTTTACCAAATCGATTATCTTTGTAACGAATTAGATGCTAAACAAATTCATGTAGATAGACTTGTTTGGTTCATGGTTCTAACCAATTACATCTACCATCAAGAAATAATGTTGGAAATGTCATATCAAATAATCCTGACGTAACATTCATTTATTGGAGATCCACCAATTGTTGGCCAATCAATCAATGTTGTTTGATATGTATTTGGGTTATTAACCCATGCATGGATTAACCCCATTTATCTTTGTACATTAAGTGGCCTTGAAGCCATTGTTGTAGTGTGATTAACTATATTACTTTCATCAGTTTCCATAACCGATCCAACAAAACAATTTCATTTATATCTGAATGAAATTCCATATGCATAGTTCTCAGGTAGTCAAAAATATTTTCATCGAAGTTTATTGATAATTCATCTAGAGCATTTGCATCGATTGTGACATCAAAGTAGATATTTTCATGCATTATTTTGTATTCTAGTGTTTTATAGACATGGTCTCTATTCACTATAAAGTGATAACTTGTGCCAAATTGATCTCTTCTTCGAACTATAATAATTGAAAGATCTTTAATGGAATAAGTTAATTTATTTGTTATATTTTCAATATTGTGGAAAGTTTATTGTGTGTCCTTTATATTTATATTTTCCTCCTCTTGCATGTGTAACTTGCAATATTGGACAAACATTTGCAATCAACATTTCTTCTACTTGAGTGAGTTTTGCTAGTTCTATTTTTATTTTATTTTTATTAGACTGCAGGAATCGGGTAGCAGTTCTGCTAGTTCTATTGGTTGGGATCTAGGATCCATATTATTTGTAACTAAAAATCTATTGATTTTTTCCTGTCAACATTTGTTGTATATGGAACCCTCTGAAGTGCAAACAACTTTGATTCCAATATTACATTCTTGGAAAATATAGTAGATTAATGGTGACTGGTAGCTATCTAAACAAGTATGAAAAACCATTTGTATTCTTCTAACATCATGGTTAGTAATCCATTTAGACTTTTGTGTTTTGATAACTTCCTTGTCTTTCTGAATGAGGTTTCTCATTAGATTGTAGATCATGTTTTTTCTCTCTTGTCTATTAGAATGGGATTGTTCTACACTTGTTTGTTCATGTCTATTTGTGCTTATATTTTGGTCCACTATATTATCATCTTCCAATTGTTGTATTGTTACTTGCATTCTTCATCTAGTGTATCTTTCTTTATTTGCATCATTCCTTCATCTTCTGTGTTCATCCCTTTATGAATCTATCATTTGCTCCCTTTGTCATTTTCAATATTCTCTTTGGTAGTCTCTTTAATACTGTTTTCTTTGTTCTTCAAATTCAAATTTTCTCTTCCGTTGATCATAGCTAGAAGATAAAAATATATTTAAAAGTTTATTAAATAGAATATATCCTATGATTTCATAAATTAGTGTGAGAGATGAAAGATACATATGACTCATTGGTGTGTTTCACAGTATAATAATTGTTTATAAGAATATAAAATCTGAAAGTTGATGAATGAATTAAAACATTTATTTCTATGTTTCTTGTTACTATTTTTAATCTAATTTAAAATAATGAAAAAACCATTTAATTATTTAAATCTATGTGTGCTTTGTTTTTATACTAAACTACTTTGTAAGCGTACACATAAGCATAAATTAATTAAAACTGCAAATATGTCAAAGGATATAATTAAAATTGCAAATATGTCAAAGGATAAATACTATAATTGAAGATTTGTCTAGTCAGGTTGAATTAACATGAATTTTGCAATAAGTGATTGTTGTATAATCTTGAATACAAGTATAATTGTGAATATTAAAATCAAATTTTAACTTCAATAATATATATATATATATATATATATATATATATATATATATATGAAAGAAATACAAATTCTTTGTTTATTTTTTACATGTTAAATATTTAAACAAAGCTAACATGTAAATATATTTGTAATAATTAAAATATTATTTTTAAAAGATAATATAAAAAAAATTTATAAATCAATTATAATTTATTTACAATATATTATAAAACTAATATTATTATTAATTATTTTACAAAATTTAATTTAATATTTTTTACTATTATATATATTGTAGTTCTATAATATTTATATTATATTATATTTATATAATTTATCTTTATTTATATTAAATTATATTACATTTATATAATACAGTACTAAGAGTTCTTCAAATATTTTATATTAATTAATTATTTAATTAATATTAAAAAATTAATAATTATTATTATCATAATTAAAATAATATGTTATTAATATTATTAAATAATAAATCGCTATTATGTTAATATATAATATTATGATTAAATAATCTTATTAAATTAATAATATATAATTTAATTATCTTATTTGTAATATATCTTTATTATATTAATCTAGCTCCCCCATGATATGGCTTCTTCTCTGCACTCGATAGCGCCCGCAGCAACTAGGGTTTCCTTTGACGGCGTAGGACGAAGGGCTTCTGGTTCTGCATATGCTATAGGTCTGTGGCAGCATCTCTTCACAGAAGTTGTGCATGAAGGGTATTCTTTGCAGTAGGGTCAGGGGCTGGAAATGGTGGTCCAGAATGGGCTTTCAAGGAGACAGAAACAACATTCATCAGTGGGTTTTTCAGGTCGTAATGCTATGGCAAGCAACAGGGGGTGTTTGAACAACAAATGCACAACGAGCAAGGAGGTTGGGAGTCATAAGGGAGAAATGGGGGCTGAATCCAGACACACAAACCTGGGGAATGATCTGGTTCCTTTGCGGTGCTCTGAGGCAACCCCATCTATTGCATTTGAGGAAAATATTGCAAAAGAAGTAGTGGAAAATGCAAATTTTTTGGGGGAGCTTGGATTGATTGGAATGTTTAGGGGTTTCTGGCCGAATCTTGCAGAGTTACACTGTGGGATTTTGGAGACCTGGCGACCAATATTGGAGGGGGATGTGCAGAATTACCCTAGTGCGAAAGGGTTTTTTGTGGTAGTCTTTGACAATGAGAAGGATAGGAAGGCAATGTTGTGTGATTACCAATGGAGCAGGGAAGACAAATATTTGCTAATGCTTAAACCTTGGCATCTAGATTTCAATCCATATTTGAGATGGTTTCTCTTTGGGTAAGGCTTTTGAATCTACCATTGCATTTTTTGTTTGAATCTTGTTTTGAAGCTATTTGGTTTGAATCTTGCTTTGAAGCTATTGGAAACATGTTGGGAAAAATTTTGGATGTCAATGAGGGCTCTCTTAATTTTCTGCACATTACCTATGCACGCATTTAAGTTGAAATGAACATTACAAAATATCTTCCTGCAGCTCTCTTGAAATATTTAGACCAAAAATGGAAATAGTTGCTTGATTATGAAGGTGTACCATTTCAGTGTTGGAATTGTTTCAATACCAGACACATAGCTGAGAAATGCTCCCAGCACAAGAGGATCAATCAAGCAAGGTGGTGGAAAGAGGTTTCCCCCCACCACTATTCGGTGGAAAAAGATGAGCTAGTACGAAATGCCTCGGTTAAGGATTCAAATATGGCAACAGCTAATGACCCCCCGCAAAAGGCTCAAGGGATGGTGGCGTGCTCCAATGTTGGGGAGAGGAAGGGTATTGGTCCAAACAGTGGGCTGAATGAAAGATCAATGAGCTTAAGTGTGCTGTTATGAAGATAAAAGCCTTTCGGAGGTGGACTTGCGAGAACATGCATGGGATGGTGATTTGGAGGAAATCTAGCAGAAGGTTCAAACGAAAAAGAAGAAAAAAGGCGTAGATTTTAGTATGATTCTTCGCTTCCACAACAAAAGGAAAAATTGCAAATAGGATGGTTGTGGTTTCAGGACATGTTTTGTTGCCGGTTTTTTTGTAATGTTTGATTTTAATCATCGATGTGAAGTTTTAGGGCTGGGGTTATATGGTGGTAGTTTAGGTTTAGGAATGGGTATTTGGAAGGGTTGTAGGGATTGCTAAATGTTGTTGCTTTTTAGCTGCAAACACCCTTTGGGTGGTTTTGATAGTTGTAACTCTCTTCTGATATTTTAATAAAATTTGCATGTTTGCCTTGTCTTTACCAATCAAAATATATATATATATCTTTATTATATTTATATTATTATTAAATTATATTTATAATTAATAATAGTTCTATTAATAATATATTTGACTAATTAATTTATTATTATTATTATTATTTATTTGTTGTTTTAAGAATTTTTTTATAAGGTCATCAAATGTTATAATTTGGTTGTTTCTCACTCATTTCCTATCATAAAATTTAGCATTTGTTGATATCGGTTTACATACTTTGTGTTGCTATCTATTGATGATAATCCAACTTCCTTATGACTAACAAATCTATCATATATATCATAATTAATAATAATATGATATATATTGTTATCATATATCAATTTGTAATATATTTTTATTATTCTTATATTATTATTATGTAATTTTATTTATAATTTAAAATAGTTTTTTTTTTTTTTTTATTAGACTGCAGGAATTGAGTAGCATGACCCCCTATAAACTGCAATGCGCATGGTAAACTTTTTAACGTGATCGGCGGCGCTGGCGCGACACGCCCTATAATTTAAAATAGTTTTATTAATAATATATTAGACTAATTAATATTTTATTATTATTATTTATTTGTTGTTTTAATGTACATACATGTTTATACTTATAAGGACATCAAGAAATGTTCAAGAAATATTTTTGAATAAAATAAAATTTTCATTATAACACTTCCTATATTTTCAAGTTCATATAAATTGTCTATCAGGCATTGTTGTAACCACAATAACGGTCGTATAATTGCACTTGCCAATATGAAAATGTTCATTGAGTCAATCTACCCATATATGTAAACAATCAGATCCAACGCCATATATACATAACTAGCCTTATTTTTTAATAATCCAACAATCAATACCATTTTCTCAGGAGACGACTAACTACTAGACAAAATTCACCTATGTACATCGAAAAACACATGAAAAACATACATAATAACATACATGGATACATACATAACATGACGAGACGTCATAGTGCAGGGCCCGCCAGATGCCTAAAACCGGCGGACGGGACAAAACGTCTGAGTGATGGTCAAGCAGGAGTTAACGGCGCCATTAGGTGTGTTTTCCCGCCCATTGCCTGACGAAAAAATGGGCGGGTTAGCTTTGTCGGCAAGTTTCTTTTGTTTGGCGTGGGAAAAGTGGAAGGGAATGACGTGGGCTTTTTTTGTTTCGAGAAAGCAAGGTGAAAATACTATTTGTTTTGTTTCCTGTCTACACGTTGAAAGGGAAAGTTGAAGGTTTGAGTGCACATGGATGACTTCGAGGAGAATACCGACCAAATAAGTTGAAGTGTGGAGTGCACATGGAGGATTTGGAGGAGAATATAGACCAAATCGAGGTGAGGGGTAATTTTGTTGCAAGCAAAGGGTTTTACAAGATGTTTTAATTTAAAATTTGGGAAACACAATTTGGAGTATTTCAGTTGCTTGAATGTCTTTAAAATCACACATTCCATTGTTGTGTTTAAACTTTGCACCATTGAAAACAAAATTGCAAAAAATAATTTTGAATGGGAAACGCAATGCTGAGTTTCAATAAAAAACTGTACAAAATAATTTTGAATGGGAAACACATTGTTGGGTTTCATATATTTGAATCTCCTTGTTTAAATGTAGAGGGTTTTACAAATTCTTTTAATTCAAAATTTGGGGAACACAATGTGGAGTATTTCAGTTGCTTGAATGTCTTCAAAATCACACATTTCATTGTTGGGTTTAAATTTCACACCATTGAAAAAAAAAACTGCAAAAAATAATTTTGAATGGGAAACGTAGTGTTGGGTTTCAATAAAAAACTATAGAAAATAATTCTAAATGGGAAACACAGTGCTGGGTTTCATTTATTTGAATCTCCTTGTTTAAATGTAGAGGGTTTTACAAGTTCTTTTAATTTGAAATTTGGGTAACACAATGTGGAGTATTTCAGTTGCTTTAATGTCTTCAAAATCACACATTCCATTGTTGTGTTTAAATTTCGCACCATTGAAAAAAAAATTGCAAAAAATAATTTTGAATGGGAAACGCAGTGCTGGGTTTCAATTAAAAAACTATAGAAAACCATTCTGAATGAAAAACACAGTGTTGGGTTTCATTTATTTGAATCTCCTTGTTTAAATGTAGAGGGTTTTACAAGTTCTTTTAATTTGAAATTTGGGGAACACAATGTGGAGTATTTTAGTTGCTTGAATGTCTTCAAAATCACACATTCCATTGTTGTGTTTAAATTTTGCACCATTGAAAAAAAAAAGCTGCAAAAAATAATTCTGAATGGGAAACGCAGTGCTGGGTTTCAATTAAAAAACTGTACAAAATAATTTTGAATGGGAAACAAAGTGTTGGGTTTCATTTATTTGAGTCTCTTTGTTTAAATGTAGAGGGTTTTACAAGTTTTTTTAATTTTAGATTTGGGAAACACAATGTGGAGTATTTCAGTTGCTTGAATGTCTTGAAAATCACACATTCCATTGTTGTGTTTAAATTTCGCACCATTGAAAAAAAAACTGCAAAAAATAATTCTGAATGGGAAACGCAGTGCTGGGTTTCAATTAAAAAATTGTACAAAATAATTTTGAATGGGAAATACAGTGCTGGGTTTCAATTATTTGAATCTCTTTGTTTAAATGTAGAGGGTTTTACAAGATCTTTTAATTTGAAAATTGGGAAACACAATGTGGACTATTTCAATTTTTTGAATGTCTTCAAAATCACACATTCCATTGTTGTGTTTGAATTTCACACCATTGAAAAAAGAAAACTGCAAAAAATGATATTAAACTACTATCTTATACTACTAATACATAATAAAAGAGACAAAAGCCATAATGTTTTTCACCAAAATAATAGACCAAGGCCTTAGTACATGAAAAAATCCAATACCCACCTTAGACATTAATGAATTCACATGGACGTCATATGGGCTCAATCAATGAGACCCTAAATACAAAATAAAACTGCAAAGACATGTTCGACCCATAACTATCTTATGGATTAAATCCCTAAATATAGTTCTCTATTTTGGAGCCACTAACACATGTGAAACCCATTTTTATGACAAGATTCTCAACTTCTTCTTCTACTACTTAAGAAAGGGAAAATACTTTAAATGAGTCTAAAGTCAAATGTAATATGAAAAATAATGTCAAGGTTACCATTAGAATATAAATAGAAGATACCTCTATAATTATACACTATAGGAATCCAAATTCACATTCTAAGAGTGTTCGAGATGCATGAGATAGAAGTATGATTACATTATAAATAGAATCTTAATCCAAGCAATGTATTTGTACAATCCTTATCAAACAATCTCACTTTAATCTCAATTTTAGTAACATCCATATTCACCTATTTATGAATTTTCTCCATCCTTAATTTCATTCTCAACTTCATTCTTGAACCACTTTAGGAATCTATGTTGAAGATTAAAACCATCATTGAGTGATTTCATTTTAGGCCATAGTCTCCTTGATATAATTATTATTCCTTTTAGTAGTTGTTTATATATTCGTAAATCTAGGGTTATCAATAAACTCAATTGAAGAACCAATGATATCTAGGTATTTTCCTTTTGTATTAGAGGGAGGGGAAATGATATTAATAGGGGAAACATTAGATGGATTACCTCAACACTAAGATTAGAGGGGGTAGGACTTCTACCAATACTAGCTCTACCTATAGGTCTAATAAGTTTAAAGAAGATAACACTAGGAATAGTGAAGATTTAGTGGGATCATTTTAGTTTCCTCACCAAGACTAGACCTCTTGTAAGATTTAAAAATATGGGAACTATAGGGAGAAATTTTAGTGATCGCATTTTTTCGGGGTTAGAGAATCTTTTCCCACATAAAAGAGACTTGATTCTTATAAAATAAGAGCATTTTTTCATTAACAACCACCCTATGGTTGGATTTGAGAAGTAAGGAATTGGATTTATCACAATTATAAAGTTAAATTATAAAATCTTGGTGTAGTGGACCATTTTTTCTTACCTAGAATCCCATTCATGACTTATTTCCCTATATATAATGAAAGGTACAAAGCAAAGGATACTAGGTAATTATGCCTTATATTGTTTACAAAGGGAAAGTTATTTAACAAAAGATAGATAATATATACTTCTCATTTTGGGTAAAATATTTAATGAGAAAGAAGTTGAATTCATTTTAAGGAAGAGCCTCCTTGAGATATCTTAATAGTCATTTAATGAGCTTCTCAAAGCCTTTTACGAATGTGTCAATGATTTCTTTTCTTTGACATTTGCTCGCTTGATGGGTCTTGGCTCTTTTCTTAGACATGCTAGCAACTACAATGTTGAACTCTTTAGAGTCTTAAAATTTTAGATCCCTCACAATAACCTTCTTACTCTTCCATTGTACAATGAAGTCTCTATGAACTAATGGATCGTAACTATCTATGTATTATATAAATGGATTTCGTTCACCCTTCGCAAGGATTTCCAAATAGTAAATTTTTTATTGTATTATTGACAATAATAAGCCTCTATTCATAGTCTCTCATCTCCCATGATAATCTTCCAAATGTACTAGTCCATAAACAAGTAGAAATGATGAAATTATTAAGTCTCATTGGAAAAAATGAAAGAAGTTGATTCCCAAAGAGGGATCAATAAGGAGATTGATTGATAGGTAGTATCCTTTACAAATTAAGAGAAAAATGGTGATATCATTGACCTCCAAGTTGTAGATTGTGATAAATCTAAAGGAGTAACCCAAATAAATATTTTGATAAACTTCAATTTTTATCAAGTCATTCAATAATTTTCCCAAGATCACATAATTGCAATCAACCCCACTTCTCATAATTATTCCACAAGTAATTTTAGTAGGAAAATATTTTTCATCATACCAATGCGATGTTTTCCATAAAACAACTCATGTTGTCTAAAGAAATAGTTTTTCCACTACCTCCATGGTAGAGATGATCAATTGTTTCATCATTTATGGAGTGAATTTTCTTATAGCTTTTAATAATTTTTAAGATATTCCAAGAGGGGGAGAAAGGTAATTGAGGTAGTTTAAAATATCGAGGGAATATCCATTCATCATTAAGGGTGAGAACTTGATATTTAGATAGAGTAGGTGAATAAATATTCTAGAAAAATGTGAAAAATAGACTCAACATTAGTCTCACAAAGATCACACCTATTTGGGATTGTAATGGCTCTATTTTTAAGATTATCAATAATCAATAATTTACTCTAACAAGCAACCTACTAGATGTCATTGAATTTATGTAATATATTCTTGTTCAAAATCTTCTTCTTTTCAAACACCTCAACATGTATATCACGTTAAAGGAGATAAGTAGATGCAATAGTACACTTCCATATGGAAGAACCCAACCAAATGGTCTATTTTTTCCTATTAAACTAGACTATATAGAACTCTTTAACTTCTTTATAAGGTAGCTAATAACCTCTTGATTGAGATGATTGAGAGGCGTAAATAAATTAATCAACTTTCTACATTAAGTACCATATTCCTAGTAATTACCCACATAGTATGAAAATAAAGAAGAAAGACCATTCTTGATAGCTAAACAGGGGATTAAAAAATTACGAAGAGTGTTTCCCAACCAAGAATCATACTGAAATCTAGCCTTCAACCCATTTCCTACATTTCAAATTGGTCTCTTTCTTATGAGTTATCTACAATTTTTTACTTTAATTCATATAAGTAAGACATTATATAAGTTATCCAAATTTGGAAAATCAATAACAAGTAACCCATTGAATTATTTAGCCTCCACTATATTAGTTCAATTGTTATTCTCTTTTGCAAGTCTCCAAATAATTCTGAATGGGAAACACAGTGTTGGGTTTCAGTAAAAAAACTACACAAAATAATTGCGAATGGGAAACATAGTGTTGGGTTTCAGTTATTTGAGTCTCCTTGTTTAAATGTAGAGGGTTGTCTCATGGTGGGTTGCTTGCTTCTTAAAACACATGGTTTTGCAATATGGAATGTTACAATACAGTATGACTATCTTCCAAATCACACATTCCATTGTTGTGTTTAAATTTCAGTCAATTGATAAGAAAACTGCACAAAATAATTTTGAATGGGAAACACAGTGTTCGGTTTCAGTTGTTTCAAACTCCTTGTTTAAATGTAAAGGGTTTTCTTATGGTCGGTTGCTTGCTTCTTAACACCCACGGTTTTTTAACATGGAATGTTACAAAACAATATGAATGTTTTCCAAATCACACATTCCATTGTTGTGTTAAAATTTCGCACCATTGAAAAAAAAACTTTACAAAATAATTATGAATGGGAAACACAGTGTTGGGTTTCAGTTATTTTAATCATCCACTTGAAATGTAAAGGGTTTTCTTATGGTCGGTTGCTTGCTTCTTAACACCCACGGTTTTGCAAAGGTGGTAGAATTTTGATCCTAGGTTTTCTTCGACATGGTGCTTCCTGGTGAAGTTGCGGAATGGGAAATCGAGCCAGTACCAATCATTCAGCCTAATTTAATGTGGCTCGAGGAGGAACAACTTGACATTATTTCTGAGCTACGTTCGCTTGCATGGAAGGAAAATTCCAGCTACGTCGAATATTGGAGGGTGATCTTTGTCTTAGATAGAGAGGAAGAGCAAGTTGGATTTAATAATTTGCTTAATGAAATGCTTGCGGAGATTTTCAAGGCTCCGACTCCTTTGGTTGTTTAGTGAACTTGGTTTATTTATGCAGTTGTCAACAAAAACGGTTTCTTTTGACAGAAACTGAATCTTTACTTTACATGCATGAAAATTTTGTAATTATGAATAGTGACCGAAATCCTAGGGTGTAATGGAAACAGTGTCCGTTTCTTAATGAATTATTGCAATCTTGGTCGTTTTTAAGGAGGATTGTGAACAATTATTGGAGAAAAAAAAGAGGAAAGAAAGAGAGGAAAAGGGGGGAGAAGGGCATTTTCTATTTTCAAACAATTTTGTTACGCAGCCATGGAGCCTTTGAAACCATATTTTGTATTAAGAAAAAATGAAATATGATTGAATCTTTGAGTTTGTTAATATTTTCTTGATCGCAAATGTCTTTGTGCTTCTATGATCGTTCTTCAATATGATATTTGTTGAGTTGAATTGTGTTGATGTTTTATTTGTTGAATCTATGAATTCTAAAAGAAATCATCTTGTGAAATTAGTCTGTTGTTTATTTTTCCTTGTCTCATGGTTGGTTGCTTGTTTCTTAAATGGTTGTCTCATGGTGGGTTTCTTGCTTCTTAACACCCACGGTTTTGCAACATGGAATGTTACAAAATAGTATGAATGTCTTCCAAATCACACATTCCATTGTTGTGTTTAAATTTCAGTTGATTGAAAAAAAAACTGCACAAAATAATTGTGAATGGGAAACACAGTGTTGGGTTTCAGTTATTTCAATCTCCTTGTTTAAATGTAGAGGGTTGTCTCATGGTGGGTTGCTTTCTTCTTAAAACCCATGGTTTTGCAATATGGAATGTTACAATACATTATGACTGTCTTCCAAATCACACATTTCATTGTTGTGTTTAAATTTCAGTCGATTGAAAAAATAACTGCACAAAATAATTGTGAATGGGAAACACAGTGTTGAGTTTCAATTATTTCAATCTCCCTATTTAATTGTAAAGGGTCGTCTCACGTCCGGTTGCTTGCTTCTTAACACCCACGGTTTTGCAATATGGAATGTTACAAAATAGTATGAATGTCTTCCAAACCACACATTCTATTGTTGTGTTTGAATTTCGCATGATTGAAAGAAAAGTGCAGAAAATAATTGTGATTCGGAAAACACAGTGTTGGGTTGTTGGACTTTCGATTTCCAACATGCGTTTGTGTTATATTTTATGCGTAGCTTGATTGAATCTATCACCTTTAATTTTCCTCGGTTGAAGCCGGAATGTCATATTGGTTTCACATGGGTGAGAGCAATGCAAGCACATTTAATCTATGTTTAATGGATGATTTTTTTCTTTTTCTTCACACAATCCACACTAATTTTAAGTATTCGTCCAATGTTGTGATTTCCTAGAATGGGGAATGTAACATAGAATAAAATCTGGAAATGTATCTGCAACTAGAATAAACGATGTCAATCCTAATCTAAATCAATATTAATCTAAATCAAACAATAAAGAACGAATAAGTAAACATAAAATAACTAAAGAAATTAATTGGAAAGCTCTCACTGAATATGCGTTCACTCCTTCGAATTATCTTGATTGCTCTTCTCCATTTTGTTGTTTTAGTATTCTTGCCCTCAGATTTTCAATATTGATGCAAGCATAACCTTGTTGAATGTCTAAGCAAAATATCGAAGATAAGTTTCTTCTCAAAAGTGTATGATTTCAGGAGGAGGAATAATGATAATGATAGGCCATTTTATAGATTTTGAATTTTCAAACGATCGACTCAGATTCAAAGAGAGATCGATGGACGAGATTGATGAATGTCATGTGATGTGAGTTCTGTGTTAGATAGAACGTGAGTTAGAACATGAGTCAGAAAAGACTGAAGGATAAAGACTAAGTTAGAACGAGAACTTAATCTTGTGTCAAGACTATTTGAAAACAGAAAGAACAAGAGTTCCAAATCTTAATCTTCAGTTAGGAGTCTTCAAAAATAGAAGAAATAGACTTTGTATGTCAAAGACAAAGTTAGAACTCGAAGAATAATGCATTCAAATGCAAACATGAGTTAAAACTAGTTAATCGACTAGTTGTGATAGAGAGTCCTCTCGCAGAGACGATCAGATATCAAACCTAGAGATAACTGGCAGATTTAAAAATAGATCTTGAGTGTGGGGCCCCACCTATTGTTGAGGATTACTACATTGTTTTCACATTTATATACATATTCAAGGTCTTATGGTGGAATCATAGAACTAACATATTTGTTAGGTTCTAGACACATTCGTAGTTATGAAAGCATTAGTTTTGTCTTAAATGATATCCTCAAGGGACCTTGCAATTATCATCATTATTTTGTTAAAGAGAAAATAAACAATTTGATTGAGGGTTTATTTAGAATGAGAGATTTAGTTCTAAAATTAAATTAACTTCGTTTATGCATCCCAAAGGCTTGGCAAGATGACAGAAAGTCAATTAGGTCCACTGGTATTGCTAAACACATAGTTACATTATCCTCATGCTGAGTAGCAACATGGAAACATCACACAAACCCAAAAATATAATACATTAAATAAATCACAAGAGAGATATAAGTCCACTATTAATATTGTGTTTAAATCAATGATAATGCATATATCAACCTTATTAGAATAGTTAGCTAATTATATTGTGATAATAATTATGCAATATTAATATTATTATTAATATAATCCTTGTAGAGGTTTATGTTATCACTACTATCCTCGCATTGCTCTCTTACTCGTAAAGAAAGGAGCATTTAATACTAACTCTAACCTCATTATCGAAAACACTTCTATAATAATGATAGTAGAATAATTATTACTTATAAATTATGTTTATTACCCTACTACTAACATTAATGTCACTATTCTTTTTAATGACACTCTCAAACACATTATTTTGTGACAATTTTTCCATAGATAGGAATTCCTTAAATATAGAGCAAGATGCTCTAATCAATGACAAAGGAAGGGTTATACCTTTTCATCAAGGTGTATTATAATGAATTAATAGTCGATTTAAATTTATATGCCCATATATGCCATATTCATATATATGTGGTTAATGTTATTAAGACCATTTATAAATTAGTCTGATTGGAATGAACATCATACTCTAACACAAATTAAGTCATTGAAAACATTTGATGAATCAAAGACATATGGAGATAAAGTTAGTTTATTCAAAGATAAATTTAGGCCTTGTTATAATTGAAAAGGTTACTCAAACATGGGCTTAGATATTCTTAGTCGATGTATTGGGGTTGTTTGGAATTGAGTAGACGTTAAGTTGATCGTGCCAGATGAACAATATTATACTATAACATTTTAACAATCTTGCAAATGATGAAATTGTGTTACCAAGATACATTAATCTGAAATGTGTACCTTTCCTTGGTTCTGACACTCTATTTCAAAAATATTTTCCCAGATTTAATAGGGACTTAGCCTTATGTTGGGGTTAATGGATAATTCCTTAAGGTTTCTATGCTTGTGTGGAGTTGTAACAATTATTGCAAACATTAGAAGAGGTTGCCCAAATATATGATTGAAGATTATGTCAAGAATATCAATGTATCCAAGTTTTCCCCTATATATCACAATGATTTGAAAGCAACAGAAACATAGAAAAATAAAATAAAAATAAAGTATATTTCCATAGACTTAACTTTAAATGCTACCACATTATAATAAAAGCTTCATGCCTAAAGAGGAGTAGCTAAGCGTAGTAGGGTAGATAGGGAATTGAAGGCATGGGTCGACGTGCCAACCAAAAGTCTCCCAGTCACATTTCTTTGACAGGAAACCTCCTTCACACCAGCTTGCCATTATTGCTTCACCTAGAGATGACCCTTGGAGAGGTCGAGAGCCAGGACAATTAATAAAAGGATGGCCTTTGGGCAAGTAAGGGTCTGCAAAATTTAAGGAGATTTATTATGCATGGTTGGGTAGATCAGGGAGGTTACGCTTCCACAGTTAGGAAAAAAAGAAGGATTGGAACATCTGAAGAAATATGCACATTCATGCAGAGGAATTCGAAAGTGGGGGCATAACAAGGACCCTGTGGATGCATACCCGACTTGAACCTTGTGCAATAATCTCGAAGATCTCAATAGCATCACGTTACTAATTGTGCAAAATCTAGAGGTAAGTCTCTATCATGATTTCAAATGGTTTAGATATGAGGAATTCAATCTATGGCTATTTCTAGTGTCTTATTTGCAACAGATTTATATGTTCTAGTTGTGACATTTATTCTTAGTACTACATGTTTGCTTAGTTAAGTTGTGAAGAATTTTTGTCTCCAGGATTTTTTCTTTGAGCATAAATACCATGCATATCTATGAGAACAACGCCTATAAACACATTTGAATAGAACCCAATTCCACATACATATCTACCAACACATTTTGTCAAACAACTCCATACCCAGTTTCAAAAAAAATGGCTCCCATTTTGGCACAGGTTGGGAGGATGCTGGGAAGGTAGTTGAGCCTGGCTTCACACCTGCCAACTACAATTGCTTGGAAGTTTCTATAGCCTTTTTAACAAATCCATTTTGTGCATAACCAGCAGTTATTGCACTTTATGAGACCACAGGTTCTTTGAGGTATTCTGTCAACAGTTCACGCGCCTTGTCTATCTCTCCACATTTTATATGCATGTCTACCAGAACATTCCAACAACAATAGATCAAACAAACAAAAAATCGTCTTCTTTTATGCTTCGATGGATTTCCATTAACCGTTCCAAAGCTCCTGTTTTGGCGCAAATAGTGAGGATGTGGATATATTTTATGCTGCAAAATGAATTGCCATTCGGATCATGGAGAGAAAGGGATTTGGATATTTTCGTTAAAATTGCAAATGGACGACTAATGTTCCCATCTATATATTCTCATTACATCTCCTCACTGAAATGAGGATCACATTCTATGTAAGCATTTGATTTTTGAATAAGTTAAAAGCACATTAATGTCTGCGCAAATAGTATTTCTTGTAGCTAGCGTGAATTCTAAAATCTAGTCAATTTAAATTAAAATACCCTTGAAAATTTAGGCATCCCAAACCTTCTCCTTGGTCGGTTGCTTCCTGGCTGCTTCGTTAGTCACAATTGACTTTTAATTCCACTATCCTTAAAGTATGTATCTTATTATTCTTTTAGATTATGTAGTGAGGGTTGGGTTACTGCTTTTTATGCGATGCTTTTACAGTTGGGATATCGTTGGACTTACAACACTGCTACTTGTGTTCCTATAGCCTGTATGCCTACAGTTTGTTTGAGGAGGAGGTATCTATCAAGATACAACCTTGTAGTTTTTCAGTCAAACTTATTGACCCATGTTCAATAAGTAGTGAGTAGCAGTTCACAATTAAGCTCTCTTGGTTTGTGGGAAGATGATCTCTCAAATGTAGAATTCTTGTTTATTTTTATAATAGTCAGGTGGTTTCAAAAAATATATATATAATAATATAAAAAAAAAAGTATATTGATACTAATTGGACCACTCAGTCCTAATCAAGTAACAACCAGGTGTGGGGATGTATCCATTCAGAAAACCAAGCTGTTTGTCAATTATTCAACACAATCTTTTAAAATTTTAGTCATTTGTGTCACAACAATTCCTTGACTTGTGACATTTGATCTTTAAAGTACAAGAGCCAGTATAATGGCATAAAACTGTGAAAAAAATATACCTTGTTCAATGTAGAAGCTTTGTGAAAAAGAATCATGTATTAAGTTCAATATATAAAGATGATCACTATTCACTCTAGGTGAAAATAGCTTTGGCTAGTCACAAAAAATAACCTCAAGAGAAAAATAAATAAATAAATAAAAATTAAACCACCAAATAAGCGTAAAATTCATTTCACAGTTCAAGATGTCTCCATGTGAAGAAACAAATAAGGATCTAACACTAGTATTGCAATAATATTATATGGAAACAATCATATAACCAATGCCTTCATTTACCAGATAACAGCAAATCTCTTTTAGAGTGAAATAAAACATCTTATAGGAGGTTGTTTGAAAGGCGTCAGTTAATAAGACTTATAATGCTTAATTTAATTAAGTGAAGATATCTAGGAAAACCCGTTAATCTTAAATAGGTAGAAACCTTTTGTTACAGTAGTGTCTTATAAAATTTAATAATAAAAAAAAAGATAATACTCTAATAGTTGGGTTTAGATTACCAAATAGGTGTACTATGCTTACACATAAATTGTCTCTGAAATCTAAAGTGGTTAGTATAGACTATCTTTTAGTGAGATATACATTATATAGTGAATTGGAGGCCTTGCTTTTATACCTTGGTAGTAGGAAGTATCCTTCTTGGCAATGTGTTTATATATTGTCAATTTTAGAAGAATTTAGTTAAATATGTATTGAGCATATAAATATCAACCTTAGTATAGTTCTTTTAAGTAGAGCTAAACACTTCCAAATAAGTCATTAGTATTATTGAAGATCATTAAATTATATTTTAGAGCAATAAATGAATCTTTGTAAGAATATGGAGATGGAAATAAATTAACTATGTATTTAAAGTAAAAATAATAATGATGATGATCATAAATTTGAATTAACCTTACAACTTGTGGGCTATTTTAAATAAATTGAACACCATCATAAGTTTAAGAAGATTATTTGAAATAATATCAATTTGAGTCAGATCTTATGTTCCTTTGGAAAGGCTCAAATGTATGTTTATCTATTTTGTCTATTTATGTGCAATGAATGGATTAAATTAGAAATTGGTAGGTGGGTACTATCTTATTCAATTAATTGTGAAAGTAAATTAAATAAGAATAAGTAAACCAACTGGGTAAACATTGGTCCTAGCAAGGAAAATTTTGGATATGTAAACCAAGTAAAAATATGTTTTATGGAGGTAATCGGGTCTTAAGTGTTGTGGGTAACTCATGCTATAGTGAAATATTTTGATTGGTGTTATATGATAGACGTATATTTAAAACTTTCCCTAAATGCATCCTTTACTAAATATTATTTAAGGTATGGTTAATATAGTGGCCTTTATTGTGTGAAAATTGGGAAACTTTCCATTGACATCAGTTCAAGATTTATAATCGAGGTCCGTTTGTTTAAGAGTCTCCCTTGAATTGTCAACACTATCATTGTTGTGTGAGTTGATGATATGATTGAGATTGATGTTAAGATATCTTTATAACCTAGTGAATTATATCCTTTGTTATCCAACCATCTGGGAGATGGTTGAAATCTAGTGTCGAACTACGATGCCTCTGCGAAATATATACATAGGCAAGGCCGTCTGAGACGAGCCCCCGAGGACTAGGTCTGGCCCCTAGCATTTGTTCTCTTATTATTATACTTGGGAATTACCATAGATATGTATTCTATTGGTTATCATGTGTTTGGTATTATGTTTGTGATTGTTCTAGAGTTAGCTAAACTATCTAAGTCAGCCTCATTGATGTGGACTCAATGTCTCCCTTTGATCCCCCACCCTTTATTGTCTAAGCAATTTAGTCATCGAACTAAAATATTATAGTTTATAATTGTTTGAAAGTTGTGCACTCTCATGTAGTACATGCTTTGGTAGAAAACCTTGAGAGTTTTGCAAGCGTATGTGAGCAAAATTTGAAATTTGTGTTTTGACCTTAATTGTATTTTAGTGTAAAATTTTGGGCACTACATTGAGTCAGAAGGTGGGTGAATAATTAGATAATTGAACGACAGAAGAATGTGACATAAAGAATTAATAAATAAATTAAATATTAATTTAATTCAACATTCAAAAATGAAAGATTTAATTAAATAAATAAAGATAATTTATTTAATTTGACTATTGTAAAGGATAAATTGAATAATTAAATAATAAATATTTAATTATAGTTGAAAGGGTTAAATTTGAATAATTAAATAATAAATATTTAATTATAGATAAAAGGGATTTAATTAAATAATAAATATTTAATTATGAAAGAAAAATTAATTAGTTAGCGACATAATTAAATAATTATGATTTATTTAATTAATCAAGTTGAATAAAGGTCATTATCAATTAATGAATTAATTAAAAAGGGGTATTTAATTAATAGAGGAAATATGTGTTAGAAAGGTAATTAAATAATAACATTATTTAATCATGACCATGGATAATAGAAAATTATGTCAAATGTGTACTCGCAGGCCTAGACCAATTTTCGGTGTCTACAGTTTGCCCCTCTTTGATACAATGTCATTACGGCGTTGTGTCAAAGAAAATATGCCCCGATCGTGCCCCAGCATGAAACAGGTTAGGGTATGCCCCCTCGGGAAAATTAACGAATTTTTGAAAGTTTAAAAAAAAAATAGGGAATATTCCCGATAAGTCAATTTGATGACCATAAATGTTATGGAGTTGACAGAATTGAATTTGGAGATAATATGGATGAGTACGGGTCATTTGAAGTTGAAAGGTTAAGCGGCCAATAGACTAGGGCAGAAGAAATGCCACCCAAACCCTAGCTATAAATAAGAATTAGATTGAAAACCAATTCATTTGCACTCGGAGGATTTTGGAAAACTAAGAATTTGCTCTGACTAGTAGACGAAGATGGCACCCATTCCATATGTTGCGCATTGAGGATATCGAATCTGGACCTTCAAGCGACCAGCCAACGCAGGACCACCGGTATGTACCTGAGAACAAACTCTTGAAATTTATTTTTGCACGTATTTTTAGGCCTTTAAAATTTAATTAGCATATGCAATCTTTCGGGATCGACACATATGTCGTTGTATTCGTCGCATTTGACTGCGAAATGACGCATGTGCTAAAACACGCTTAGGCTAGATTAGGCATTTCAGGGAATAAACACATTTTCTTTATTATGCAACGCATATGTATGTATGGACCGCATATGGATTAGGAATAAACGCATATAGGGTAGTGAACCGCATGTGCATTAGTGAAACACAATTGCATTAGGTAGACAGGCGTAGAAAATGCACCACATTTGCAGTAGGTAGAAACGGTTGTGGTAATGTGCAATGCATATGTAATATGCGACGCAAATGAGTTGTCTTGCAATGCATTTGTAAGAATGCACCGCATCTGTCAAAGTGAGCCGCATTTGGCTGGTAAAATTTTCCGAAAAAAATTTCTAAGAAAAAGTTGAAATTTTTTGACATGTTGGTTGAAATGCAGGTTGTTTTAGATCCGATCTACATGCGGGAGTCAAGTCCTGACACTTTCAATCTGAGAGACTATCTGAGTAGTGCAGAGATATGGCTTTTGTGGATACTTGGTCTACGTCATTGTCTTTCGATGCCTACGATTCGAGAAAACAGAGGGATGCTCACCACATTGTGTGAGCGATGGCATTTTGAGACATCATCATTTTATATGCCGACTGGGGAGGCGACTGTCACATTGGAGGATGTGTACATGATACTTAAAATGTCGATTAGAGGAGAGCAGGTGATGTACGATACCCAATGTGGATTGACTGAGTTAGCCAGATTCTATCAGGTTGACGATATTAGTAGGCTCGGCATTGAGCATTATGAGATCAGATGGCTAGTGTTGGCGGATAGATATGAGAGGATTGATTGTATACTATGTACACTGATAGGTGGGATAGTATTACCAGATCGACGGGGTCATGGCTTTCCTGTTGGATGGGGAGAGATGTTGGTGGGTATGTTGGAGAGAGAGACCGTGTATGCTGGGGTCCGTGTCTATTAGGGATGTTATATTTCCACTTACATGATATTGTATACAGAGACGCACAGTCACTGAGTTGTGCGATCACTCTACTAATGGTTTGGAAATGGGAGAGGATAGTTGTTTTTCGACCTCCAGTTACTATAGAGCGATGAGCTAGATCTCCGTATGTTTTCCGGTACACGGGACACATCACACAGAGCCATGTGGGAGATACTGGATATTGGAGACATGCAGTTGATATCTTAGATCAGTTCACTTGGAGACCATACATGGACTATGAGGAGTGGTCTGATGAGGATAGACATTTTCCATATTGCAGATAGACATAGTACCTGATTGGGAGGACTGTTTTGAGCATCCACATTATAGAGAGACACTTGCCAAACCGAGTTTTGAGACAGTTCGGAGAGGTTCAGGATGAGCCTCGAAGTAGAGCAGAGTTTTCTCGTTCTTCGAGAGAGGTTCCACACTGGGGGCCCATGATTCCAGTAGCTACTGCAGAGGTAGAGATATAGGCCTTACAGCCAGTACAGTGGGGATGGAGAGACGGGGTAGTAGATCCAGGGACTACAACTGCGTATAACGAATGGTGGGTAGAGCATCATCCTATTCCTTACATAGATCCGGACCAACCGACACCAGTTGAGATATGAGGCACAGGACCGAGAGGACGGCGGAGAGGTGGAGGTGCCAAAGTTGGAGGGAAGGGGGATGATGGCAGAGGTGGGGGTGGTGGTAGAGGTGGTAGATGAGGACGAAGAGGGTGGAGAGGGGGTCGGGTAGGTGGACTTTCACCTCTCTGAGAGGCAGTGGTAGAGGATGTACCGATGTTGGACATCGGAGGTGGAGCTGATGCACAAGTTGGAGATGAGCATGCTGCCGAGGAGGCAGTAGCAGAGGAGCATGCAGAGGTAGAGATTGGGGGAGAGGATGTCGCAGAGGATGAGGATATGGATATGGATATAGACCCTCTAGGTATTCTGGCAGGATATGGGGAGGATGATATTAAGGAGGAGGATGTTGAGGAGGAGGCACATATGGAGGAGCAGGAGAGAGAGATCAGAGATCGGATTGTGGAGGGGAGACAGGAGGATGATGCCCCTAGGGATGGTGATAGGGAGGCCCTGGAGGAGAGACTGAGACTGATGATAGTAGAGTTTGATGCCATGAGGATAGAGAGAGACAGTGCCTGTGCAGAGTTGGATGCTATGCAGATAGATAGAGATAGTGCCCATATGGAGAGAGACAGTGCTCGTACGGAGAGGGACAGTGCACTCATGGAGAGGGATCAGGCCATAGCCCGACGAAAGGAGATAGAGCAACAATTTACAGAGGTCGGACGCCTTTGCAGTGGCACTTCATCTGATGGTATAGTACACGAGCTAGTCAGATCAATAGATAGAGCTACTTATTACAGGGATTTATATGAGGCAGTGGTGCCAGCAGAGAGACGAGCTCCTAGCTTTTCAGAGGTTCGTAGCCAGAGATCACAAAGCAGGAGTCACACCAGGACATAAAGTACGGAGGGTGTGGTAGGACCACCAAGGGCAGGTCCGTATGAGAGGCCTTCCACCTCACAGAGAGCACCTTCGAGTATTTTCCCACCACCTTCACCACGTGACAGTAGTGGTAGTGGGACACGTTGATACTGGTTACATATGTAGACATTATATTTTGATCAGAGAGCCTGCGAGCTCATTTTTATTTATGGATACATTCTGACATTGTGCTGTGACACATTATTTTGAGCGATATATATATATATGATTTTGGCGGCTTCTATATGATATGCAGTTCTATTTTATGGATGATGCATTATTTCTATATGATAATGTTTCCTAGATGATGTATGTACATGTGTTATGAATCAATATTTCTGCATGTTATGAGTTTATATAGCTTATGATGTTATGGATGTATTTATTTACTTATGATAATGGATGTAATGCCCTATCTGATGTTATTTATATGTGATGGTTAATTCCATGTAATGTTTCCATTATGTACCTTATGATGATGAAATGCCTATTATGCAATGATATTGTAAATATGTTCCTATATGTTTGAAATACAATGTAACTATATGAAATGTTTATAGAATGTATGCAAATGCAGATTATCTAATGTTTTATTGTGTCAGGACTTTATCATTATGTCGAAGAAGAGAAATGTTAGCATGAATGAATTCAGAATGTTAGTAAGAAATAACGACTGTTAATTGATTGAGAAAAACATATGATCTTCGATATATTGCCAAATATGCTATGCTTGCTTGTTATCATCATTGGGCAGGACATGACACAAATGGATAGTACACACCATGATATGAGATAGACCATAGTGTACAAAGTCATCCATTTGTGAAGAACAGACAGTCACGGACAAGGAGTGTCTTAACTCATAGTAAGGACAAAATTGCCCCAATCATTTTTGTTAAGACAAACCACAGACAACAAACAAATAAAACACGCGCCATGAGATGTCATTTCTCCTCTAAATCCTTGATAGGACACCCTTGAGGAAACTAGTAACATGACTCAAAAACCAAAGTTAAAAAGACAGTTGACAGACAACAGCCAAAGAAAAAGAGTCCTAAGACATCCTTGCTTCTCTAAATCCTTCAAGGGACATCCTTGCTTCTCTAAATCCTTCAAGGGACATCCTTGAGAAAGCTAAAAACCGGACTAAATTCACAAATCGATAAAAAGATAAGACAAAGTAAGATATAAAGTCATAAAGCCAAATAAAATTATTCGTCAAAACTTGATCTTGTAGGACTGTTTGATTGTTTGATGTTTGACATAGCGTAATGTGAGGGATGACACATACCGCAATAAGACGTTGAGTCTGGTTTCGACTTGGTGACTATTTGTATAAGGCATGGCAAATACTGGTTTCAAAAAAGACACATGTTGTATAAGACGTCTGGATCTTGATGACGTTGATGCGAGAAGCTACATGAGACTATGACAATTGGATGACGTATGTTGACAAGAAAGACATATCTTGCTAAGACATAGATTGATCACTTTGATAATGTGTTTGATATTGACTTGATGACTTTGAGATGTTTTCCCTTGTTGATGCATGACTTGTTTTGATTCCTTGAGTGATAAAAAGTGTGTGTAAACAGTGTATGACATGAGATGATACCCTAAAAGACTGACCCAAGCTGGTGATATGCAATGTGTGTGATAGTGAATGTAAATGAACCCTATTGGACTGACCTAGTGTGGTCTCAGAAGCTCATCGATTGATTAGCCTTGCCTACGTTGTACATGCAGAGACCTCGTAGTTCAACATGAACAATGACTTTGAATGTACAAAGAGTCATGATTTTGATGTGTGTGATACACGACAAACCTAGATTGACAGACCTAATGCCTCGGGGGCACATAGATTGATGGCCTTGCCTACGTCCCAATCGCAGAGGCAACGTAGTTCGACTATGTCTATGACTAACTTAACATGACTGACTTAACTCTGTTTTTGGTTTTTTTTGACATGTTTTTATTTTTTTGTGTTTTTGAAGTTTTCTAATGTTTTTGGATTTTTCTTAGGACATTTTTTGATGGTGTAATGTTATGTACAAGGTCCTCCTGGAACAGAATAAGGATTTGCCCCAAGTCAAGAATAAGACTTGCAAGATGGAGTGGGGAATGTGACGGAATGGACTTTGATGTCAATCGTTCCAAGAATGGATAAGACAACCATTTATTATGAGTAATGGTGAAAGAAAAAGTCTGATTAGAATGATGGTAGCGAAAGAGTGAGTTTGACTACACATAGCGCCTGTTTGCCAGGTTTTCACCATGGTACTTATCCATAGCGCCACCGAAGTGATTTTCACTATTGGATTGATTATTTCTCTTGACTATTTTGATTTTCTCAATTTTTTTGGTGTTACAAAGACGCCTATTTGCTAGGTTTTCATCAAGGTAACCATTTTTTTATTTTTTCCATTTTTTATTTTTTTCTAGATTAAGACACGGATTCTCAGAAGCTAAGCATAGAACCTCTTTAGATGAAGACTGTTGATAGGTGAAAAAAGTGGCTCTCCTTCAGGAGTAGAGAGTTGGTACGCCCCTGATCCAAAAGCTTTTGTGACTATATAGGGCCCTAACCAGTTAGGTTCAAACTTACCTGGTTTTTCTTGTTCAGCTTGATTCTTAGGATTCTCCATTAAAACTAGGTCACCAATGTCAAAGTGTCTATTGAGAACTTTTCTATTATAGCTATGATGAAGACGATTTTGATATGCTTGCAAATGGTCTAGTGCTTTCTGTCTTTGTTCATCCAATAATTCTAGCTCTTGTAATCTGGATACACGGTATTCTTCATCGTCAATGTGACCCTTCAAGGATACCCTCAGGGAAGGTATTTCAACCTCAATAGGTAAGATAGCTTCAGATCCGAATACTAGGGAGTATGGAGTGGTGCCAGTGGGAGTACGGATGCTTGTGCGGTAAGCCCATAAGGCAAGATTAAGTTGTAGGTGCTAGTCATGACCAACGTCATTGATAGTCTTTTTTAGGATTCTAACAATGGTTTTATTAGATGCCTTGGCTTGGCCATTACCTTGTGGGTAATACGGGGTGGAAAAATGATGTTTGATATGGAACTCTTCACATAAATGGCATACTTCTTGGTTCTTGAATGGGCGACCATTGTCTATAATTATGGATTGGGGTACACCATACCGACAAATGATATAGTTTAGGATAAACTTAGATATTTGTGTGTCGGTGATGTAGGTCATGGGAATAGCTTCAATCCATTTGGTGAAGTATTCAGTGGCAGTTATGATGAATTTATGGCCGTTGGATGATGGAGGGTGTATCTTACCTATGAGGTCAAGTCCCCATTGGGCAAAGGGCCATGGTGATGTAATCGGACGAAGCTCCTATGTTGGTGCTCTTATCAAATCTCTGTGTATCTGACACTGTCTACATTTCTTTACAAAGATATATGAGTCTTTCTCCATTGTAGGCCAATAATAACCTAGTCTCATAATCTTATGGGCTAAAGTAGGACCACTTGAATGGGATCTGCATATACCCTCGTGCACCACTCACAAAGTTGTTTGTGCTTCTTGAACATCGAGACATCTCATTAGGGTTTTATCTAAGGTACGTCTATATAGGGTATCTCCGATGATGGTGTACTTAGCTGATTTACGGATGAAGGTTCGGCGTTAGTTATTTGACAGATCTAGAGGTAAAGTTTGGTCAGTTAGATAGTCGAATATGTCTTTATACCAAGGGGAAGTAGGACCAACAATTGTACACACCATCGTAGTATCAGGGACATCATAGGCGGGGACCAACAGTTGTTCAACCAAAAACTCAAAATTAGGCACATTACTTGGAATATCCAATAAGGAACCCATGGTTGCCATAGCATCTGCAGCCCTATTCTGAATACGTGGAATTTGTTGAAAGGTAATTTCATTGAAGTACTGCTTGAAACTATCAGCCATGCGCTTGTAGGGGGCGATCGAGCTTCTCATTCTTAGTCTCATAATCATCATTTACTTGTCGGATTACTAGCTGAGAATCGCCAAAAATATGTAGGCTCTTAATCTTCCACTGAGCTACCATTTTTAATCTTGTCACTAAGGCTTCATACTCTGCTATGTTGTTGGTACAAGGGAAAGAAATCCTAAATGATTTAGGAATGGTATCGCCTTGAGTTGTAACAAATAGAATACCTGCTCCTGAACCACGATTTGTATGTGACCTATCAAAGTATAATTTCCATTCGGTTTTCATGTCAATGTTGAAGAGAAATTCATCAGGAAAATCTGCCACTAAAGGATGGTCTGCCTTCATAGGTGCATCGGCTAACTAATCTACAATCACCTGCCCTTTTATAGCCTTCCTCTCCACATATTAGATGTCATACTCACTAAGTATCATAACCCATTTAGCCAATCGGCCTGTTAATGTTGCTTTACTTAGGAGATATTTGAGGGGATCTATCTTTGCTACCAACATTTTTGGTGATTTAGCATATAGTGCCGAAGTTTTTGGGTAGCAAAGACTACTGCAAGACAGGCACATTCTATGTTGTTGTAATTCAATTCATATCCTACCAAGGTACGACTGATGTAATAGACTGCTCTTTCATGACCTTGATCATTGTTTTGTGCAAGAAGAGCCCCTAATGCCGACTGAGTTGCTGAAATATATAGTATCAACGGTTTTCCATCTGTATGTGGCATTAAGATAGGTGGAGTGAGCAAATAGTCCTCGATTTGTTGGAAAGCATCCTAACATTTAGGTGTCCACACAAATGGTTCTCCTTTCTTGAGTAAATGTTGAAATGGGTGTATTTTATCTACCAGTTGTACTATGAAATGCCTGATGGACTGTAATCTTCCCTGTAAGGTTCTTAGTTGACCAATGTTGACTGGAGGAGGCATTTCTATGATAGCTCTTACCTTCTCTGGATCTACTTCAATGCCTCTTCTAGAAATGATATACCCTAGAAGTTTCCCTGATTTCACTCCAAAGACACATTTCTTTGGATTCAACTTGACGTTGTAATTCTCTAGCCGTTGGAATATCTTGTCTAGAACCTTCAAATGATCTCCCCTTGTTCTGATTTAGCTATAATTTCATCTACATAATCTTCCATGAGAGTATGTATAAAGTCATGGAAGATCGTAGTCATTGCCTGTTGATAGGTAGCTCCCACGTTGTTAAGGCCAAAAGGCATAACATTCCAACAGTATGTGCCCCATGGAGATGTGAAAGTTGTCTTGTGTTGGTCTTCAGCTGCTATTTTGATTTGGTTATATCCAGAGAAACCATCCATGAGGGATAGCATCTCGTACCCTGTTGTAAGATCTACGATCATGTCGATGTTTGACAAAGGGAAGTCATCCTTAGGACATGCCTTATTTATGTCTCTAAAGTCTGTGCAAATGCGAATGCCCCCAGTTGGTTTAGTCACTGGCACAAGATTTGATATCCAGTCTGCATAGTCTATCGTCCTTATGAATCCTACATCCAAGAGTTTCTTAAGTTCTGCCTTGACCAATAAAGCAATTTGCGGATGCATTTTCCTTAACTTCTATTTGACTGGCTTAATACTTGGTTGTAGTGGTAAATGGTGCAATATTAGGTTTGGATCCAGCCCAGGCATGTCGGCATATGACCATGCAAAGTTTATATGTCTCTTTGAAGAAGTCCTTAAACTCAAGTTTTTCTGTCTCTGTTAAGGAATCTGCAAAATATACCATCCGAGGATTCTCTTATGTACCTATGTTGACTTCAATAGACTCTTCTACTAGCATCGGTGACTTTTCCTATTCAACGGGGAGAATATTTAAACCTCTATCCTTGGGTGCCTCTAAGAGGTTTTCGCCCTCGAATACGTCCTTTATTTCGATAGTTTCTTCGTCCAAAGGCGCTTTTCAATTTTCACCTAGGGACTCATCATTTTTATTTTCATTGTCTTTTTTCTTTTCACTCTCATTTTTGCGACTAGAGGTGTAAATAGACTCCCCAAAATATGCTTTGTCATCCAAGTCTATGGTAAAACCAGCTTTATGATCCCCTCTGGGTATGTCTTCTCGGAGTCCCATGAACTCAGCAATTGCTTTGTCATTCTCGAATGTGTCTATGATGGGTGTACCTTGTTGATCCCAGTCGATAAGTTTGGGATATATAAGGGGCATTTCATCATCGGAGTGAGCAAAGGTGGAAGCCGACAAGGTGAGTATAGAATGGTTGACATGGTCACAAAAGTTTTGGACTAAATCCTTGTTTTTCTTCCTAGGGGTAGGTAAACTCTGATTTGGGACTATTGCAAGGGTTGAGTCGTCAGAAGATGTTTTGTCAGGTGCCCAAGATGCATGATCAAGGGTTTCCCAATAATAGTTCTTTTGCCATTCTTCTTTGGACAAGTGTTTCCTGTGATGGGGACTAGATGGTTTTGGTACAGGTTTTATCTTTAGGTCCAATTCTCCAAATAGAGCATCTATGTTCATGGTACTGGTAGAGGAAAGGGAATCCCATTCACAATCGCTTGAGTCAGGGGATTCATCGTAAATTGGGGGTTTGTCATAAACTGGGGGAAGTGGTTCATGAGATATCTCGATGTCTAGGTAAGCACTCACTTCCTCTTTAAATGGTGACGAAGTACTAGGAAACCCAATTCTAAGTGGTTGAAGCCCTAGCCCTAGGTATTTCAATCGTGGTGAGATAGTGATCGGTTATGTCCTTCCATTTTGATCTAGTCCTAACCCATTGTGCCCATCATAGCCTTCATTTTGGATTATCTTAAATCTTTTTCCATATTGGTCCTTAGCTATTTGAATAGACGGCGAGGGGTATTCATTGTCTTCCTGATACAACCAAGAGGTAATATCATCTTGATCCACAATTTCTTCACTTAACTCTCCCCATTTGGTCAATGTCATTGTAGGGGGAACATGAAATGTGACTACTAATTGTCTTCTATCTACCATGGGTAAGCTATATGCCTTAGGTGGAACCAGTTGACTGACACAGGTTGACTGACACAGTATGATTCCTTTATGTAATATTCTCCACAGCCCTTGTCTTGGATCTCGAACTTAGGAGTGGATGATGGTGGTTTGAATGAAATGGACTTAGTAAGATATGATGGGTCAATGTATAGGGATAAAGTGGATGATGAAGCTTCTTGGTTAACTGGTACTTGTCATTGTGAAATTTCCCTTAGGCTTGTACAATACTGAAACGGATCTAGATCACCATCAATCGTGATCTCGGTGCCATTATACGAGAACTTAAGACATTGGTGATATGTTGAAGGTACAGCTTTCATTGCATGTATCCAAGGTCTACCTAACAACAAGTTGTACGGAAGGGTGAGATCCAAGACTTGGAAGCTGGTGTTCATGATTCTTGGGCCAATTCTGATTGGGAGTGTGAAAACTCCTTTGGATGATCTTTCCTCATCATCATAACCCTTGATGACTATACTCTTAGAGGTGTCTACGTAGTCTTCTGAGAATCCTAATGCCTTAACCAATTTTAGGGTACATAGGTTCAAACCTGCTCCTTCATTTACCAAGACTTGTCTGACTTTGGTTGGATGGACTAGGACTTCAAGATGTAAGGGGTCATTATGATCAGACTTTTCAGTTGAGTAATCTTGTTGGGAAAAGGTGGCATGATGCGAGTTGGTTAAATATCCCACCATTTCTTTGAAACGATTGACATCTAAGTCTATAGGAACAGTCATGTTTTGTAAAGCTTTGTCAAGAATGGATTGATGCTCAAGTGATAAATTCAACAATTCCAAGATGGATATATGCGCGGGGGTTTTGCTCAGTTGATCAAGGAGATTGTACTTAGACTTGGAAGATTGTGTAGGTGGCGTAGAAGAAGGTCTTGGAATAGTTATCTTTGTTCTGCGTGTGTTTACAACACATTCCAGATGCTTCTTAATGATGATGGTATCAACATGTTCATTTGCAGCTCGGAGGCTATATATGGTCTTTCCTTTTCCATAGTCATACTTTGTGTTTGCGTAATTGGTTGACGGAGAATTCTTGGTTTCTGAACTGGAGGCTTTTCCTTTTGTGTGGTCATGTAACGGGTCCGTGAAGACCTTATGATCACTGTTCTTGGTATTTTTCTGCCCATTGACCTCTATGGTTCCGTTTTCAACAAAGTCTTGTATAATATTCTTCAGTTGGCGACATTATTGTAAGTTGTGTCCTTTTGTTCGATGATAGTCACAAAAAGCATTATCATCCTACCATGAAGGTTTAAACTGTCTAGGATCATACTCTCTTGGTTCCAATGGTTTGATGAGATTATGTTTAATCAATTCCTTGAAAACTGTCTCAATTGGTTGTCCTCAAGGAGTAAATTCACGTGTAGGAAATCTTCTTTGAGGTCGTTGTTGTTGTGAATTTTGGACATAATTGGTTGTTTGATCTAGACTATTCATCATGTCTTGATTGGAGTTGTAACCTCTAAGTGTGATAACTGGTCCCGTATGTATGTTTTTAGCATCAACAATGTCGTCATTTGTAACATTTTTGTTTCTAGGCCAGAATTTATTCCTATCATTGGGTGCGTTTTGATGTTGAACCACTAGATTTCTGCCTGGTACCTTAATTTCTCCTTTGTCTATATGGCCTTTTTCAAGGATGATTCCCTTTTGTACCAAGTCTAGGAATGAAGTACAACAGTGTACCCTTAAGTCACTTCGCAGTTTTGGATTGATGTTTTCAAGGAATATCGTGACCTTCTGCTTTTCTGGTATTTCAACTAGACATCTGCTAGCTAGACTTCTCCATCTCTAAAATAAAGTGGCGAAAGTTTCGCCGTCTTCTTGTGTTGTGTGACACAAGGTAGCTATGGTTACTTCGTTGTCTATGTTAAAGGCAAAGTGTTCGACAAACTTCTCAGCTAGTTCACCCCAGGATCCTATGCCATACGGTAATTTAGAAAACCATTCCAGTCCTATCCCGGTAAGGGTTCGCGGAAATAGTCTCATCAAGTATGTGGGGTCATATGATATGTCCATGCATGCCGTTGAGAATTCTCTAATGCGTTCCAAAGGATTCTTCCTCCCATTATACTTAGGAAAAATCGGTATAATGTATCCATGGGGGAAAGGTGTCATATAAAGCGCTTTGTCAAATGGACATGGACATAGATCTTGCGCTGAGATAGTTCGTTTGCTTGACATAGACATGTTGTCCATCTATTGTTGAAGAAATTGCATTTGGTTTTGGAGAACATCTACTTGTGTCAAGGACATGTTGTTTGCATTGTTTGGATCAATGTAGGTGTTCTGATATGCCATGTTTTGTGACGGGTTGTGATTTGGCAAGGGAATATATCCCGTTAGAATGTTCTGATTTGGTATAGGAATATTTCATGTCTGAATGTTCTGATTTGGTATAGGAATATTACATGTCTGAATGGTCTAATTTGGTATAAGAATATTCCTGCCAACTTTGGATCTCTTACCAGTCGTGTTGGTGCCAAAGGGGTTGGAGGAAGTTTCCCCGGCAGTAAATTGTAAACCTTGTGTTACATTGAAAGGGATTGTGCTTACAATTGATGATGTTTGAGTAGATACGCTAGTTGGTATTGCTACGATAATTTGGGGAATAGAAACACTTGACGTCGCAGTTTGCGTTGGTTGAGTAGACTGTGTTTTCAAAGTACGGATATCAAATCCTGATGGTAGTGTGGCACCTTCTACTAGCAACTTTGCTAGATATCATTGGGGATCATTTGCCAAACATTCATCCATAAAGGATGCAAACTCAGGATCTTGTACAACGGCGTCTATGTCTTCTATATAAATTCGTCCATGTGTGTCTTTAGTGACGTGTTTTTCGAGCAAAGGTTTGTGTGGTCTCTCACTTCCTGATGGTTGATTTTCGAATGAATTGATGAATTCGTTGGGGTCTGACATTGCTTTATGTTTCTTTTGAGACCTTGTTTCGACCATGAAAAGTTGCTCAAGAAAGGGTAATGCAAACTATGTCTAAAAATTGATATGACCTATTTCTATGTTTTTTGTGGATTTTTTTAGAATAAGGATGTTGCTAAAATGATTTCTCAAAATATGTATACTAAGATGACGTATGGTAGGACAGACAATATGCAAAATTTTGAGTAGACTATGATGGTAAATGATCCTAAAATGGGTATAACCTACCACCTATGGAATAAATGCATGCAATGATTTTTGTTTGACCAAAGAACCTGATTGTAGGACAAGGACAGTTGACAAAGTGAATTTTCCAAACTAGACTGTTGAGCTAAAAAGATTCACTAAATAGGACCAAAGTGACTAGGTTCAATGACGAGGACAAATCGGAAAATGAACGTATCCAATGACGCGGAAAGTTGTTCTATTCGACTATATGCAATTTCCTAGGAAGTGTCTATATGCATGCAAATTAGGATGAGTTATGACTAAGATGTATATGACACCTAATAATGCAAGGTTTTGAGCAAAATTTTCTAGTTTTTGTCCATGGTTGATCTTTAGAAATAGAAGCGAAAATGACAGTGATGTTTCAGACTTAGTTTGCGGTTTTCGAAGTTTTTTTGTTTTTTGTTGACAGTTAAATGCGGTTCACCTAACAGTTGCAGTTCTATTTTTGATAGATGCGGTTTAGCATGCACATGCGGTGATTTTACTAAAACCTCATTTCGGATAGACAGATAGTTTGGACTTTTTGAAAAATGCGGTTTTGTTTATGACAGATGCGGTTTGCAACACGCATGCGGTTTTCTGACAGATGCGGTTTTTGTTATGACAAATGCGGTTTTGCAATACACATTCGGTGATAAATATGGACTCTATAAACCTAAATTTTTTGACACACACTTACGGCTTAAAAAAATTGACAGATGTGGCTTGCATGTACACATGCAACTCAAAATTTGACAATTGTGGCTAGTAATATCCAGACTGTTAAAATGGAAATGTTTTTTGACAGACAGATGCAGCGTTTCCCCTAACAAATGTGACTCGCTAAGATAGATGCGGTGTTAAAACTGACAATTGCGACTCATTTTTTGACAGTTGAAGTTTTCTGAAAGTTGTTTTGACTGACTCCATTTGTTGATCAAGATTTTTGACGAATATAGCAAAAAACAAACACAACAATCAATGTATTTTTAGTTTGTGACAATAAAATTGTTAAGACCCGAAAACATTTACAACTTAGGCTTTTTGGACAATAATTGTTGAGTTCTTACTTGGATTTCTCCAGCTACACATATTTATGGTGGATGACTAGTAGCATGACCCCACTGGCTCCCCTCCATGGCACTCACTTATACGGGGTAGCCAAGCTACTATACCCATAAAACTCCCATGACATACATCTCATCTCCACACATAAACCGTAAGAATGTAAGACATCTTCACAGGGCCGACCCTGCTACACCAGCAAATAGGTAGGATTTTGGCAAACTACAACATGGTATCTAGTAAGGGCATTCCGTTCGTGGGGTACTATTCAACTTCGACGAGAGTCCATTTATGTCCATCTCGTTGGAATAGTGAGCATGATTTCTGGGGTTTCTCCCAGAAATCCATTTTTATATACCGGGTGGAAGTCGCTGGCTAAAGTGTGTTACCGGTCTAAGTCGTCTTGGGGTGACTACTTTTTCCCACCAAGACAGGCCCAAATTCTAGAGTCAGTAATCGTTTCTCTTACACCTAGGATCGCATGACTGGGCAAGGGGAGAGGATACTCCGATATACCAAATCGTAAAGGGTTACAAATACGTGCCTTCACACCAAACAAGGCAAATAGTGATTCTTTTTAATCCAAACAACAATTATCTAACTACCAAACATAAAGCTTATGAAACAAAAATCCACAAATTCATTAGGTCTTGCATGCAAAAATGATTAGTAGTTTGTTTTTGGTGTCTTCGACTTTCGTCCTACAGAAAACAATGGATTGTGTTTTTATGGTCTTCTATGCTTTGTCCTGCAAACACTAAGTTAATCCACCTTAACACAACTGTAACCAAACATTAGCGAAAATCAAAATAACCTAAACAACGAAAATGAAAATATGAATGTACGGAAATGACTAAAAAATGAAAATTGATTACCCAGAAAATGCGGCGTTTTGAGCCACAGATGCGGTTCATGAATTGTTGACAAGCAAATGCAGTTTGTGAATTGTTGATAGGCGGATGCGGTGCAAAATGGCAGATGCGTTGCGAAATATGGTAGATGCGGTGTGCGAGGACAGATGCGGTGTGTCGTATGATAACCTGCAAAAAAAAAGAAAAACGGAAAAACGGAAAGACAAAAAGATGATGCACGAATTTGAAGTGTGTTCATGTCGGGTTCACCAAATGTAACATAGAATAAAATCTGGAAATGTATCTGCAACTAGAATAAACGATGTCAATCCTAATCTAAATCAATATTAATCTAAATCAAACAACAAAGAATGAATAAGTAAACATAAAATAACTAAACAAATTAATTGGAAAGCTCTCACCGAATATGCATTCACTCCTTCGAATTATCTTGATTTCTCTTCTCCATTTTGTTGTTTCAGTATTCTTGCCCTCAGATTTTCAGTATTGATGCAAGCATAACCTTGTTGAATGTCTAAGCAAAATATCAAAGATAAGTTTCTTCTCAAAAGTGTATGATTTCAGGAGGAGGAATAATGATAATGATAGGCCATTTTATAGATTTTGGGTTTTCGAACAATCGGCTTAGATTCAAAGAGAGATCGACGGACGAGATTGATGAATGTCATGTGATGTGAGTTTTGTGTTAGATAGAACATGAGTTAGAACATGGGTCAGAAAAGATTGAAGGATAAAGACTAAGTTAGAACGAGAACTTAATCTTATGTCAAGACTATTTGAAAACAGAAAAAACAAGAGTTCTAGATCTTAATCTTCTATTAGGAGTCTTTGAAAATAGAAGAAATAGACTTTGTATGTCAAAGACAAAGTTAGAACTCGAAGAATAATGCATTCGAATGCAAACATGAGTTAAAACTAGTTAATCGACTAGTTGTGACAGAGAGTCCTCTCGCAGAAACGATCAGATATCGAACCCAGAGATAACTGGCAGATTTAAAAATAGATCTCGAGTCAGAAGGTGAGTGAATGATTAGATAACTGAACGATAGAAGAATGTGACATAAATAATTAATAAATAAATTAAATTTTAATTTAATTCAACATTCGAAAATGAAAGATTTAATTAAATAAATAAAGATAATTTAATTAATTTGACTATTGTAAAGGATAAATTGAATAATTAAATAATAAATATTTAATTATAGATAAAGGGGATTTAATTAAATAATAAATATTTAATTATGAAAGAAGAATTAATTAGTTAGCGACATAATTAAATAATTATGATTTATTTAATTTATCAAGTTGAATAAAGGTCATTATGAATTAATGAGTTAATTAAAAAGGGGTATTTAATTAATAGAGAAAATATGTGTTAGAAAGGTAATTAAATAATAACATTATTTAATCATGACCATGGATAATAGAAAATTATGTTGAATGTGTACTCGCAGGCCTAGACCAATTTTCGGTGTTTACAGGGAGAGGTTTGAAATGGAAGAAGCTAGACGAATTGTAGGTGCAAGATGTACAAAATGGAGGCTCTCCTTTTTTGTCTTCTGATTTGGAATGGGCTACTATTTCTATCAACAAGGATAAGGTCCCTGACCTTGTTGCAACAATTCCTCTTACGAGACTTTATCAGTTCATTGACAGTGAAACGTCCGTTGAAGGTGTAGAAACCAAATTTTTGGACAAGAAAATAAGAGAACCTACCACCTTGTGTCCCGTCTACAACAAAACTTATAGCAAAGTAATTTTGTATAAGAGGTTTGTATATATCGACATTCATTTCTATGGCCGAATGATATTTTACTCTCTTGGTTGAACATGATGAGATGATGCCTTTCTTGCAGCTACTGGTGTCAATACGGTCCTAAAGACAACATAAACCAGCCTGCACCAGAGAAGAAACCACATAAGACGTTTACACAAATGCGAGGTTGTCAATACCACTTCATGGTAAAGGCTATGGAAGGAAAACCCGATTTTTCCTATATTTTCTACAAAGAAATATTCCACGTAGATAAAAACGGTGAATTTTTCCATGGCATTCATGACACAAGTGGATAGAAACATTCTATGTTTGCCGCTAATCTATCCACGGAGTGCAAAATCTATATTGAAAGCCTTTTGCTCATGGACGTCAGTGTCAATGCAAAAATGGATAGACACATCAGCGATCCTCTGTTATGTGGCATGATGTCCAAGAGAGATCAATTCCTTACAAGAAAGGATGTTATGAATGCCTCGCGAAAGGTGTGTTCGACTCACACACAAAAACACAAAATTGATTCGACAAGTATCCTACTGTGGAGTGGATAGGACTTTGACAACTTCTTCTAATTTCAATTGCCTGATGGGAACAATACGCCTTTTGTTATCGGGGTTCAGACTCCATGGATGCTAGATAGGATGGTTAGTTGCTCGCATAATTCAGTCATCTCGATGGATTCCACGTTTGCAAATAACAAATATGAGGTGAGGCCTTACAAACATTGACAAATAGTTCGTTGTGTTTTCAATGATCTTCTTGGCTGTAAAATTCACAATGCTCACGTCGAGTTGTTCTCTCTACAATACCCATTGTATACTCTCCTCATTTTCGATGAGCAACACAGTGGTGTGCCGGTTGCATGCGTAGTCTCCTCACGAAACAATATTGAGGACATCTTTGCATGGCTACACGTATTGCTCGAACATGGAAGAAGAGCTAGGCCCGACTGGAGAATCAATTCATTTTTTACCGACAATGCGACTACAGAGATCCAAGCCATACAGTATGTGCATCCCTTTCTTCATTCGTGTACCTTTCTCATTTGCTATTCATTTTCAATGCCACTTTCTCATGCAGTCGAGTAGTAAACAATATTGTTTGTATTGTCTATTAGGGTTGTCTTTCAATGTCGTGTGCTTCTATGCCTTTGGCATGTCAAAAGGGCTTGGCTAAAGAATGCATATAAGTATGCAACCAAGGAAAGGGAAATGGACATCTTCCACAATCTCGGCACGATCATGATGGCCATCGTTGACACTAAAGATTGTGTCACTCAACTATTGAACTCTTTCTTTCAGGAGTTCAATGATCAGCCCTGATTCTTAGAGCACTTCAAGAAGACTTGGTGCAAAGGAGAAGGTTGAATTGGCGAGTTGACAATTTTTCGTCACCTCGCATGATTCACACCATTCAAATTCTTTGATGTCACATCTAATATGTTGTGGCTTACTTGACTATTGGATTTTTTTTCACAGCCATGTGGGCAAAAAATTGCAGACTATTCCCACATGCCAACCAGGATACGAATGCAGCCATTGAGTCATACCATTGCATACTAAAAACTCAGTACTTGTGCGATCGTTCAAAAAAATGCAATAGGAGAATGGAATATTTGTATTACACACTTGTGTATAAAATGGAACTATCCTATAGGCAAAAGGAAAAGTTGCAGCATTATGGTTTTTTGATGAACAAAAATTATTTAAATATGTGATCTAGTGTAAAGTGGGCCGAGGCAATTCCAGACGATGATTGTATTCCCGATGAAATAGATCCTGGACGGTACTGGTTGAAAATTCAAAGTATGTCAATGCACTACCTTGTGCGGAAATTTGGGGAGCACCTTTTTGTTTGTGACTACCCTTGGAGTTTGCAGGGGAACACTTGCAAACATGTCATCCAGGTTGCTCACTTGATTAAAAGGTCATTTGCCATTAAAGGGGTGGTCCACAATAAGTGAATTTAAATTTGAATTGCGTTACTTTATTGGAGTCAATTGTGTTTTGCATTTTCTACAACCTAATACAAATTTATTTTGTGTCCTCATTTAGACGGGGGAGGTCAACCAATTGATACAAACATAGATTTGAACGAGACATTGTCAGAGGGGGCCATAGAAGAAATCAATCCTGATGTTCTGACCCCTGTGCAAGCTCCTTCTATGACTCATGTATATGATGAACATCTAGTGACAATGTCTCTTTGGAATGACACTAACGAACTCTTGAATAAAGTGATGCGTACACTACCAAAATCTCTAGAACTGGTGCAGTTATATGCAAAATGTGTGGACATGTTTGTAGAGGACCTACGGCAATCAAATGCATTTCTGTTTGAATTCATTCTGGATCCTTATCAAGCTGCAACTACCACTGTTCGTATGCATCCATGGTTTAGTGCAACCAGGGATTGTCGTCAACGTCCAACCTAGCATACGAAGCATTTCGCACAACAGTCAGATCACCGAACCCCTTTGGATGACTCTATTCCATTGTCCACGAGCAATAGTTTGCATTTGAATGTCAATATGCAATGTGAGACTTCAGGTGCAACTACTATGGATGTGGCAGAGGATACAATATCTAATACCGGTGAGTATGAAAAAACCCATTTCAATTTCTTTATTGTAATAGGAAATGGTATTGCAGATTCCTTTTTTCCAGTATGTGCTTGTACCATGCCATAAACTTTATGATTTATTTTATGGCCTTTTTTGTTCACTTCAGCATTGCAATCTCGAGAAAGGAGTCCTCGCCGAGGAGTGTCTTTCGCGGGTGTAAACCCAATGGAAGGTATGGTTCGAATTTAATAACTTTGCTTACATAAGTCCAATTTTTGGTATGATGTTATGTAATTTAAGAAGTGTATCTATTGAATCATGCAAGGGAAGCAAACCATTCAATTTTTGGTTGCTGATCTTTAGAAAATATAGAATATTTCCAATGAAAAAGGATGCGTACAAGTTGGTAACTGAGGAAAGTGCATTCAAAGGGGCTGAAAGTTTGTTCCTAAAGAATGGGAAGAAATTTGTAAACATGTTTCATATGGTGGTAGAGCATGGGAAGGTTTGTAATATAGTATTCTATTAAAGCCTCATTTGATAGATCTTTTTTTGTGCATAAAGTAAGGGTTTAGTAGATCAGTGTTGGCTTGAGCCTTTGTATTCGTAAAAGTATATGATTCCTAAGTTATGAGAGTTGTCAAAGGAATGTTTCAAGTCGTTAGGTGTTTTGATGATGATTTAAGACTTGCTCCTTTGTAAATTTGGGCTAATTGAGTGCATTTCCAGCGGTAGAGTCATGTTTTCAAGCATTCTTTTCAAAACAATAGCATCTCAATTTGTGATATGTAAAAATTGGCACAAATGGGTTTCTGGAACAGCAAATACCTTATGGAACAAACACTTCAAACAAGCTCTTCTTCACTATCGTGGACCCCAAAATAGGCCTATTTTATAAACAGAATAATTAAGCCTTAAACATTCTTCAAGCACGACTAATTAAGCCTGCAAAAATTTAATCTTACCTTAAACTTTGCTGCCCCCAAATTTGATAGACATTCACTTACTAAACCCACCATATTTCACCTATTCCTTATGAAAGATGTGCGATGCAATGGATGTAATCAGCAATGTGATCTCTGTCGTTGAGGGAATGATTTTGGTAGGTTAGGTTTTGTTGTTGGGAAGATGGTTTTCAGATAGTTAAGTTGACAAATTTGAGTGTGTTTTCCATCATGCAACTATTATGTGCATTTTATGTTTGGAACATATGAAGACATATTACAATGGAATGTTTTGTGAAAGAAAGGGTTGCCACAAAACAAGAAGGTGAACTTTGAGACCTTGTTTTGTTACAGTCTGTAGAAAATAAAAATGTCAAGAACAACCCACTATGTTTTCCATCCTACAACTGTGATTATTTGCAGGGGTTGTTAAGAGTTTCAGATAGTTAAGTGGACAAATTTGAGTGTTTTTTCCATCTTGCAACTGTTATGTGCATTTTGTGTTTGGAATATATGAAGACATATTACAATGCAATGTTTTGTAAAAGAAAGGGTTGCCACAAAACAAGAAGGTGAACTTCAAGACCTTGTTTTGTTATAAATCTGCAGAAAATAAAAATATTAGGCATAACCCACTGTGTTTTCCATCCTGCAACTGTGATTATTTTCATCTTGTGTTCGTAACAGAAATATATTTTCTACAATTCATTAGTTCAACTCATGTGATTGCAACAAATAAAATGCTCAAATTATTTTCCATGTTGGAAAAGACACCGTCCATACACAGTTACTTAGTTATGAAAAGTTTTCTTTCGCTTTCAATTTTTTTTAGCAATTGTTTTGTGTGTTTCTAATTAGAGAATGTTGTTGTATGTGCTGAAATTTTTGTTCTCTTTCCTTTCAGGCATTGTTCTTCCCACTGTTTGAATCGTGCGTTGCCATATGCCCATTGGAGATACTACACATGTTGCCTCGTTCAGTTCAAAACAATAGGTACAATCTTTTTAGTGCATACATTATCTACATAAGTCCACTTTGCTCGCTTATTTTTTCACTGTTTCCATTGCATTGACAATGTCCTTCTAATTAGAGAATGCAGGTCTACCTTCTAAAAAATTGTTTTGTCTTTCATTTCAGGAATTTTACAACCTGCTACTGCAGTTCTATAGAAGATGTATCACAGTTCTCAAGCATGGGTGGCTAGTTGGTTGACCAACTACCACCCGTATCTTCCATGCAATATTCTTGCTCGAATTGAGGAACTTAGCCTCCCGTACAAGTTGTAGAAAATATATTAAGGAGAATTAATAGAAAAGGTCCAAACCGCATAGATTTGCATTTTGATAATTATGCTCACTTCTTCAACGTCTTTGGTGTATGGGCACATATGGGTATGGACGTTCAATATTACAATCTACAAATAGAGATTGTCAATTTATGTGAATTGCCAATGTATGTTTACTGAGAAATTCAAGACCTTTTCGTAGCTGGATGCATATGGAAGGTGTGCATTAGACCAACAGTTATCATATAGAGGCACAATCTTACGGATCAATTGAGCATGAGGTTTATGAGATTCCTCAAGGGGGAATCTCTAATTAGTAATCACAAAGGTCTTGTGGAGGAATGGTCGTTGGTCGTGTTCAAATTCAACCACATTGTCAGATTTGAGATCCACCATGTCAGGCCCTCCTTCAGGCTGCTACATGAGAATTACGGGGTGCCAACATTGTATGCTATCAATTCCACCTTGACAATTAGAGTGTGACAAATGCTTCCAAATGCTGAGAACACGGAAATTATACATGTTCGTAAATGGTTGGCATAGTCTTTAGTGTGACCAGTATTAAATGTGCATTATAATTTTCTTCAGATTGTATAATATTGACTCGAAATGTTTTTACATTTCATTGTCTGATGCATATTGTTCTTATAAAATTTGATGGTGAACTTGAATACACTATTTTGTTACAGTCTATGTTTTCCATTTTGCAACTTTTCTTGTGCATCTTCTCTTCGAAATGTATAAGGATATTGAAATGCAATGCTGAAATGGAATTTCAAAATCTGCAAGTTTTCTTGTCTTCTTACTGTGTGCATAACACTAGCTGTTGTCTTCTTATTGTTTTTCTTAAAGTAAGGGGTGTCATAAAACAAGAAAGTGAAGTTGAGAACAGTATTTTGTTACAGTCCGGAAAAAATAATAAGTGAGCCACAACCCACTGTGTTTTCCATGATTCTACTATTATGTGAATAATGTGTTGGGCAGATATTGAAGAAGAGTGTTTTGTTGAAAGTAAAGGGTTGTTAAAAATTATGAAGCTCAAATTCAATACATTGTCTTCTTACTGTGTGCATAACACTAGTTGTTGTCTTTGAACAAGATTTGCAAAGTTCGAGACAAACCAGTGTGCTTTCCATCCTACAACAGTTAAGTAAAAAAAATTGTTGAAAACATATGAACAGATAGTGAACAAGACTGTTTTTCTTAAAGTAAGGGGTGTCATAAAACAAGAGAGCGAAGTTGAAAACTATATTTTGTTACAGTTCGAAAAAAATAATAAGTGAGTCACAACCCACTGTGTTTTCCATGATTCTACTGTTATGTGAATAATGTGTTGGGTAGATATCAAAGAAGAGTGTTTTTCTAAAAGTAAGGGTTGTTAAAAATTATGAAGCTCAAATTCAATGCAATTTCTTCTTACTGTGTGCATAACACTGGTTGCTATCTTTGAACAAGATTTTCAAAGTCCGGGACAACCCAGTGTGTTTTCCATCCTACAACAGTTAAGTAAAAAAAATTGTTGAAAACATATGAACAGATAGTGAACAAGACTGTTTTTTCTTAAAGTAAGGGGTGTCATAAAACAAGAAAGTGAAGTTGAAAACTATATTTTGTTACATTCCGGAAAAAATAATAAGTGAGCCACAACCCACTATGTTTTCCATGATTCTACTGTTATGTGAATAATGTGTTGGGCAGATATCGAAGAAGAGTGTTTTTCTGAAAGTAAGGATTGTTAAAAATTATGAAGCTCAAATTCAATACATTGTCTTCTTACTGTGTGCATAACACTAGCTGATGTCTTCGAACAAGATTTGCAAAGTTCAAGACAACCCAGTGTGTTTTCCATCCTACAACAGTTAAGTAAAAAAAATTGTTGGAAACATATGAACAGATAGTGAACAAGACTATTTTTCTTAAAGTAAGGGGTGTCATAAAACAAGAAAGTGAAGTTGAAAACTGTATTTTGTTATAGTCCGAAAAAAATAATAAGTGAGCCACAACCCACTGTGTTTTCCGTGATTCTACTGTTATGTGAATAATGTGTTGGGCAAATATCGAAGAAGAGTGTTTTGCTGAAAGTAAGGGTTGTTAAAAATTATGAAGCTCAAATTCAATACATTGTCTTCTTACTGTGTGCATAACACTAGTTGTTATCTTCGAACAAGATTTGCAAAGTCCGGGACAACCCAGTGTGTTTTCCATCCTACAACAGTTAAGTAAAAAAAAATGTTGGAAACATATGAACAAATAGTGAACAAGACTATTTTTCTTAAAGTAAGGGGTGTCATAAAATAATAAAGTGAAGTTGAAAACTGTATTTTGTTACAGTGCGGAAAAAATAATAAGTGAGCCACAACCCACTATGTTTTCCATGATTCTACTATATTGTGAATAATTTGTTGGACAGATATCGAAGAAGAGTGTTTTACTGAAAGTAAGGGTTGTTAAAAATTATGAAGCTCAAATTCAATACATTGTCTTCTTACTGTGTGCATAACACTAGCTGATATCTTTGACCAAGATTTGCAAAGTCCAGGACAACCCAGTGTGTTTTCCATCCTGCAACAGTTAAGTAATTTTTTTGTTGGAAACATATGAACAGATAGTGAACAAGACTTATTTTTTTTAAAGTAAGGGGTGTCATAAAACAAGAAAGTGAAGTTGAAAACAATATTTTGTTACAGTCCGAAAAAAATAACAAGTGAGCCACAACCCACTGTGTTTTCCATGATGCAACTATTATGTGAATAATGTGTTGGGCAGATATCGAAGAAGAGTGTTTTTTCTGAAAGTAACGGTTGTTAAAAATTATGAAGCTCAAATTCAATGCATTGTCTTCTTACTGTGTGCATAACACTAGTTGATATCTTCAAACAAGATTTGCAAAGTCTGGGACAACCTAGTGTGTTTTCCATCCTACAACAGTTAAGTAATTTTTTTGTTGGAAACATATGAACAAATAGTGAACAAGACTTTTTTTTCTTAAAGTAAGGGGTGTCATAAAACAAGAAAGCGAAGTTGAAAACAGTATTTTGTTACAGTCCGGAAAAAATAATAAGTGAGCCACAACCCACTGTGTTTTCCATGATGCAACTGTTATGTGAATAATGTGTTGGGCAGATATCGAAGAAGAGTGTTTTGCTGAAAGTAAGGGTTCTTAAAAATTATGAAGCTCAAATTCAATACATTGTCCTCTTACTGTGTGCATAACACTAATTGGCGTCTTTGAACAAGATTTGTAAAGTATGGGACAACCCAGTGTGTTTTCCATCCTGCAACAGTTATGTATACGAACTATTATACAGGAACCAATTCAGGTTATATGGAGAAAATAATCCAAGATAAATATTTTTTTAGAAGTAAATTACCCTCCTTAAATGGAGAAGAGGTTTCAACAAATAAGTTTGTAGAGGATAAACAACTCATAGAGATTGGTGTTTTAGAATATTGAGACTAAAAAACCTTACTTTAAAAGTTTTCGAGAAGGATGAATAGGGAAGTTTGTGGAGGATAAACAATTCATACAGAGTGGTGTTTTAGAATATTGAGACTTAAAACCTTACTTTAAAGGTTTTCTAGAAGGATGAATATGGTTTTCTAACCCACCAATATATGCTTTGCTTTGTCATTGGCATTTGGGTAAGGGTACACCATTAAAATGAATACTTTACCAATCACATTGTTGTCATTACCATATAGTTGAAGGTACATAATGAGAATCAAGGGTGCATTACTTGATTGAGATATTTTGATGGGCCTATTGTAATCACCTTTGCAATTGTTGACATTAGTCTGATTTTCATCATTCTTTTCTTGAGGCATTTCACTTGTTCATTCGGAAGTTGATTTGATCTTGTGAGTGACTCATGGATAGTCCTTATTTTTATGTTTCCGGGATTGAGACCCAACATATTTTTTAGGTAGTTATATATATAATATGCATTACAAATGGTGCATTTCAAAAATTAGTATATCATTCTATCCACTTGTATGGATTATCACAATCCAAAACTAGATTACCGACACTTGATGGGTTTCAAATCCCATACCTCATGGATTATTTTTTAAAATAATTTCTAAAATTTATTGATAAATGGTGACATCAATTGTTCCAATACCAACCACTTTAGCATTAATAATTAAATGTAAAGTGCAAGCTCTAGAGCAATTTAGTTATCAAGCATGTTTGATGATTTTTAACATGTATGAACATAAAGACCATAACCAGATCATAAAGATTGACAACATTATAGAAACCCAAAATATGAAATATTTACAAGATAACATAATCTTACGACAACTTTAAAACTGAATGACATATGATAAATAAATGAACATGAGGACCAAAATTGTCTTCATAACTGTTTCAACTCATATAATTGTATTTACATATAATCACAATTTTAGATCCTTATCACAATATGCAAGATGACTGAACATGAAACAATATGCAGTGTACTAGAGTTGAAAAATACTTGTATGCCAAGTCAAGTGATTGTCAAAGAACTGAAATGAAGAGACCATCAACTGAATTACCAAACCAATACTATTGACTTGTTTAACAATCAAGAACATCTTATTGTCTTATTGTTTTGACATTAATGGCAACACATGCTAGAGGGGACAACACAAGAGTCATGTAAAAATTTTGTTCCAAACATATGAACAGATAGTGAACAAGACTGTTTTTCTTAAATTATGATATGAAATGGATAACAATTATGTGTTCCAATGACATGAAATTAGTATATATGTTCACCATAATTGTACAATAATAAAATAATTAAAGAAGCCCATGAAAAGTCTCGTATCAAATGTATAACACCATAGTGTTGAAACATATGCAAATGGTGTATCTCTACACCACAATTGTTCAATATTCAAATAATGAAACCCACAGAGCATAATCAATATTCAGAGCCTGTCTCATCAATTCCTACGCTGCCTATTCCTTGCAATCAAGTTCAGGTCTGCGTAAAATATGGCACATTTCTTAAGGTCCTTGTGTATTTCGGGAGGGGTGATTCCAAATCCACGAACCCTCACAAATGATGAACGTGAAACAACGGATTTCTTCGTAGTTTGTGCTTTGTCTGTGTCAGGTTTAACACCTTCACCCTATAGCAAACAATTAATGAGAATTAATGTATGCATGGAAACAATATATGCAGTATGATATATATACAACAACATATCGTTTATGTGTACCTCTGGAATAGAATGCTTCATCTCGACGAGCTGCCATATGACAAAGCCGCCCATGCACTTTGCGATGGTCTCTGCGCCAGGCATGAGAAAAGGCACATAGCATTGACCATCAATGGCCTCAACAATGCTGACTCTCGCACAATTTTCTAGGTGCCTCAAGCAGTGGGTGTGAGCGTTTCTAGCGACAACATCTAGAATGCCTTTGGCAACCCGTTTGTGCAGCCTCCAAAGGTCGACGTGATCATCGACCTTAAAATTTATGTCGTTGAACTCTATCACCTGTTCATCCATCGGATTTTCCTGCAATGGAAACGTCATTGACGTGAAGCATAATTGAAGGCATGTTAAAAGATTCCTAAAGAAATAAGAACAGAGCATGGAAGTGTGTTGGGTATCATACCGATATAGATGGCATGCCGCACCTCTCCCCGTCCCCATTTCCATCTTTATTGCCATCTCCCCCTTGCAGGCCAGTGCTCTCCTCCTCCCCGGGTCCATCCTTATTACCCTCTCCCACTTGCAAGCCACTGCTCTCCCTATCCCCATGTCCATCTTTGTTACCCAGTTCCACATTCAAGCCAGTGTTCTCCCCGTCCTGATGACCATATGTGTTACCCTGTCCCACTTCGTGGCCAGTGCTCTCCCCATCTGCATGTCCATTTGTATTAGCCTCTCTCACTTCAATCGCAACGACATCGCCAATCAGGTCAAGTCCAGCACTTTGTTGTTTATCCTTGCCCTGTAATAGCAGGAATTAAAAGGTCATTTCAAATTCAAGTGCATGCAACCAATTCATTGAAATAATCAAAACAAACATTAAATAAAAGAATTACAATTCACTGTTTCTTCTAGTTCCTCCATGTTAAGTCACCTTGACACATTTGATGGCATATGCTCTTTCTTCTTCTTCTTCTTCTTCTTCTCAACATTTTTAGACGGCGGGTTGAGAGGAACAACATCATCTTGTGCTTCCATGGGCAATTGTTCACCATCGAAAATCACAAAAACCTGCTCGAGGGCAGTAGTTCGTTGTTCATCATTGTTATGTAATAGGAGGAATTGAAACGTTGCACCAAAATCAGATGCATGCAACCAATTCATTCAAATAATCAAAAAAAACTTTAGAGTAAATAGAATATTTCAAGATCACCGTTTGTTTTCGTTTCTTCTTCAGAGGGTGCCTTGAAACTTTCAACTGTGTAGGATGCTTATTATGAATGTTAGATGCAGGGGTAGGAGGAACAGCATCATCTTCGCCTTTCATGGGCACAGCTTCCTCTAGCGAATGAACCCTACTCTGTTGGGGGGAAGAAATTGCTTCTCGACCATCACCCTGTCATGTCATGTACGTTAACGTTAATTGAACCTTGTATGCATTCGAACTGAAAAGATGAAGCAAGGAAAATTCACATTTAACAGTTCAGTTCGACATTACCATTCCTTTATGTCTCTTTCTCTCCTGCAATTGTAATATTCTTTGCCTTCTCTGCTCCATCTCCTCACTGTTGTATAATGCCATTTTCTTCTTCACCTCGTCCTTTACTTCTTGGGGAAGTTGAAGGAAGTTTTGTTTCCCATACTTTTGACAAACACGTCTAATAACACGCTTTTGTTGCAGTTGTTGTCATTTATTCATTTAGTACTCTATATTTTCCACCTTCTTTAGAAGGTACTCTTTCAATTTATCAGGGGGAGGAGCAGGTTGTTTTGGTTCCCCTCCCCCCCCCCAACATAGCTCAGCCACGCTTTGGTGCCTCAAGAATAGGAAGGTGGTGATGCTGAAACCTATGCATGTTGAACACTCTCCAATCATAATACTTTCTCGTACATTTTTCTACAATACAATAATATATATCTACAATTCACCGTTTCTCTTTTGTATTCAATAGCAACCTGCACAACAAATTTGGAAAAGAAAATCGCTTAATATATTTGATATTCAAACAAATTGAATGCACAACATATACACACAGCCAAACGATGTAATAATTTAGTTATTATATCTACCTTCCTGTCCACCACATCACCCTGTGCTTCATTGGATCCCTCTCCATCCTTAGGGTCTCCCTCTGTACGCTTTTCCTTCCGATCATGGACTATGGCAGGAGCGAGATCATCTCCCTGATTATTTTCCTGAATCAAAGGAATGATATATGCCAAAATCAGAATATTTGTAACAGACATGATATTTTCAAACTGAAATTAAAAAGCATTATGATTCACGCATAGGAAGGGAAGGGAAATTGCAAGTTCATAATCAATTACCGAACACGTCAATGCCTTACGGTTGACCATTTTCGTAAATCGAGGGGACTTCCTTCATACCGTAGTTGTTGCCTCCTGAATAAAACATTCCCACTTTCCAATCAACCTCATAACCACTTATGAGAGATTAAAATTATACATTTGATTGCATCTTGTAATTACTAGATCTTACCTGAACGTTTCATGAATACGACCGCCCCGAAGAAGATGCGCTACTACACAACCTTTCAGGTGTGTTGTCTATGTCAATGACATTCTTCACTATAGGAACCATTTTCCGTTTTACAACATGCATCATTGGTTTCCTGTAAACTGTAGAATTGTTGCAAGTGTTATGGACAGTTTAAGTTCCAAAATTTATTGCACAATTTTGCAATAATCAAGCATATATTTTTTCAATGAAAATAAGAATTTGAAACGCACAACCACACTGTTGTAAAATGCTATACAAGTAGCCCACTGTGTTTTACAACATGCAATTATTTTGTCCAATTATTATTGTCAATCACGTGAAGATACTGAATTGCAATTTATACCATAACTAGCAGTTGTAATTTTTGGAGGTGCCATTTTTACATTCATACAGAGTAAATAAGAAAATATTTTCAAGACACTCAAACTGTTATCTGAATTTTCAAGTTGGAAAACACAGGGTGTTATAAACCATGCAACCCACAAACTGTTCTAAAACCCTTTATAAGAAACAACCTTATTGGTTACTCCCCCCGCATCAATTAGGTTAACATAGTTTTCCCTCACTTCTCTATTCTTCTTCAAAGACAACACTTTCTGTTATGCAGACTGTAAAAAAACACTGTATTGAAGTTCACATTCATATTTTATAACAATCCATCAAATGCACCAAACATTCCATTTGAATATCGTAATATGTTTCGAAGAGAAGATGCACAAAAAAATTTGCACGATGAAAAACACACTGGGTTGTCCCACACTTTTCAAATCTTGTTCAATGACAACACTTAGTGTTATGCACACCGTAAGAAAAGAATGTATTGAAGGTCACTTTCATATTTTATAAC
>CM021105.1:237344939-237388912 GCA_007115665.2 Sequoiadendron giganteum | reverse complement strand
AAAATACTTGTCTTTTATTGATCAAAATAAGTGTTACATACAGCTGCATATGCTTGAAAATGGAGTTACAAAGCTGCTCCAGCTTGAAAGAAGTTTGAAAACAAGTTACAATGCATTGCCAAGAGAGCCAAAAACTCTTTAAAATCTGCCCATAGGCTTCCTAATATACTATCCAACACCTTGCTAGATATTAGGAACATGTGTTGAGAAAGGAAAGACAAGTTTTTTACTTCAGCTTCCTGGGTCAACCTCATTGGGCATCCAAAACTGTCATTCCTACTTTTCAGCCCCTCAAAATGCTCCTAAAAGGTGTTTGAATGAAGAAAACTTCATGCTTTGACCTTATCCACTAGCCAAGGCTCCTTAGGCAGCTCCTAAATGCTTGGAGATGACCCAAATTAGGTCAAACAACCCTATATTCTCTCCATCTGTTTTGCACAATCCACCAAACTGCCCATAAGTACTCTTCAATTCATCCAAACTGCCTTGACTTTCTCTCCCAGTTTAAAGAACATGTGAAAAAGTCCTTGGGAATGATTAAATGCCCTTAGGAGGGTGTAGGAGAAACTTTAGGGCTAAGGAATGATACATGCTTCATGTATTAAAGCCTTTTGTCCTGATCTCTGTCACTCCTCCTTATATTCTCTTTTTGACAACACTATAACTTGTCTTTTTGATATTAGTCTACCAATCTACTTCTTCTCACTGTACGTTGTCTTCAACAGTCTTACATTCACTTGTTTTGGAGACCTATTCACATGACCATTCTCTGACATTCCATCTTTTATTATTTAATTGTTACATAAACTTACATGAAAGTCTCCAACTCTATCTCTTAACTTATGACTATAAGCTTATAGGGTGATAAGGTTGAATAAGACCCTTCTCTGCCATATCTTTGATATTCAGACCCACACCTTTAAAACCTTGCCACTCATCATTTTCTAATTGGACTTTGTGAGAAGACTATTTACCCGTGAATTTACCACTGTCATGTATGCTGTCTTCAAGACTGTCATACTTTCCTTGACTGCCATTAGCTTTGGTTTGATCTTGCCATGTTACCTCTGTCATGCTTGATTATTCCATATCTTTGATATACTTGGTCTGACTGAATTGCCACTTGTCTTCCAGCACCACGAAACTTTTCTAGGATGATCCCCAAACAATGACTTTGCAGGAGTATAGAATGCAGTCTGTGGTACTTGAAATCCAAACTATTCCACCAAAGCATGCCAAGAACAGGAGATGGGAGATTGAGTTGCTCTTCAGGATCCCTTTCCTCTTTACAGTCTGCACCTTGCATGATTATATTTTTTTCCCGAAAACAAAAGCAAAAAGTGTTCCTTATTATCCCTTGTTCCATCCCCAAATATTTCTTTTATCAGACTGCAGGTTGAAACCAACTTGTCTGCATCTGTCTATATTCTAGTCACCAAAGCAATGTCTCACAGCTTTGAATCATAAGGTTCCAGAAGAGAAGGAGGGTGTCTGTCAACAAAAGGTCCTCCTTGCAAGACAAATTACCATTTGCTTTGCCATCTATAGCTCACCATGTGCTGTCTTTTGTAGCATGGTCACTACCCTCTGTGGCATGGTATTTGATGATAGTTTGCTAGCATTTATACTTTTCTACGGCACCACATTTGTTTCATAAGAGTTATGCTCAGAATTGTTAGGGTTTGGAAGGACTTCAGACCTTATGCTAGTTTATTTGCATTGTATCTGTGGGACTGCCATTGTCTATCTGGACTGTTTGAATGTTTCTTTGCTCTGTCCTCTTTCATATGACTTAACTGTGGTTTATAGCATTTCCATCTATTCACTGCCCTCTATCTGCCATTTAGTGCTATTCTGATCCACATTCTGGATAGACTTGCCATTGTTAATAAGTCTTTACATTAATGCTACCTTCTCATGCATGATATGACTGTCATTGATATATCAACATATATGTGATATTGTCATATTAAGCCTGTCACGATCATTGATGCTCTGTATTAACTTTCCATGATTATCCTTGACATCTAGATATTCACCTTTCTACAACTGATCTTTTCCTTTCAGCAAGACAAACACCCATTTCCTAGTACTTTGTTTCTGATTTTTACTTGTTGACATGATTGATTGTGTACCAGCACACACTGCCTGTGATTCTATGTCTGTCACATTATCCTGGAAGGAATTGGCATTACCTTTATGGTAATATTCTTCATCAAAAGCAATGTCTTCAGATACACATTTTAATCTTTCATCTTTGTTCTGAAAACATTGAAACTCTGCTCCAATCCATCTGAACATGTAGGCGACTTGTGAGGAGCCTTAAAACTGACAACATATTATGAAAAAATGTGTGTATTAATGTGAGTACTCCAAATAATTTAATGCTTTAGATTGGTGATATCATTAATGTCAGAATCAAACTTCTCATAGCCAGAATGAAACTGATGAGAGCCAAGAGGAACTTCCTCAACATCCCCCAGCTGTTCAAATTTATAAGCCACCAAGCTAGAACATTGTTGGGAATCATAAAACAAATTGTGATTCATGACACCACCCCCAAACCCATCATGCAATACCTGGATACCATTCTCCAACTGAAATGCACCTGTGAGAAACCTGGGAAATGTTTCATTCGCTAGTTAGCTTCTTGGAAGCTTAGACGAACATGCATCTAAAAGGCCTCTCTCCAATTCACCAGTACCTGTTAGAACCTCAGTTGACATTTTATGGAGCAACTGCTTTGCTTGAAAACCATTTATTGGTAACTCAGTCACTGGCTTCATGATATCCTTCATATTCTATCAGATCTAGGGTCTGTAGTTTTACATGGTTAAACCCCTTGACAGTGCATTGCTGACCTATAGGTTTTACTTCCCTTGAAATGATTCTCATCACTATCTGTCATTCAATTTCTTTTTCATTTGCAATGATGAATATGACTGTCATACCTGTAGGTTACTGTCCTCTATGTTCTTTACATTCTTTAGATGCAAACTCCGTTGACAAGGTGCTCTACTATGAGCAGTCTTGGTGGAGTAACATGAAGATTGTATTAAACCCATACCTGAAGTTTCAACTGAGCTCCCACTGTGTTTGTCATATCTTTTCATTATTCATGACTATTGTATAGACATCTTCCCTTTTATACTTGACTAGTGACTGTGTACATTGATGACTGTCGCTGCTGTCATTATCATTCTTTCTATGTAAGCTTCTTTAGAAAAACTGTCATAATGGATTATTGTTTGGACTGTCACCATTGTGTGCCTGTTTTATTGGAAGTGCTTATAATTTGTTCACAGTCAACCATATGACATTTTGCTCCTAACTGTCACCACTGCACTTGCCAATTTTTATCAACAAAAGGGCCTAAAGACTTGTCACGAAGGTTGACCTCCCTGTGGATTGTTATTTGGCCTGCACTCTACTATGCATACTTAGAATACCCTCTGCCTTTCATCGCTAAACTATCCCTTTCTACTTTGGTTAGGACTGTCATTTTAAATGCTGTCCTTTATAAACAAAAACACTAGAGATGTGTCTTAACAACTTTCAACTTGATTGTTCACAGGTTCTCTCCTTGATCACTATTATCTGCTTCCAGTTGCACTGTATCTTAAGATTGAGAGACCCAGAACAACAAGCATAGTCTACATATAACATAATAACCCAGCAACAATTACTTTGGGCATAGATGCCATAAATCCTCCAGCCTTAACAAAGATATATTACCGTTCACTGTGATTTTGCCTTGGAAATACATTTGGACTGTCCTTTCTTAATCACTTGCAGTGCCATGGATTAATGATGCATGCACCCCTTGAATCTCACGTGCATGTCTTTGTATGCTCTAGCGCATAGAGTGAGTGTGATGGTCTTCAATCCAACTACATCCAGGTATCCTTTTTTAAATTTTTCCTATATCGTGAGACCTTTGATTTAAAAGTGGACCAAAATGTAATAAAGAATCACTGCTACTACCAGCATTGACATCAAACAAATCTCCGGCCAATGATGATACTGTGGCAAAGGAATTTGTACACTTATAAAGCAAAGCCTTTACAATTTGTATCCCTTTAAAATGTCTTTCAAGCCCCAGGAGACCCCTGATTAGTGGCCATTTTTTAGTGAGCCCATGATTAATGGCTGCCTCTTGACTATCATCAATAGAATCACATTTACATATTGTTTCCAATCAATATTATAGTCAAGCTGGGCTGTGTTGGTGTGATGTCCTATTTTTGTCCCTGCTGAATAAATATACCAGCGCTCAAATCCCCTTACACCCTTGCTATATAATGGCCGACCTTATTGTTTTAGCACTACCTTAAAATAGAAATTAAATCTATTTAATATATTATTATGGCCGACCTCCTTTAGTCAAGGGATAAATAGTACTTATGAAATGGTCTAAGGACATCGATCCAATGATGGGGGGTGGCAGTGAAAATTAACAAGTGCAGAGATTATAATTTATAATTTAAATTTAAGACAGCGATTAAAGTGGGAAAAACAGCAACCCTTCATGAGGCCGACTCCTTGAGAATAATCACCTCCTTTGTGAAGAGGCACAAAATATATATATATAAAAAGGGAGATCAGCACTCCTTGTGAATAATCACCTCCTTTGTGAAGAGGCACAAAATATATATAAAAAGGGAGATCAGCAGATTTATTGAGCAGGGAATCAGAGGGATAGAAATGAAGGAGAAGTCTGAATAAAAGAATAGATCATGGAGGGAAAATAAGTAAGAAATCTGGAATGTATTTCTGAGTATTGCAGCAGATATAATCAGAAGATGGAATATCCTTACATGTATATAAACAAGTTCATATTAAATGATTATTGGAAAATCAATCAGAAATAACTATATATATATATATATATATATATGATTATGCAATAATGATGCTTGCAGCAATTATAAGTAATTATAACTCTTTAATATGAGTATGAAGAACAGAATCAATAATTGTTGTGTGATAATGTGAAATGCATATTCTAAATCATTAATAACCCAGCAATCAATCATGTGGAGGAAAAGAGGAAATGCAAGGAAGGGGAACAGATACAAGATCACTATCTAAGTAGACCACCACATGCTGGATGCCCAATGTGCATGCCACTTGTGGCCAAGAGGGTGAGTGTCCACTTTTGGGCTTAGATAGGAGATTTCTGGGCACCCTATTGCAGTTTCCTTTCCAACCTCTACAACGGTTGATTGTTGGAGAAATCACAAGTCATAAGAGGATGAGTAAGAAGATATGAATAGGGAGGGCAGATACACGCACCCCACTAAGTAGACCACCCCATGCTGGATGTCCAACGTGCCTGCCACTTGGGGCCAAGAGGGTGAGTGTCCGCCCTTGGGCTTAGTGTGGGGATTGCTTTGGGCCAACCTATCATTCTCCCTCATTCAAACCTATTGTGATCGAATACTAAAAATAAGTATAGATGTAACCTGGCTTATCTAATGAGTTACGATGATTTTACCTATTTGTACTCCTATGTGCGATTATTAACCCTAATAGAAATAATCAGATTTATGAATTATATATACATATGCAATATTGCTTGATATGATTGCAGGACCTAAATCAGGATTTATCTTGTTAATGGGCATTTAATTGGTAAGTTATATCTCTAGCTATATTACAATTCTTATTTTAATGAAATTTGTGATTCTAGGGTAAGATTTAGGGTAATTCCCAAAAGGGGACATTACAGTTGGGTTCCAGATAAACTAACTATTCTATAAACAGAATATTTTCCATGTTTGGCCTTTAACATTGACTACCCTTTCCTTATGTCATGCTCAATCTGATCTTGAATGGTGTTTGACTCGCTAAGATGGGTAGTTGGCAACTGCTGCACTTGATTGTATGCAGGCTAACCTAGACTAGATGTCTTAGCTGCCTGCCTTTGTGTCTTTGATTCAATAAACCTAAGATTTCTAAGCTCCTTCATAGTAGAAATAGTCTCCCCAGTCACTGTTGTAACCTCTCTGGACATTATAGCATTTGGATTGCTCAGTGAAGGTGCTTAAACCTTTTGGTGCTTTAAAACTATTTGAACCATCCACAATTTGGATGTTGCAGATGGCTTTGAGCATGCTAGACTTCTTGCATTATTAGCATCCTCAAGAGCTGCTAAAAGTTCTTTGTGAATATCCTCCATTTCATTAGCAAGGTTTTGCACTGTTTACTGGGACCGTACGCTGAGCCAAAAGACTGCAATCAGATAACTTAAACCAACAGGCTTACACTTGACCTCTATACCTTTGAGCATAGCTTTTGCTGAAGTGCCATTTGTTGCCATATATGCTTGGAAACTCATACCTCCGCCTTGAACCTTGATGATAACCCTCAAAAATCTCATTTATTCCTGATTGTGAAGATAGTATAATGCCTTTAATACTTCACTTAAGAAAGATACAATAACCGAATCCTTAAACCCTTCTTGGTATACACCTTTCATTAGATGTAGACAAGATAATGTGTAGCATTACAACCCAAAGATTACAATCTACTACAAAATGAATGATGGGCTTGCAAAACATCTGGAGGGCTAATCAAGACTATTACCTGCACTCCATGACATATTGTATCCTGCTAAGATGTAAAGACAAAATGGAAGGCTTGATATTGTGAGTGAAGTAACTACCCCCTGAAATCTCTCCATTCTTATGCATCGTGGCAAACTTTCCTTCATTATTCCTGGAATGTGGTGTAAAGTAGAGCAACCATGTGCTGCTTCAAATCTGTTGACTCTCTCAACACCAACAACCAGAAAACCCTAATTCCTCTCATGCTATGTGGGTGGAGTTCGAAAATTTCAAATGGTAGCAAAATTAATCTTTTTTCCTTCTCCTTTGGTGTTGAAACATAGCACAAATAATATTTAATTTTGTCTTCCTCTTTATGCTCCCTAGGACTCTCAATCAAAGATTCAATTCTATAAGACCTCCTAAATAACTCCTTGAGGAAATATTAATGTCAAGGTGACAAAATATCAACATGAACCACCTACTTGTAAAATACTCTAAAAATTCGACACTCACTAAAATATTTTAAGGAACACCTGTTAAAATAAACTGTAAACCTCATGTCAAATCTGTAGACATTCTATATAAATTACAATTGGCGTAACCATTGCACCTCATTTCGGTGCAAGTGCTAGTTAATATGTTGTTTTTCCATACAAGCAAATCACATTCACTATGTTCAATTTGTTCGCCCTGCATAATTCCATAACGATCAGCAAGGAGTAAGGATTTGCAGCATCGCGAGTTAAAGCAATCTGCTACAAGAAGAAAAATAAATATAAGGTGCTTCATTTTAATTCATAAACCCTAGTTTTTAATCTTGTGTACAGCATAGAACTTAAACAATTTCTATAAAGAGTATACATTTTGTATTTACTGGTTTTAGACTGCTTTAATTTGATTTGTTTATATGCAAATATGCGAAAACCTGGAAAATCCTCGTGTGTTCTGTAATTCCTGGTTTTAGATGTGGTTTACTCTTTTTTTTTTCATTGTTTATTTGGAAAGAAGCAAAATCTCAGGAAATTCTCATGTGTCTTGTAATTTCTGGTTGAATATGCGGTTTACTTTGATTTTTTTTTTTGAAACAGGGGAAAACCTGGAAAATCCTCACGTGTTGTGTTGGTGAAAGATGTCGCGGAGGTATGATAGCAGGACAACAATCTTCTCACCGGAAGGGCGGCTGTACCAGGTTGAGTATGCAATGGAAGCCATCGGAAATGCGGGGGCGGCAGTGGGGATCCTCGCAAAGGATGGAGTAGTTCTCGCAGGGGAGAAGCGTGTGACGTCAAAGCTCCTTCAGACCTCCAAATCCACCGAGAAAATGTACAAGATCGATGATCATGTTGCCTGTGCTGTGGCTGGAATTATGGCCGATGCCAACATCCTCATCAACACGGCTAGGGTTCATGCCCAGCGTTACACTTTTGCTTACCAAGAGCCCATTCCTGTTGAACAGCTGGTTCAATCCCTTTGCGATACAAAGCAGGGATACACCCAGTTTGGGGGACTTCGCCCCTTTGGGGTCTCCTTCTTGTTTGCCGGGTGGGATAAGAACTATGGCTTCCAGCTTTGCATGAGTGATCCAAGTGGCAACTATGGTGGATGGAAGGCTGCCAGCATTGGTGCCAACAACGCCACTGCGCAGTCCATGCTCAAGCAGGAATATAAGGAGGACATGTCCAGAGAAGAGGCTGCTGAGCTTGCACTTAAGGTCATCAGTAAAAGCATGGAGACCTCTGTCATCTCTCATGAGAAGGTGGAATTAGCTGAGATATTTTTAACTCCTTCTGGAGTCAAGTACCAAGTTTATGCCCCTGATTCTCTGGAGAAATTGCTCCAAAAGGCCAACCTCAGCCAGCCTGCACCTGAATCTTCTTGATGCAAATAAAAACGGGTCGGTTCTCTTTCAGTTTGGAAAGCTTTCGATACAAAAATTGCATTTATATTTGAAAAGTAACTTGCCATAGTCATTTAGGCAGCATGGAAAAAATTGGAAGTATTAGTTTACAAGTTTGAATTATTGCTTTTATATTCATCTTTCAATCATTGGCACAAACAGATTTGAGGCTTGAATCTCAATTAGCAATCTGATATACAGCTCACTGTTTAATTATTAATCTTCTATTTTTAAATTGCTTTGTAATACACTGTCCTAAATTATCATGCAATTTTTTTTCAATTTGCACAACTATAAGTGCCCGAGCATTTCATCAAACAATTTTCTGCTGTTGTTATTTGGATCTTGTTCTTCAAATGGTTTCCAGGTCATTATAGAGGTTTATGCGTTAGGTGCAAAGTATGATCTTTTTCACCTGTAGAATCCCCTGCTAATATACTTGGGACCTTTTCACTTAGTGATTCAAATATTTATCATGCATTGTAACAAACAGTTTACTGAAATTCTGGTTACATCCCTTAATTTCAAATGTATTAGTATTTGTTCTGAATTGCAGAGTTTCTAATTTGTGGTTGCATATAAATAAGGAATCTCATAATAAGCGTGAAATTAGCCTTTTGTCATTTGAAATGCTATTCCAAAATTAGAAGCAATATTCAGAATTCTAACCTTTATTCCAGCTACACAGTTTGGAAAATACTAAGCAGCTCACTGACGTTCATGCACCCAGCATGTTCTCGATTTTTTCAAATCAAACTGAAATCCCAGACTAGTGATTCCAGACAAGAGGTTACTCCACGCCTCCCTTCTGCTATTCCCAATAGAGTGCAGTGGCTTAAGTTGAAGCTAAGATTTCTGATAGGAAGACCTTATATATTTAATACATTCTAAGCAATTTAACGCCCACTCCTTTAGTGCGGCAGCACCTGAATATAGTCGGCTCACTAAAGAAAAGAATTTACTTCTAAACTTTGACGGCTATAGAATCTATAGCTGTATTAATTCCCACTCCAAAATCGTGTCTCCCTTAATTTTGTGCCTCCCCTTTATGTCGCGCCCAAGAATTCAAATTAGACAATCCTTCAAATGTGATAACACTGCCAAGGAAGAATAAAGGCGGCGTTCTTTGGAGTTACCAGATTCATACTCTCGCTTCCTCTCTACCTATGATTACTTTGCATTGATTGAATTATTTGCGGAGCTGGTGGCCACATGGGTATTTAATAAAAAAGAGGGAAAGAAATTTATGGAGCTACGTGGCATTTTTGATAATATGCAGTTGCTACTTATTTCCAGCCCCTATTTTTTTCCACAATTTATTTTCAATTCCTAAACAATAGCTGCTCCATTTAAATAGAAAAAGATTCCAAATTATTCTTTTCCCCAATATTTTTTTTGCATGGGAATACTTAACTGTTTAAATTTAAGCAGAAAACACCTTTAAGCAGCTGCATGAGGACAGGAGGTTAGATTATACGGTATTACTTTTATATGATACGATTTAGAAAACTAATCGCCGGTGTGAATTGCGATTATGACCTCTAATCCCTTACAGTGCTGTTGTCGTCCAATGAAGATTTACTTTTGAATGTGCATGATCATAATTTGTTTTGCTTTTGTCCACGACATCAATCTTTCTAATTATGCAAGTTTCATACAGACAGATTTTCTGAATCTTAGCTGATGACGCTGTATTTTTTTTTGTAATTGCTTGCATATAATTGAGCTTCTGACTTCGTGAAAATTGGGCTATTTCCAATCTTCGAAAATATCAAATACATACTATAGCTGGTTTAGACCTTTATCCTTAATTAGTCTGAAACAAAAACTACTTTGAATCAAGCACTAAGATTGCTTATTGACATGTGGGATTGTTTATAAATTATTTTGGTGATTGCTTTACTAGAGATTTTGGAGGTATATGATTTGTGGAGAGGGCAATCATGTTATGAGTAAAGAGACTTAGTGAAATGTTTGCTACAAATATCTGGTATCAGATGTGATGGGTTTCAATTTATTGAGATCAAATTATTAAGTTAATGATTATCTTCTCACACAAAAGAAAGAACACATTTAAAACAGCACTTATTTTTAGCTTGTTTTCTAGGCCATAGTCTGTCCTTATGTCTAGGTGGTTATTTCCATCTGAGTTTCATTATAATTGTATAAGGAAATATCTTTTTATTAGGAAGCATATGTGATATTTTCAGTAACAGTAAAGTCTCCTTTCGCTTTCTTTTTCTTATGCAATAGATTTTTTGTAAAATCCTTGTAATATGGCCAGATCAGTTTGCTTATTTTGATTATAGCTGGCTTGGCTGTACTAAATATGATGCTACTTATCGCTTTTCAAAGTCAACGCTTATAGAGGGCATCACAAATAATCTATGTTATGCTTTGTGATTTGTAATGTTTATATATTTAGATGGTATGAGAAAATGGAGAAAGCTAACTGCTAGACAAAATTCACCTATGTATATAATATAGGATATGCCCCCATACCGCATGGAAAAAAGAGCCGCGACGGAAGAGGTGGTAGGACCCACGACGGAAAAGGTTGCCGGACGGAAGGAAAGACATGACGGCCGAACGTCTCATCCCCCTTGCCGTTTGCTGTCCCGTCGTCGGGAAATCGTGTCAACGACGGTGGGTTTTCAAAATAATCGTTCGGCGTGGATGGACAAAAAGCCAAAAACGTAGCATTCGAAACCATTATTAGCAAATATCAAAAAACCCCGATGAGGTCCCATTTTCTCCATTTGTAGGCGACGTTTTGGTGGATAGTGAGGGCAAGAGTTGTAGGCATGCAGAGCTCCTTCAGGTATGTATATCCACTATGTGTATGTGCCATTTTGCCATGAACATCGAAGAAACAAACGGGCATTCGTTGCGGGGTTTAGGGTTTGTGATTTTTAGTTGAGGGTTTTAGTTTTTCGTCTCCTCTCGTCTGCTAGTTTTAAAATTTTGGGGTTGCAGAAGAAACTATTTAGTTGAAATGCAAGTCTGATAATGTTTTTTTTTGTGTCGAGAGTTTTGAAATTTTTGTTTCGTTTCCTCCCCGTATGCTGGTTTTCGAATTTTTGCCATTTCCGAATGAAATAAGCGACAACCCATTGTAGAAATATGAGTGAAATTACTGAATAATGTTTGTAGAAAACATAATTTGTGGGTTTCGCAATGAAATGTTATATTTCAAAAATCATGTAAAACCTGAAATGTCGCCATTGTTCACATTGTTTTTCAGAATGGATAGAAAAGGGCATAACGTGGCATTCGAAATCATAATTGGAAAATGGCAAAAAACCCACATCCAATTCCATTTTTGCCGCCATTTTATACACTGTTGTTTTGGAAAAAACACAGTCTCTTAAAACTCAGACTATTGTAAAACCCACTGTTTCACTACGATGTCTCGTCATGTTATGTATGTATCCATGTATGTTCTTATGTATGTTTTTCATGCGTTTTTCAATGTGCATAGGTTAATTTTGTCTAGGAGTTAGTTGAAATGCAGGGCTGATAATGTTTTTTTCTATCGAGGGTTTTTAAATTTTTGTTTCGTTTCCTCCCCGTATGTTGGTTTTTGAATTTTGCCATTTCCGAATGAAATAAGTGACAACCCATTGTAGAAATATGAGTGAAATTATTGAATAATGTTTGTGGAAAGCATAATCTGTGGGTTTTGCAATGAAATGCTATATTTCAAAAATCATGTAAAACCCGAAATATCGCCATTGTTCGCATTGTTTTTCGGAATGGATAGAAAAGGGCATAACGTGGCATTCAAAATCATAATTGGGAAATGGCAAAAAGCCCACATCCAATCCAATGTTTGCTGCCATTTTCTACACTGTTATTTTGGAAAACACACTGTTCTAAAACTCGGACTATTGTAAAACCCACTGTTTCACTACAACGTCTCGTTATGTTATGTATGTATCCATGTATGTTTTTCATGCGTTTTTCAATGTGCATAGGTGAATTTTATCTAGGAGTTAGTTGAAATGCAGGTCTGATAATGTTTTTTCTGTCAAGGGTTTTTAAATTTTTGTTTTGTTTCCTCCCCGTATGCTGGGTTTCAAATTTTGCCATTTCTGAATGAAATAAGCGACAACCCATTGTAGAAATATGAGTGAAATTACTGAATAATGTTTGTAGAAAGCAGAATCTGTGGGTTCTGCAATGAAATGCTATATTTCAAAAATCATGTAAAACCCGAAATGTCGCCATTGTTCGCATTGTTTTTCAGAATGGATAGAAAAGGGTATAACGTGGCATTCGAAATCATAATTGAGAAATGACAAAAAACCCACATCCAATCCCATTTTTTCCGCCATTTTATACACTGTTGTTTTGGAAAACACACTGTCTCTTAAAACTCAGACTATTGTAAAACCCACTGTTTCACTACGACGTCTCGTCATGTTATGTATGTATCTATGTATGTTCTTATGTATGTTTTTCATGCGTTTTTCAATGTGCATAAGTGAATTTTGTGTAGGAGTTTGAAATCGACATATCCTATGTTATATACATATGTGAATTTATGCCCGAAACTGACATATCCTATGTTATATACATATGTGAATTTTGTCAAGGAGTTAGCTTGCTCCCTCCTTAACTCCTGGACAAAATTCACATATGTATATAACATGGGATATGCCCCCCATACCGCATAGGGAAAAGAGTCACGACTGAAGAGGTGGGACTGGCGAGGGAAAAGGTTGTCGAACGGGAAGGAAAGACTTGAGGGCCAGACATCTTATCCCGTGTGCCGTTTGCTGTCTCGTCGTCGGAAAATCGTGTCAGCGCCGACGGGTTTTCAAAATAATTGTTCGACGTGGACGGACAAAAAGCCAAAAACGTGGCATTCGAAACCATTATTAGCAAATATCTTGTTCAATGACAACAATTAGTGTTATGCACACAGTAAGAAGACAATGTATTGAATTTGAGCTTCATAATTTTTAACAACCCTTAACTTTTAGCAAAACACTCTTCTTCAATATCTGCCCAACACATTATTCACATAACAGTTGCATCATGGAAAACACAGTGGGTTGTGGCTCACTTATTATTTTATGCAGGCTGTGAGAAATGAATGTTTTGAAGTTCACGTTGTAGTTTTTTAACAACACTTACTTAGAGCAAAACACTCTTTTTCAATATCTGCCCATATGTTTCAAACATAAAATTTACATAACAGTAGCATCATGGAAAACACAGTGGGTTGTGGCTCACTTATTATTTATTTCAATCTCCTTGTTTAAATGTAAAGGGAAAGCTGAAGGTCTGAGTGCACGTGGAGGAGTTGGAGTAGAATACCGACGAAATGGAGGTGAGGGGTAATTTGAAATTTGGGAAACACAATGTTGAATATTTCAGTTTCTTGAATGTCTTCCAAATCACACATTCCATTGCTGTGTTTAAATTTCGGTCGATTGAAAAAAAAATTGCACAAAATAATTGTGAATGGGAAACACAGTGCTAGGTTTCAGTTATTTGAATCTCCTTGTTTAAATGTAAAGGGTTGTCTCATGGTGGGTTGCTTGCTTCTTAACACCCACGGTTTTGCAAAATGGAATGTTACAAAAAATATGAATGTTTTCAAAATCACACATTCCATTGTTGTGTTTAAATTTCGTAACATTGAAAAAAAAAGTATAGAAAATAATTCTAAATGGGAAACACAGTGCTGGGTTTCAATTATTTTAATCTCCCTGTTTAGATGTAAAGGGTCGTCTCATGCTGGGTTGCTTGGTTCTTAACACCCACGGTTTTGTAAGATGGAATGTTAGAAAATAGTATGAAAGTCTTCCAGATCACACCTTCCATTGTTATGTTTAAGTTTCAAGTATATAACAAATTGCATGCTTCATAACACATTGCATTTTTCAACCTCCACATCACAACATACCCAAGCCCTTTCTGGTTTTTAAACCAATATATCTAGGTGTGCACATTGGGTAGTGCATGTTGGAAAACACAATGTGTTTTGAAGCTTGCCTTCACTTCATTCTGTTTTGTAACAATTCATGTTGGAAAACCCTTGGTGTTAAGAAAGAAGCAACCCAAATAGTGTTGTAAAACCCTCTGCAACACTATTGGATAGTACGTGTCACCTCAATTTGATTTGATTTCTCCTCCAACTTGTCCACGTGCATTGAAACGTTCAACTTTCTCTTTCAATGTGCAAATTGGAAACAAATAGTATTTTCACCTTTCTTTCTCGAAATAGAAAAGGCCCAATATCTGCAACCGTTGCCGGAAAAACGTGTCAGTGCTGGCGGGATTTCAAAATAATTTATCGGCATGGACAAAAAGCCTAAAATGTGGCATTCAAAACCATTATTTGCAAATATCAAAAAGCCTAGACAAGCTCCCATTTTCTCCATTTTTGGATAGTGACGTTTTGGTGGATAGCAATGGGAAGAGTTCTAGGTGTTTGGAGCTCCCTAAGGTATGTATATCCGCTTTGTGTATGTGCCATTTTTCCATTCTACCATGAACACTGAAGAAAGGAACGGCTATTTGTTGCTAGAAAACAATATTTTCACCTTTCTTTCTTGAAACAAAAAAGGCCCAATAGCAGGAAACAAATAGTATTTTCACCTTTCTTTCTTGAAATAGAAAAGGTCCAATAGTAGGAAACAAATAGTATTTTCACCTTTCTTTCTTGAAACAGAAAAGGCCCACGTCATTCCCTTCCACTTTTGCTGCACCAGACAAAAGAAACTTGTCCACAAAGTTAACCTGCCCACTTTTTTGCCTGGCAATAGGCAGGAAAACCCACCTGACGGCACCGTTAACTCCCACCTGACCATCACCCAGACGTTTAGTTCCGTCTACCGATTTCGTGTTGATCGCCGGTTTGGTGGGCCCTGCACTACGACGTCTCGTCATGTTATGTATGTTTCCATGTATGTTGTCATGTATGTTTTTCATGCATTTTTGAACAACTCTTTGCTACAGCCGAAATGCCATTTCGCTTTCTTTATCTGATTGGAACAAATAAATTGCTTGCATTATTCGCGGAGTTGGAAAACACACTGTCTCCTCTCAATTGCAGAGGGTTTTACAACACTATATGGGTTGCTTGTTTCTTAACACCTTATATCGACACAGTGTGTTTTCCAAATGTGTAGATAATGTGAGCATTTATTTGGTCGAATCAGATGAGGAAAATGAAATGCCATTTTGATCTCATGTTACATGAATAGGTGCTTTTTTTATGAGTTAGCTTTCTCCTGATTGGAACAAATGAATTGCTCTCATTATTTGCACAGTTGGAAAACACATTGTCTCCTCTTTGTTGCAGAGGGTTTTACAACACTATTTGGGTTGCTTGTTTCTTAAGGAGCTGACTAACTCCTAGACAAAATTCACCTATGTACATCGAAAAACGCATGAAAAACATACATGGATACATACATAACATGACGAGATGTCATAGTTGGAAAACACACTGTTTCCTCTCTGTTGCAGAGGGTTTTACAACACTATTTGGGTTGCTTGTTTCTTAACACCTTATATGGAGACATTGTATTTTCCAACACTGCAAATAGTGCGAGCATTTATTTGGTCGAATCAAATGAGGAAAATGAAATGCCATTTTTATCTCATGTTACATACATAGGTGCTTTTTGTTTACGAGTTAGCTTTCTCCTGATTCCTGATTGGAACAAATGAATTTATCCAACAGAGTGAACGTTCATTGCTTCACAGTTCTAGTAGAATGGAAAAATGACACATATGATTGCTGATATATATACTAGTGTTAGCGATAGGTTAAATTGGAAATTAAATTCCCAATGTATAGTTTAATATGTTTGTTTATTGTCTGTGCAAGCTGGTATTTTGCACTAAGCAGAACATATAAATTGTATATTGGGGAAATTTGGAAGAAATGAAATTATTTCTAGCACCAATTGTCTTTAATTTTCCAATTTAATATATCGCTAACACTTGTCTTTCTTCCAGGTGGTTGATATGGGCTAGGAAAAAAAATTGAACAAAAAAAGGGCAGGTGGATTGAGAAGGATGCTTCAGGAGATGTGAACCTTGTGCAGTAAATACAGGTGATTCTGGTTGTGATAGTTTGAATCACATGTGTAGTGGACGCATAGTAATCTTAATAAATGTAAGAACATAAATTGACATTTTATTGTAAACTGTATCCTAACAGGGTTAGTATAAAGCATAATTCCATAGCATATAAACAAAAGTTCAACAAGGTTTTGTTGTAAAATTATTTAGTGAAAAAATATTCCTCACAAGATAAAAAAAAATAACACACCTACTAGTTGAACAAGGCTTTAGAATAATAATTTTCTATAGGATACCTACCAGAGTTGAACAAGGCTTTAGAATAATAAGTTTCTATAGCATACCTACCAGAGTTGAACAAGGCTTTCTTTGTTGCAGAGTTTATTTTAGTAAAACATATTTTATAACAACATAAAGAAAAAGCAAAGTTTCCATAGCATTATCTACCAGTTGAACAAAGGTTTCCATAGTTGAGTAACTTTATTTGCCATAAAGTTGATCTTGCTCTAAAAACTTACAAGTTACTAAAGAGTATTCAATCCACTAGTAAAGGGCTGCTAAATTAAATAAAGTTTAGAACATATGAATATTAAACTCATACAAGCAAAGCGGAGCCAAATTTAATAGCTTTGGCTAGTTGTCAACGAAAGGTCCCTGCTAGAACAGACACATTTGTCTCTTCATTAAGATGACAATTTTGTATGAAGTTTCCTAACTGTATAAGTCATCGTTATCTTTATTATCTGTTGTAGCAAATAGATTTGAAGCCCCAACAGGAGTACCAGCAGGTCTGTCTGGAGATTGAAACTCGGAACCAAAGCATCGAGATTGTTGTAGTGTTTGTGCAAAGGCTTGATACTTCCAAATATCAGCATCACTGACAGTTCTTCAGGCATATTTCATAGATTCCTCAAAATGAGCAGCTTTTATTTCAGCAACCTCATCACTATCATCCTCATCCATTGCCTCAGGATTCTTGGCTCTTTTTCGTTCACGTTGAATTTCCTGGAAGTGTGGGGGGAGAGGTTATGGTAAAATTGAAACACATGCTAGTATGATGAATTGAAATAACAAGCTACAAGTTGAGGTAAGTTCAATAGGTAGACTACTGCTCTATATTAAAAATTAGTAACATAATAGTCAAAATAAAACCATTAGAAATCCATAAACATATCTAGATTGCAAAAGACGACACAATTGGAGCTCACCTTCTCAATATTTTCTCTAATAGCATACTTGCAAGCCCTCTGACAAATCTCAGTGATATCGGCTCCACTGAATCCTTGGGTATAACGGGCCAGTGCCATTAGGTCTACATCCTTTGATACGAGTGACTTTCTCAAGCAAGATTTGAAGATTTGATAACGTGAGGACTCATCAGGTAAGGGAATATAAATCCACTGGTCAAGTCGGCTAGGCCTTAACAATGCAGGATCGATGATATCAGGCCTGATTGTAGCAACAATAATGATAACTATTTTCTTCGTTGTCATACAAGCCATCTCCATCAACAGCTGATTAAGGACTCTGTCTGCAGCACTACGAGCATCCCCAACACTACTACCACGCTAGAAACATGCAAACCGATTACGCATCACAAGTTAGAGCCTACTTCAAAAAGGTCAAACAAAATTCCTAGTCATTTAAAGTCAACCTTAAACTTTTACTTATAAAAAATCAACACACTTGTGAAGCAATAAAATCAAGCTCATCATAGAAAAGGACACAAGGAGCTGAACCTCTGGCCTTATCCAAAATTTATCACATTAGCCTCACTCTCTCGAAACCACATTGTTAACAATTCAGGGCCCTTCACATTGATGAAATTGGCTTGACATTCATTGGCAATGGCTTTTGCAAGCAATGTCTTTCCACAACCCGGTGGCCCATAAAATAGCACTTCTTTTGAAGGAGACATTCCAAAATTTTCAAATTTCTCAGGATGCTCCATTGGATATTGAACAGTCTACACCAAACTCATAATGAATTTTGTTAGTTGATATCTCCTTGAAAAGCAGGTTTTCTGCATTGAAAGAAAAGCAAGGCACAAATATAGTGAACCACGTATCTCAATATACCTCTTGAAGCTCCCTCTTGACATTTTCCAACCCTCCAATATCTTCCTAAGTGACATTTGGAACTTCAACAACCTGTCAATGTTTTCCCAATATTAAGCAAATTTACCATTATTAACATCATTAGAAACAAACAAACTTAGAAAATTAAAATTTAGGGGCCCAACAGATCAATAGTTTAAAAATACAATCCCTACTTAATCGATATGAGAAAAATTGAACGTCTAGACATGGTTTGGAGAAACTCATAGTTTCACGGACAACAGATGGGTTGCTAGAGCCCAATGCAGTCTGGAAGTGCTAATTAGTCACGACCATTGAATTTAGAATCTCAACATCTATTGTCTCATCTTCTAAGTCAATGACATCCATTTTTTCCCTAAAACACTGAAGTGCAGCCTCAGTGCACAAAGCTGCAAGATCTGCTCCAACGTATCCATGAGTATCCTTAGCAATCCTTTTGAGATCAACCTGTACGAAGAATCCTAAAGATTAATATATACTCACCAAGAAAAACAAAGATTAATAAATGCTCTCAAAATCCAAGCACTGCTTGACATTAGATCTAGAAGTACAAAAAACAATTTAGGTTCTACAATACGTACATCATTAGAGAGCTTCATATTATTCATATGGATACGAAGCACTTCCAACCTTCCTACTTCATTCGGAAACCCAATGTCAATTTCCCTATCAAACCTTCCAAACCTTCTGAGTGACAGGTCAATACTATTTGGTCGGTTAGTTGCTGCAATCACAATAACATGAGCACGAGACTTAAGTCCGTCCATAATTGTAAGAAGTTGAGAACCAATTCTCCTCTCAAATTCACCGTGGGTTTTTTCCCTCTTGAGATCTATGGAATCAATTTCATCAATAAATATAAAGGAAGGTGCATTCTTCTCAGCATCCTCAAAAGCCTTCCGGAGATTGCTTTCGCTTTCTCCGGCCAACTTTGACATAATTTCAGGTTGATTGATACAGAAAAAGAAGGCACCGGTTTCATTTGCAACTGCCCTAGCAATTAAGGTTTTCCCAGAACTAGGTGGCCCATAAAGCAGAATACCCTTTGGGGGTTTCACACCAATTGATTTGAAGAGTTGTGGGTGCCTGAGAGGAAGTTCTACCAATTCATGTATCTGAGCCATTTATTTCCGTACACCATCAACATCATCATAACCTATTTCATCTAATCTATCTTCATCCTCCTGCTTTACAGGCTCCCCTTCACAAAAAAATTCAGTATCTGGAGGAACAACATAGTATTCCCCAGGGTCTGTCTCAATTACCTTAAACTCCACACTATGCATACCACCTCTTACAAGGAAAAGATCACCTTTTGTCACTGGGCGATAAGCTTCCAAGAAATAGGGTGCAAGTTATAAATCAGTAAAGTCTTTTAGCACATAGACTTCACAAAGGCAAAAAGGCAGAGGGTTTTACAACACTATTTGGGTTGCTTCTTTCTTAACACCTTATATCAAGACATTGTGTTTTCCAACTGTGCAGATAATGGGAGCATTTAGTTGGTCGAATTAGATGAGGAAAATGAAATGTCATTTTGATCTCATGTTACATAAATAGGTGCTTTTTGTTTATGAGTTAGCTTTCTTGTTTCTTAACACCTTATATCAAGACAGTGTGTTTTCCAACTGTGCAGATAATGTGAGCACTTATTTGGTCGAATCAAATGAGGAAAATGAAATGCCATTTTCATCTCATGTTACATAAGTAGGTGCTTTTTGTTTATGAGTTAGCTTTCTCTTGATTGGAACAATTGAATTGCTCTCATTATTTGCACAGTTGGAAAACACACCGTCTCCTCTCTATTGCAGTGGGTTTTACAACACTATTTGGGTTGCTTCTTTCTTAACACGTTATATCTAGACAATGTATTTTCCAACCGTGCAAATAATGGGAGCATTTAGTTGGTCGAATCAAATGAGGAAAATGAAATGTCATTTTTATCTCATGTTACATAAATAGGTGCTTTTTGTTTATGAGTTAGCTTGCTTGTTTCTTAACACCTTATATCCAGACAGTGTGTTTTCCAACTGTGCAGATAATGTGAGTACTTATTTGGTCGAATCAGATGAGGAAAATGAAATTCCTTTTTAATCTCATGTTACACAAATAGGTGCTTTTTGTTTACGAGTTAGCTTTCTCCTGATTGGAACAATTCAATTGCTCTCATTATATGCACAGTTGGAAAACACACTGTCTCCTCTCTGTCGCAAAGGGTTTTACAATACTATTTGGGTTGCTTGTTTGTTAAGGAGCTGACTAACTCTTAGACATACAATTACACCTATGTACATTGAAAAACGCATGAAAAAAATACATGGATACATACATAACATGACAAGACGTCGTAGTTGGAAAACACACTGTCTCCTCTCTATTGCAGAGGGTTTTACAACACTATTTGGGTTGCTTGTTTCTTAACACCTTATATGGAGACATTGTATTTTCCAACACTGCAAATAGTACAAGCATTTATTTGGTCGAATCAGATGAGGAAAATGAAATGCCATTTTTATCTCATGTTACATACATAGGTGCTTTTTGTTTACGAGTTAGCTTTCTCCTGATTCCTGATTGGAACAAATGAATTTATCCAACAGAATGAACGTTCATTGCTTCATAGTTCTAGCAGAATGGAAAAATGGTACATATGATTGTTGATATATATACTAGTGTTAGTGATAGGTTAAATTGGAAATTAAATTCCCAATGTACAGTTTAATATGTTTGTTTATTGTCTGTGCAAGCTGGCATTTTGCACTCAGCAGAACATATAAATTGTATATTGGGGAAATATGGAAGAAATAAAATTATTTCTAGCACCAATTGTCTTTAATTTGCCAATTTAATCTATTGCTAACACTTGTATTTCTTCCAGGTGGTTTATATAGGCCAGGAAATAAAATTGAACAAAACAAGGACAGGTGAATTGAGAAGGATGCTTCAGGAGATGTGAACCTTGTGTAGTAAATACAAGTGATTCTAGCTGCCATAGCTTGGATTGCAAGTATAGTGGACAGTTAAATTTCCAAAATTTAATATGCATTTAGAAGTGCCGATTTGTTTGAAATTGTGAAATGTTGGGGTTTTCAATCAACTGTCATTTTCATGTGATTCTTAAGTGTTGCGCTAATTTGAAGTCTTTCACCAAAAGAGTTTATATGTGGTTCATAAGTTTTTTCGTAATAGTTCTTTTTACAATTTTGCTATTTGTCTAGAATATTTAGTAAGTTATAAATGGTTCGTTTTTAACAACATCTGATGGCAATTTTGTAGAAGGCTATTTCTATATCCTATTTCTGCTCTTTTTCAGTATGTTTTGATCTGACCACCACACTGCAAAAATATGTGCACATATAACAAGCAACAACTTCAAATAGTTCTATGCACTGTATTAAATAGAACTCGTAAAGCCAATGGGTAGGAATAACTTAATTGATAATTTGGCCTACTCCCATTACTTGGCCCTAAATATTATAAACAAAGTAAAAGAGCTATTAGAATAACAACATACATGGAAACAAAAAGTGACGAAACGGGCAGATGGGACCAAACGTCTGGGCGATGGTGTTATGTAGGAGTTAACGACGCCATCAGGTGGGTTTTCCTGCCTATTGCCGGGCGAAAAAGTGGATGGGTTAGCTTTGTCGACAAGTTTATTTTGTCTGGCGCAGGAAAAGGGAAAGGGAATGACGTGGGCCTTTTCTATTTCAAGAAAGAAAGGTGAAAATACTATTTGTTTTATTTCCACTTTGCACGTTGAAAGGGAAAGCAAAAGGTCTCAGTGCACATGGACGACTTGGAGGAGAATACCGACGAAATTGAGGTGACGGGTACTATCCAATAGTGTTGCAGAGGGTTTTACAACACTATTTGGGTTGCTTCTTTCTTAACGCCTAGGGTTTTCCAACATGAATTATTGCGAAACATAATGAAGTGCATATTATGAATTACACTATGTGTTGAGGGTTATTATTGTCCCCGTTAAATGAGAGAGGTGCTATTTGATAAAATAAAACACCATCTATAAGTTTGTGTATTTGCATTACAAGACAAAGGTTGGGTATACTGTATAAGTAAAGGCAGGCTTCAAAACACATTGTGTTTTCCAACATGCACTACACAATGTGCACACCTAGATATACTGGTTTAAAAACCAGAAAGGGCTAGGGTATGTTTTGATGTGGAGTTTGAAAAATGCAATGTGTTATGAAGCATGCAATTTGTTATATACTTGAAACTTAAACACAACAATGGAAGGTGTGATCTGGAAGACTTTCATACTGTTTTCTAACATTCCATCTTACAAAACCGTGGGTGTTAAGAACCAAGCAACCCAACATGAGACGACCCTTTACATCTAAACAGGGAGATTCAAATAACTGAAACCCAACACTATGTTTCCCATTCAGAATTATTTTGTGTAGTTTTTTTTCAATCGACTGAAATTTAAACACAACAATGGAATGTGTGATTTGGAAGACATTCAAGAAACTGAAATACTCCACATTGTGTTTCCCAAATTTCAAATTACCCCTCACCTCCATTTCGTCGGTATTCTACTCCAACTCCTCCACGTGCACTTAGACCTTCAACTTTCCATTTACATTTAAACAAGGAGATTGAAATAACTGAAACCCACCACTGCGTTTCCCATTCAGAATTATATTGTGCACTTTTTTTTCAATCAACTCAAATTTAAACACAACAATGGAATGTGTGATTTGGAAGACATTCATACTAATTTGTAACATTGCATGTTGCAAAACTGTGCGTGTTAAGAAGCAAGCAACCCACCATGAGACGACCCTTTACATTTAAACAAGGAGATTCAAATAACTGAAATGGGACATTGTATTTTTTCAACACTGCAAACCATCTATAACAACACCGTGCCTTGCAAGTATCGTAACATAATACTTGCAAGGCACGATGCTGTAATAGATGGTTTGCAGTGTTGGAAAACACACTGTCCCATTTCAATTTTCCAATTTAATTACATTCTTGGCACCTCGTTTTTTTATTTGGAAATAATGGTTTTCAATGACATGTATTGGGCTTTTTATCCATCCATGCCGAACAATTATTTTGAAAAGAAGATGATTGTTATGATGCATGTGACACACGTTTTTGTAGGGAGAATAGCCTGCTCCAAATTGCAAAAGGTGATCTCCTTGCGACATGGCTTACACATGATAATGTATTGCCCTTCTTCATGGATAAGACATATCTGCTTATCATTGCTAATTGATTTGTGGATTCGATTGTCTAAGAATTTTTGCATCAACGTTGCAGATGAGACTTCGTGATCCAACATCATGATGAGTGATGTTGTCTTCTTCATCCTTATGTTGGATCATGGAGTGTGATCCCAAACGTTGATGCAAGAATTCTTACACAATCGAATCCACAATTCAACTAGCAATAATCAATACGGATTGTGGAAAATTGATATCATTTATGTCTGATTATGTTATCATTTCAAACACATGTTTTTTCAAGGATAATAACTTGATTTTACTATATTTCGTAGGGAGATTAGCTTCTGCGTTGCAATTGGACATCACTATTATCCCTAGAAGAATGCATGTCAGAGGCATCATAACATGCAAAAACCCAATGTGTTTTCATGATGCTACTGTTATGTAAATTTTCTGTTGGAAACATATGAGCAGATATTGAAAAAGAGTGTTTTGGTCAAAGTAAGTGTTGTTAAAAAACTACAATGTGAACTTCAAAACATTCATTTCTCACAACCTGCATAAAATAATAAGTGAGCCACAACCCACTATGTTTTCCATGATGCAACTGTTATGTGAATAATGTGTTGGGCAGATATTGAAGAAGAGTGTTTTGCTGAAAGTAAGGGTTGTTAAAAATTGTGAATCTCAAATTCAATACATTGTCTTCTTACTGTGTGCATAACACTAGCTGCCATCTTCAAAAAAGATTTGCAAAGTCTAGGACAACCCAGTGTGTTTTCCATCCTGCAACAGTTAAGTAAATTTTTTTTTGGAAACATATAAACAGATAGTGAACGAGACTATTTTTCTTAAATTAAGGGGTGTCATAAAACAAGAAAGTGAAGTTGAAAACATTATTTTGTTACAGTCCGGAAAAAATAAGAAGTGAGCCACAACCCACTGTGTTTTCCATGATGCTACTGCTATGTAAATTTTCTATTGGAAACATATGGGCAGATATTGAAAAAGAGTGTTTTTCTCTAAGTAAGTGTTGTTAAAAAACTACAATGTGAACTTCAAAACATTCATTTCTCACAGCCTGCATAAAATAATAAGTGAGCCACAACCCACTGTGTTTTCTATGATGCAACTGTTATGTGAATAATGTGTTGGGCAGATGTTGAAGAAGAGTGTTTTGCTGAAAGTAAGGGTTGTTAAAAATTATGAAGCTCAAATTCAATACATTGTCTTCTTACTGTGTGCATAACACTAACTGTTGTCATTGAACAATATTTGAAAAGTGTGGGACAAAATGAAAACCCTGCAATGAATGGCCATTCATTTCTTTAGTGTTCATGGCAGAATGGAAAAATGGCACATACACAAAGTGGATATACATACCTGAAGGAGCTCCGCATGCCTGCAACTCTTGCCCTTGCTATCCACAAAAACGTCGCTGTCCAAAAACGGAGAAAATGGGACCTTGTCTGTGCTTTTTGATATTTGCTAATAATGGTTTTGAATGCCACGTTTTTGGCTTTTTGTCCATCCACGCCGAATAATTATTTTGAAAACCTGCCAGCATTGACACGATTTCCCGATGACGGGACAACAAACGACACACGGGATGAGACGTCTGGCCCTCAAGTCTTTCCTTCCCATCCGACAACCTTTTCCCTCGCCAATCCCACCTCTTCCGTCACGACTCTTTTCTCCATGCGGTATGGGGGGCATATCCTATGTTATATACATATGTGATTTTTTTGCACGAGTTAAGGAGGGAGCAAGCTAACTCGTGGACAAAATTCACATATGTATATAACATAGGATATGCCAGTTTCAGGCGTAAATTCTCATATGTATATAACATAGGATATGCTGATTTCAAATTCCTAGACAAAATTCACCTATGCACATTGAAAAACTCATGAAAAACTTACATAAGAACATACGTGGATACATACATAACATGACGAGACGTCGTAGTGAAACAATGGGTTTTACAATAGTCCAAGTTTTAGGAGACAGTGTGTTTTCCAAAACAACAGTGTATAAAATGGCGGAAAAATGGGATGGAATGTGGGCTTTTTTCTATTTCCCAATTATGATTTTGAATGCCACGTTATGCCCTTTCCTATCCATTCGGAAAAACAATGCGAACAATGGCGACATTCCAGGTTTTACATGATTTTTGAAATATAGCATTTCATTGCAGAACCCACAAATTCTACTTTCTACAAACATTATTTAGTAATTTCACTCATATTTCTACAATGGATTGTCACTTATTTCATTTGGAAATGGCAAAATTTGAAAACCAGCATACGGGGAGGAAACAAAACAAAAATTTCAAAACCCTCAACACAAAAAAAAACGCTTGAAATCGGCATATCCTATGTTATATACATATGTGAATTTTGTCGAGGAGTTAGCTTGCTCCCATTATATATAACCTAAATGATCCTAAAGATTTTAAATAACCATAATTATTTAAGCTTTTGAGAAGCGACAGACAACCCTCTGGGTTTTCCATACTGCAACTTTTTTTTTTTTTTTGGTGCAAATTTTGTTGCAAGCAAGGGTGGTTATAAAATATGAAAGTGACCGTCAATACATTCTTTTCTTACGGTGTGCATAACACTAAGTGTTGTCATTGAACAAGATTTGAAAAGTGTGGGACAACCCAGTGTGTTTTTCATCGTGCAAATTTTTTTGTGCATCTTCTCTTCGAAACATATTACGATATTCAAATGGAATGTTTGGTGCATTTGATGGATTGTTATAAAATATGAATGTGAACTTCAATACAGTGTTTTTTTACAGTCTGCATAACAGAAAGTGTTGTCTTTGAAGAAGAATAGAGAAGTGAGGGAAAACTATGTTAACCTAATTGATGCGGGGGGAGTAACCAATAAGGTTGTTTCTTATAAAGGGTTTTAGAACAGTTTGTGGGTTGCATGGTTTATAACACCCTGTGTTTTCCAACTTGAAAATTCAGATAACAGTTTGAGTGTCTTGAAAATATTTTCTTATTTACTCTGTATGAATGTAAAAATGGCACCTCCAAAAATTACAACTGCTAGTTATGGTATAAATTGCAATTCAGTATCTTCACGTGATTGACAATAATAATTGGACAAAATAATTGCATGTTGTAAAACACAGTGGGCTACTTGTATAGCATTTTACAACAGTGTGGTTGTGCGTTTCAAATTCTTATTTTCATTGAAAAAATATATGCTTGATTATTGCAAAATTGTGCAATAAATTTTGGAACTTAAACTGTCCATAACACTTGCAACAATTCTACAGTTTACAGGAAACCAATGATGCATGTTGTAAAACGGAAAATGGTTCCTATAGTGAAGAATGTCATTGACATAGACAACACACCTGAAAGGTTGTGTAGTAGCGCATCTTCTTCGGGGCGGTCGTATTCATGAAACGTTCAGGTAAGATCTAGTAATTACAAGATGCAATCAAATGTATAATTTTAATCTCTCATAAGTGGTTATGAGGTTGATTGGAAAGTGGGAATGTTTTATTCAGGAGGCAACAACTACGGTATGAAGGAAGTCCCCTCGATTTACGAAAATGGTCAACCGTAAGGCATTGACGTGTTCGGTAATTGATTATGAACTTGCAATTTCCCTTCCCTTCCTATGCGTGAATCATAATGCTTTTTAATTTCAGTTTGAAAATATCATGTCTGTTACAAATATTCTGATTTTGGCATATATCATTCCTTTGATTCAGGAAAATAATCAGGGAGATGATCTCGCTCCTGCCATAGTCCATGATCGGAAGGAAAAGCGTACAGAGGGAGACCCTAAGGATGGAGAGGGATCCAATGAAGCACAGGGTGATGTGGTGGACAGGAAGGTAGATATAATAACTAAATTATTACATCGTTTGGCTGTGTGTATATGTTGTGCATTCAATTTGTTTGAATATCAAATATATTAAGCGATTTTCTTTTCCAAATTTGTTGTGCAGGTTGCTATTGAATACAAAAGAGAAACGGTGAATTGTAGATATATATTATTGTATTGTAGAAAAATGTACGAGAAAGTATTATGATTGGAGAGTGTTCAACATGCATAGGTTTCAGCATCACCACCTTCCTATTCTTGAGGCACCAAAGCGTGGCTGAGCTATGTTGGGGGGGGGGAGGGGAACCAAAACAACCTGCTCCTCCCCCTGATAAATTGAAAGAGTACCTTCTAAAGAAGGTGGAAAATATAGAGTACTAAATGAATAAATGACAACAACTGCAACAAAAGCGTGTTATTAGACGTGTTTGTCAAAAGTATGGGAAACAAAACTTCCTTCAACTTCCCCAAGAAGTAAAGGACGAGGTGAAGAAGAAAATGGCATTATACAACAGTGAGGAGATGGAGCAGAGAAGGCAAAGAATATTACAATTGCAGGAGAGAAAGAGACATAAAGGAATGGTAATGTCGAACTGAACTGTTAAATGTGAATTTTCCTTGCTTCATCTTTTCAGTTCGAATGCATACAAGGTTCAATTAACGTTAACGTACATGACATGACAGGGTGATGGTCGAGAAGCAATTTCTTCCCCCCAACAGAGTAGGGTTCATTCGCTAGAGGAAGCTGTGCCCATGAAAGGCGAAGATGATGCTGTTCCTCCTACCCCTGCATCTAACATTCATAATAAGCATCCTACACAGTTGAAAGTTTCAAGGCACCCTCTGAAGAAGAAACGAAAACAAACGGTGATCTTGAAATATTCTATTTACTCTAAAGTTTTTTTTGATTATTTGAATGAATTGGTTGCATGCATCTGATTTTGGTGCAACGTTTCAATTCCTCCTATTACATAACAATGATGAACAACGAACTACTGCCCTCGAGCAGGTTTTTGTGATTTTCGATGGTGAACAATTGCCCATGGAAGCACAAGATGATGTTGTTCCTCTCAACCCGCCGTCTAAAAATGTTGAGAAGAAGAAGAAGAAGAAGAAGAAAGAGCATATGCCATCAAATGTGTCAAGGTGACTTAACATGGAGGAACTAGAAGAAACAGTGAATTGTAATTCTTTTATTTAATGTTTGTTTTGATTATTTCAATGAATTGGTTGCATGCACTTGAATTTGAAATGACCTTTTAATTCCTGCTATTACAGGGCAAGGATAAACAACAAAGTGCTGGACTTGACCTGATTGGCGATGTCGTTGCGATTGAAGTGAGAGAGGCTAATACAAATGGACATGCAGATGGGGAGAGCACTGGCCACGAAGTGGGACAGGGTAACACATATGGTCATCAGGACGGGGAGAACACTGGCTTGAATGTGGAACTGGGTAACAAAGATGGACATGGGGATAGGGAGAGCAGTGGCTTGCAAGTGGGAGAGGGTAATAAGGATGGACCCGGGGAGGAGGAGAGCACTGGCCTGCAAGGGGGAGATGGCAATAAAGATGGAAATGGGGACGGGGAGAGGTGCGGCATGCCATCTATATCGGTATGATACCCAACACACTTCCATGCTCTGTTCTTATTTCTTTAGGAATCTTTTAACATGCCTTCAATTATGCTTCACGTCAATGACGTTTCCATTGCAGGAAAATCCGATGGATGAACAGGTGATAGAGTTCAACGACATAAATTTTAAGGTCGATGATCACGTCGACCTTTGGAGGCTGCACAAACGGGTTGCCAAAGGCATTCTAGATGTTGTCGCTAGAAACGCTCACACCCACTGCTTGAGGCACCTAGAAAATTGTGCGAGAGTCAGCATTGTTGAGGCCATTGATGGTCAATGCTATGTGCCTTTTCTCATGCCTGGCGCAGAGACCATCGCAAAGTGCATGGGCGGCTTTGTCATATGGCAGCTCGTCGAGATGAAGCATTCTATTCCAGAGGTACACATAAACGATATGTTGTTGTATATATATCATACTGCATATATTGTTTCCATGCATACATTAATTCTCATTAATTGTTTGCTATAGGGTGAAGGTGTTAAACCTGACACAGACAAAGCACAAACTACGAAGAAATCCGTTGTTTCACGTTCATCATTTGTGAGGGTTCGTGGATTTGGAATCACCCCTCCCGAAATACACAAGGACCTTAAGAAATGTGCCATATTTTACGCAGACCTGAACTTGATTGCAAGGAATAGGCAGCGTAGGAATTGATGAGACAGGCTCTGAATATTGATTATGCTCTGTGGGTTTCATTATTTGAATATTGAACAATTGTGGTGTAGAGATACACCATTTGCATATGTTTCAACACTATGGTGTTATACATTTGATACGAGACTTTTCATGGGCTTCTTTAATTATTTTATTATTGTACAATTATGGTGAACATATATACTAATTTCATGTCATTGGAACACATAATTGTTATCCATTTCATATCATAATTTAAGAAAAACAGTCTTGTTCACTATCTGTTCATATGTTTGGAACAAAATTTTTACATGACTCTTGTGTTGTCCCCTCTAGCATGTGTTGCCATTAATGTCAAAACAATAAGACAATAAGATGTTCTTGATTGTTAAACAAGTCAATAGTATTGGTTTGGTAATTCAGTTGATGGTCTCTTCATTTCAGTTCTTTGACAATCACTTGACTTGGCATACAAGTATTTTTCAACTCTAGTACACTGCATATTGTTTCATGTTCAGTCATCTTGCATATTGTGATAAGGATCTAAAATTGTGATTATATGTAAATACAATTATATGAGTTGAAACAGTTATGAAGACAATTTTGGTCCTCATGTTCATTTATTTATCATATGTCATTCAGTTTTAAAGTTGTCGTAAGATTATGTTATCTTGTAAATATTTCATATTTTGGGTTTCTATAATGTTGTCAATCTTTATGATCTGGTTATGGTCTTTATGTTCATACATGTTAAAAATCATCAAACATGCTTGATAACTAAATTGCTCTAGAGCTTGCACTTTACATTTAATTATTAATGCTAAAGTGGTTGGTATTGGAACAATTGATGTCACCATTTATCAATAAATTTTAGAAATTATTTTAAAAAATAATCCATGAGGTATGGGATTTGAAACCCATCAAGTGTCGGTAATCTAGTTTTGGATTGTGATAATCCATACAAGTGGATAGAATGATATACTAATTTTTGAAATGCACCATTTGTAATGCATATTATATATATAACTACCTAAAAAATATGTTGGGTCTCAATCCCGGAAACATAAAAATAAGGACTATCCATGAGTCACTCACAAGATCAAATCAACTTCCGAATGAACAAGTGAAATGCCTCAAGAAAAGAATGATGAAAATCAGACTAATGTCAACAATTGCAAAGGTGATTACAATAGGCCCATCAAAATATCTCAATCAAGTAATGCACCCTTGATTCTCATTATGTACCTTCAACTATATGGTAATGACAACAATGTGATTGGTAAAGTATTCATTTTAATGGTGTACCCTTACCCAAATGCCAATGACAAAGCAAAGCATATATTGGTGGGTTAGAAAACCATATTCATCCTTCTAGAAAACCTTTAAAGTAAGGTTTTAAGTCTCAATATTCTAAAACACCACTCTGTATGAATTGTTTATCCTCCACAAACTTCCCTATTCATCCTTCTCGAAAACTTTTAAAGTAAGGTTTTTTAGTCTCAATATTCTAAAACACCAATCTCTATGAGTTGTTTATCCTCTACAAACTTATTTGTTGAAACCTCTTCTCCATTTAAGGAGGGTAATTTACTTCTAAAAAAATATTTATCTTGGATTATTTTCTCCATATAACCTGAATTGGTTCCTGTATAATAGTTCGTATACATAACTGTTGCAGGATGGAAAACACACTGGGTTGTCCCATACTTTACAAATCTTGTTCAAAGACGCCAATTAGTGTTATGCACACAGTAAGAGGACAATGTATTGAATTTGAGCTTCATAATTTTTAAGAACCCTTACTTTCAGCAAAACACTCTTCTTCGATATCTGCCCAACACATTATTCACATAACAGTTGCATCATGGAAAACACAGTGGGTTGTGGCTCACTTATTATTTTTTCCGGACTGTAACAAAATACTGTTTTCAACTTCGCTTTCTTGTTTTATGACACCCCTTACTTTAAGAAAAAAAAGTCTTGTTCACTATTTGTTCATATGTTTCCAACAAAAAAATTACTTAACTGTTGTAGGATGGAAAACACACTAGGTTGTCCCAGACTTTGCAAATCTTGTTTGAAGATATCAACTAGTGTTATGCACACAGTAAGAAGACAATGCATTGAATTTGAGCTTCATAATTTTTAACAACCGTTACTTTCAGAAAAAACACTCTTCTTCGATATCTGCCCAACACATTATTCACATAATAGTTGCATCATGGAAAACACAGTGGGTTGTGGCTCACTTGTTATTTTTTTCGGACTGTAACAAAATATTGTTTTCAACTTCACTTTCTTGTTTTATGACACCCCTTACTTTAAAAAAAATAAGTCTTGTTCACTATCTGTTCATATGTTTCCAACAAAAAAATTACTTAACTGTTGCAGGATGGAAAACACACTGGGTTGTCCTGGACTTTGCAAATCTTGGTCAAAGATATCAGCTAGTGTTATGCACACAGTAAGAAGACAATGTATTGAATTTGAGCTTCATAATTTTTAACAACCCTTACTTTCAGTAAAACACTCTTCTTCGATATCTGTCCAACAAATTATTCACAATATAGTAGAATCATGGAAAACATAGTGGGTTGTGGCTCACTTATTATTTTTTCCGCACTGTAACAAAATACAGTTTTCAACTTCACTTTATTATTTTATGACACCCCTTACTTTAAGAAAAATAGTCTTGTTCACTATTTGTTCATATGTTTCCAACATTTTTTTTTACTTAACTGTTGTAGGATGGAAAACACACTGGGTTGTCCCGGACTTTGCAAATCTTGTTCGAAGATAACAACTAGTGTTATGCACACAGTAAGAAGACAATGTATTGAATTTGAGCTTCATAATTTTTAACAACCCTTACTTTCAGCAAAACACTCTTCTTCGATATTTGCCCAACACATTATTCACATAACAGTAGAATCACGGAAAACACAGTGGGTTGTGGCTCACTTATTATTTTTTTCGGACTATAACAAAATACAGTTTTCAACTTCACTTTCTTGTTTTATGACACCCCTTACTTTAAGAAAAATAGTCTTGTTCACTATCTGTTCATATGTTTCCAACAATTTTTTTTACTTAACTGTTGTAGGATGGAAAACACACTGGGTTGTCTTGAACTTTGCAAATCTTGTTCGAAGACATCAGCTAGTGTTATGCACACAGTAAGAAGACAATGTATTGAATTTGAGCTTCATAATTTTTAACAATCCTTACTTTCAGAAAAACACTCTTCTTCGATATCTGCCCAACACATTATTCACATAACAGTAGAATCATGGAAAACATAGTGGGTTGTGGCTCACTTATTATTTTTTCCGGAATGTAACAAAATATAGTTTTCAACTTCACTTTCTTGTTTTATGACACCCCTTACTTTAAGAAAAAACAGTCTTGTTCACTATCTGTTCATATGTTTTCAACAATTTTTTTTACTTAACTGTTGTAGGATGGAAAACACACTGGGTTGTCCCGGACTTTGAAAATCTTGTTCAAAGATAGCAACCAGTGTTATGCACACAGTAAGAAGAAATTGCATTGAATTTGAGCTTCATAATTTTTAACAACCCTTACTTTTAGAAAAACACTCTTCTTTGATATCTACCCAACACATTATTCACATAACAGTAGAATCATGGAAAACACAGTGGGTTGTGACTCACTTATTATTTTTTTCGAACTGTAACAAAATATAGTTTTCAACTTCGCTCTCTTGTTTTATGACACCCCTTACTTTAAGAAAAACAGTCTTGTTCACTATCTGTTCATATGTTTTCAACAATTTTTTTTACTTAACTGTTGTAGGATGGAAAGCACACTGGTTTGTCTCGAACTTTGCAAATCTTGTTCAAAGACAACAACTAGTGTTATGCACACAGTAAGAAGACAATGTATTGAATTTGAGCTTCATAATTTTTAACAACCCTTTACTTTCAACAAAACACTCTTCTTCAATATCTGCCCAACACATTATTCACATAATAGTAGAATCATGGAAAACACAGTGGGTTGTGGCTCACTTATTATTTTTTCCGGACTGTAACAAAATACTGTTCTCAACTTCACTTTCTTGTTTTATGACACCCCTTACTTTAAGAAAAACAATAAGAAGACAACAGCTAGTGTTATGCACACAGTAAGAAGACAAGAAAACTTGCAGATTTTGAAATTCCATTTCAGCATTGCATTTCAATATCCTTATACATTTCGAAGAGAAGATGCACAAGAAAAGTTGCAAAATGGAAAACATAGACTGTAACAAAATAGTGTATTCAAGTTCACCATCAAATTTTATAAGAACAATATGCATCAGACAATGAAATGTAAAAACATTTCGAGTCAATATTATACAATCTGAAGAAAATTATAATGCACATTTAATACTGGTCACACTAAAGACTATGCCAACCATTTACGAACATGTATAATTTCCGTGTTCTCAGCATTTGGAAGCATTTGTCACACTCTAATTGTCAAGGTGGAATTGATAGCATACAATGTTGGCACCCCGTAATTCTCATGTAGCAGCCTGAAGGAGGGCCTGACATGGTGGATCTCAAATCTGACAATGTGGTTGAATTTGAACACGACCAACGACCATTCCTCCACAAGACCTTTGTGATTACTAATTAGAGATTCCCCCTTGAGGAATCTCATAAACCTCATGCTCAATTGATCCGTAAGATTGTGCCTCTATATGATAACTGTTGGTCTAATGCACACCTTCCATATGCATCCAGCTACGAAAAGGTCTTGAATTTCTCAGTAAACATACATTGGCAATTCACATAAATTGACAATCTCTATTTGTAGATTGTAATATTGAACGTCCATACCCATATGTGCCCATACACCAAAGACGTTGAAGAAGTGAGCATAATTATCAAAATGCAAATCTATGCGGTTTGGACCTTTTCTATTAATTCTCCTTAATATATTTTCTACAACTTGTACGGGAGGCTAAGTTCCTCAATTCGAGCAAGAATATTGCATGGAAGATACGGGTGGTAGTTGGTCAACCAACTAGCCACCCATGCTTGAGAACTGTGATACATCTTCTATAGAACTGCAGTAGCAGGTTGTAAAATTCCTGAAATGAAAGACAAAACAATTTTTTAGAAGGTAGACCTGCATTCTCTAATTAGAAGGACATTGTCAATGCAATGGAAACAGTGAAAAAATAAGCGAGCAAAGTGGACTTATGTAGATAATGTATGCACTAAAAAGATTGTACCTATTGTTTTGAACTGAACGAGGCAACATGTGTAGTATCTCCAATGGGCATATGGCAACGCACGATTCAAACAGTGGGAAGAACAATGCCTGAAAGGAAAGAGAACAAAAATTTCAGCACATACAACAACATTCTCTAATTAGAAACACACAAAACAATTGCTAAAAAAAATTGAAAGCGAAAGAAAACTTTTCATAACTAAGTAACTGTGTATGGACGGTGTCTTTTCCAACATGGAAAATAATTTGAGCATTTTATTTGTTGCAATCACATGAGTTGAACTAATGAATTGTAGAAAATATATTTCTGTTACGAACACAAGATGAAAATAATCACAGTTGCAGGATGGAAAACACAGTGGGTTATGCCTAATATTTTTATTTTCTGCAGATTTATAACAAAACAAGGTCTTGAAGTTCACCTTCTTGTTTTGTGGCAACCCTTTCTTTTACAAAACATTGCATTGTAATATGTCTTCATATATTCCAAACACAAAATGCACATAACAGTTGCAAGATGGAAAAAACACTCAAATTTGTCCACTTAACTATCTGAAACTCTTAACAACCCCTGCAAATAATCACAGTTGTAGGATGGAAAACATAGTGGGTTGTTCTTGACATTTTTATTTTCTACAGACTGTAACAAAACAAGGTCTCAAAGTTCACCTTCTTGTTTTGTGGCAACCCTTTCTTTCACAAAACATTCCATTGTAATATGTCTTCATATGTTCCAAACATAAAATGCACATAATAGTTGCATGATGGAAAACACACTCAAATTTGTCAACTTAACTATCTGAAAACCATCTTCCCAACAACAAAACCTAACCTACCAAAATCATTCCCTCAACGACAGAGATCACATTGCTGATTACATCCATTGCATCGCACATCTTTCATAAGGAATAGGTGAAATATGGTGGGTTTAGTAAGTGAATGTCTATCAAATTTGGGGGCAGCAAAGTTTAAGGTAAGATTAAATTTTTGCAGGCTTAATTAGTCGTGCTTGAAGAATGTTTAAGGCTTAATTATTCTGTTTATAAAATAGGCCTATTTTGGGGTCCACGATAGTGAAGAAGAGCTTGTTTGAAGTGTTTGTTCCATAAGGTATTTGCTGTTCCAGAAACCCATTTGTGCCAATTTTTACATATCACAAATTGAGATGCTATTGTTTTGAAAAGAATGCTTGAAAACATGACTCTACCGCTGGAAATGCACTCAATTAGCCCAAATTTACAAAGGAGCAAGTCTTAAATCATCATCAAAACACCTAACGACTTGAAACATTCCTTTGACAACTCTCATAACTTAGGAATCATATACTTTTACGAATACAAAGGCTCAAGCCAACACTGATCTACTAAACCCTTACTTTATGCACAAAAAAAGATCTATCAAATGAGGCTTTAATAGAATACTATATTACAAACCTTCCCATGCTCTACCACCATATGAAACATGTTTACAAATTTCTTCCCATTCTTTAGGAACAAACTTTCAGCCCCTTTGAATGCACTTTCCTCAGTTACCAACTTGTACGCATCCTTTTTCATTGGAAATATTCTATATTTTCTAAAGATCAGCAACCAAAAATTGAATGGTTTGCTTCCCTTGCATGATTCAATAGATACACTTCTTAAATTACATAACATCATACCAAAAATTGGACTTATGTAAGCAAAGTTATTAAATTCGAACCATACCTTCCATTGGGTTTACACCCGCGAAAGACACTCCTCGGCGAGGACTCCTTTCTCGAGATTGCAATGCTGAAGTGAACAAAAAAGGCCATAAAATAAATCATAAAGTTTATGGCATGGTACAAGCACATACTGGAAAAAAGGAATCTGCAATACCATTTCCTATTACAATAAAGAAATTGAAATGGGTTTTTTCATACTCACCGGTATTAGATATTGTATCCTCTGCCACATCCATAGTAGTTGCACCTGAAGTCTCACATTGCATATTGACATTCAAATGCAAACTATTGCTCGTGGACAATGGAATAGAGTCATCCAAAGGGGTTCGGTGATCTGACTGTTGTGCGAAATGCTTCGTATGCTAGGTTGGACGTTGACGACAATCCCTGGTTGCACTAAACCATGGATGCATACGAACAGTGGTAGTTGCAGCTTGATAAGGATCCAGAATGAATTCAAACAGAAATGCATTTGATTGCCGTAGGTCCTCTACAAACATGTCCACACATTTTGCATATAACTGCACCAGTTCTAGAGATTTTGGTAGTGTACGCATCACTTTATTCAAGAGTTCGTTAGTGTCATTCCAAAGAGACATTGTCACTAGATGTTCATCATATACATGAGTCATAGAAGGAGCTTGCACAGGGGTCAGAACATCAGGATTGATTTCTTCTATGGCCCCCTCTGACAATGTCTCGTTCAAATCTATGTTTGTATCAATTGGTTGACCTCCCCCGTCTAAATGAGGACACAAAATAAATTTGTATTAGGTTGTAGAAAATGCAAAACACAATTGACTCCAATAAAGTAACGCAATTCAAATTTAAATTCACTTATTGTGGACCACCCCTTTAATGGCAAATGACCTTTTAATCAAGTGAGCAACCTGGATGACATGTTTGCAAGTGTTCCCCTGCAAACTCCAAGGGTAGTCACAAACAAAAAGGTGCTCCCCAAATTTCCGCACAAGGTAGTGCATTGACATACTTTGAATTTTCAACCAGTACCGTCCAGGATCTATTTCATCGGGAATACAATCATCGTCTGGAATTGCCTCGGCCCACTTTACACTAGATCACATATTTAAATAATTTTTGTTCATCAAAAAACCATAATGCTGCAACTTTTCCTTTTGCCTATAGGATAGTTCCATTTTATACACAAGTGTGTAATACAAATATTCCATTCTCCTATTGCATTTTTTTGAACGATCGCACAAGTACTGAGTTTTTAGTATGCAATGGTATGACTCAATGGCTGCATTCGTATCCTGGTTGGCATGTGGGAATAGTCTGCAATTTTTTGCCCACATGGCTGTGAAAAAAAATCCAATAGTCAAGTAAGCCACAACATATTAGATGTGACATCAAAGAATTTGAATGGTGTGAATCATGCGAGGTGACGAAAAATTGTCAACTCGCCAATTCAACCTTCTCCTTTGCACCAAGTCTTCTTGAAGTGCTCTAAGAATCAGGGCTGATCATTGAACTCCTGAAAGAAAGAGTTCAATAGTTGAGTGACACAATCTTTAGTGTCAACGATGGCCATCATGATCGTGCCGAGATTGTGGAAGATGTCCATTTCCCTTTCCTTGGTTGCATACTTATATGCATTCTTTAGCCAAGCCCTTTTGACATGCCAAAGGCATAGAAGCACACGACATTGAAAGACAACCCTAATAGACAATACAAACAATATTGTTTACTACTCGACTGCATGAGAAAGTGGCATTGAAAATGAATAGCAAATGAGAAAGGTACACGAATGAAGAAAGGGATGCACATACTGTATGGCTTGGATCTCTGTAGTCGCATTGTCGGTAAAAAATGAATTGATTCTCCAGTCGGGCCTAGCTCTTCTTCCATGTTCGAGCAATACGTGTAGCCATGCAAAGATGTCCTCAATATTGTTTCGTGAGGAGACTACGCATGCAACCGGCACACCACTGTGTTGCTCATCGAAAATGAGGAGAGTATACAATGGGTATTGTAGAGAGAACAACTCGACGTGAGCATTGTGAATTTTACAGCCAAGAAGATCATTGAAAACACAACGAACTATTTGTCAATGTTTGTAAGGCCTCACCTCATATTTGTTATTTGCAAACGTGGAATCCATCGAGATGACTGAATTATGCGAGCAACTAACCATCCTATCTAGCATCCATGGAGTCTGAACCCCGATAACAAAAGGCGTATTGTTCCCATCAGGCAATTGAAATTAGAAGAAGTTGTCAAAGTCCTATCCACTCCACAGTAGGATACTTGTCGAATCAATTTTGTGTTTTTGTGTGTGAGTCGAACACACCTTTCGCGAGGCATTCATAACATCCTTTCTTGTAAGGAATTGATCTCTCTTGGACATCATGCCACATAACAGAGGATCGCTGATGTGTCTATCCATTTTTGCATTGACACTGACGTCCATGAGCAAAAGGCTTTCAATATAGATTTTGCACTCCGTGGATAGATTAGCGGCAAACATAGAATGTTTCTATCCACTTGTGTCATGAATGCCATGGAAAAATTCACCGTTTTTATCTACGTGGAATATTTCTTTGTAGAAAATATAGGAAAAATCGGGTTTTCCTTCCATAGCCTTTACCATGAAGTGGTATTGACAACCTCGCATTTGTGTAAACGTCTTATGTGGTTTCTTCTCTGGTGCAGGCTGGTTTATGTTGTCTTTAGGACCGTATTGACACCAGTAGCTGCAAGAAAGGCATCATCTCATCATGTTCAACCAAGAGAGTAAAATATCATTCGGCCATAGAAATGAATGTCGATATATACAAACCTCTTATACAAAATTGTTTAGCTATAAGTTTTATCGTAGATAGGACAAGAGGTGGTAGGTTCTCTTATTTTCTTGTCCAAAAATTTTGTTTCTACACCTTCAACATATGTTTCACCATGAATGAACTGATCAAGTCTCGTAAGAGGAATTGTTGCAACAAGGTCAGGGACCTTATCCTTGTTGATGGAAATAGTAGCCCGTTCCAAATCGGAAGACAAAAATGGAGAGCCTCCATTTTGTACATATTGCACCTCCAATTCATCTAGCTTCTTCCATTTCAAACCTCTCCCCATTCTAGGAAATCACAACATTGGACAAATACTTAAAATTAGTGTGGATTGTGTGAAGAAAAAGGAAAAAATAATTCATTAAACATAGATAAACTGTGCTTGCATTTCTCTCACCCACGTAAAACCAATAGGACGTTTCGGCTTCAACCGAGAAAAATTAAAGGTGATAGATTCAATCGAGTTACACATAAAATATAACACAAATGCATGCTAGAAATTGGATAGTCCAACAACCCAACACTGTGTTCTCCGAATAACAATTTTTTTTCTGCACTTTTCTTTCAATCATGCGAAATTCAAACACAACAATGGAATGTGTGGTTTGGAAGACATTCATACTATCCTGTAACATTCCATGTTGCAAAACTGTAGGTGTTAAGAATCAAGCAACCTACCATGAGAAGACCCTTTATAGTTGAACATGGGCATTCAAATAACTGAAACCCAACACTATGTTTTCCGAATCACAATAATTTTCTGCACTTTTCTTTCAATCATGTGAAATACAAACACAACAATGGAATTTGTGATTTTGAATACATTCATATGGTTTTGTAACATTCCATGTTTCAAACCGGGAGGTGTTAAGAAGAAAGAAACCCACCATGAGACAACCCTTCACATTTAAACATGGACATTCAAATAACTGAAACCCAACACTGTGTTTTCCAAATCACATTTATTTTTTCCAATTGATTTTGTCAATCATGCGAAAGTTAAACACAATAATGGAATGTGTGATTTGGAAGACATTCATACTGTTTTATAACATTTCATGTTGCAAAACCGTGGGTGTTAAGAAGCAAGCAACCAAACATGAGGTGGCCCTTTACAATTAAACAGGGAGATTGAAATAACTGAAACCCAACACTGTGTTTCCCATTCATAATTATTTTGTGCAATTTTTTTTCAATCGACTGAAATTTAAACACAACAATGGAATGTGTGATTTGGAAGACATTCATACTATATTGTAACATTCCATATTGCAAAACCATGGGTTTTAAGAAGCAAGCAACCCACCATGAGACAACCCTCTAAATTTAAACAAGGAGATTGAAATAACTGAAACCCAACACTATGTTTCCCATTCACAATTATTTTGTGCAGTTTTTCTTTTCAATCAACTAAAATTTAAACACAACAATGGAATGTGTGATTTGGAAGACACTCATACTATTTTGTAATATTCCATGTTGCAAAACCGTGGGTGTTAAGAAGCAAGAAACTCACCATGAGACAACCATTTAAGAAACAAGCAACCAACCATGAGACAAGGAAAGATAAACAACAGACTAATTTCACAAGATGATTTCTTTTAGAATTCACAGATTCAGCAAATAAAACATCAACACAATTCGACTCAGCAAATATCATATTGAAGAATGATCACAGAAGCACAAAGACATTTTCAATCAAGAAAATATTAACAAACTCAAAGATTCAATCTTATTTCCTTTTTTCTCAATACAAAATATGGGTTCAAAGGCTCCATGGTTGTGTAACAAAATTGTCTGAAAATAGAAAATGCCCTTCTCCCCCCTTTTCCTCTCTTTCTTTCCTCCCCTTTTTTTTTCTCCAATAATTGTTCGCAATCCTCCTTAAAAACGACCAAGGTTGCAATAATTCATTAAGAAAAGGACAATGTTTCCATTACACCCTAAGATTTTGGTCACTATTCATAATTACAAAATTTTCATGCATGTAGAGTAAAGATTTCATTTCTGTCGAAAGAAACCATTTTTGTCGACAACTGCATAAAGTTCGCTAAACAACCGGAGGAGCCGGAGCCCAGAAAATCTCTGCAAGCATTATATTAAGCAAATTATTAAATTTGGCTCTCTCTTCCTCTTTATCTAAGATAGAGATCACCCTCCAATATTCAGCATAGCTGGACTTTTCCTTCCATGCAAGCAAATGTAGCTCATAAACAATGTCGAGTTGTTCCTCCTCGAGCCACATTAAATTAGGCTGAATGATTGGTATTGGCTCGATTTCCCATTCCGCAACTTCACCAGGAAGCACCATGTCGAAGAAAACCTGGGATCAAAATTATGCCACCTTTGCAAAACCGTGGGTGTTAATAAGCAAGCAACTAACCATAAGAAAACCATCTACATTTCAAGTGGATGATTAAAATAACTGAAACCCAACACTGTGTTTCCCATTCATAATAATTTTATAAAGTTTTTTTTTCAATGGTGCAAAATTTAAACACAACAATGGAATATGAGATTTGGAAGACATTCATATTGTTTTGTAACATTCCATGTTAAAAAACCATGGGTGTTAAGTAGCAAGCAACCGACCATAAGACAACCCTTTACATTTAAAGAAGGAGATTCAAATAATTGAAACCCAACACTGTGTTTCCCATTCAAAATTATTTTGTACAGTTTTCTTATCAATTGACTAAAATTTAAACACAACAATGGAATGTGTGATTTGGAAGGCAGTCATACTATATTGTAACATCCCATATTGCAAAACCATGGGTTTTAAGAAGCAAGCAACCCACCATGAGACAACCCTCTACATTTAAACAAGGAGACTCAAATAACTGAAACCCAACACTGTGTTTCCCATTCACAATTATTTTGTGTATTTTTTTACTGAAACCCAACACTGTGTTTCCCATTCATAATTATTTGGAGACTTGCAAAAGAGAATAAAAATTGAACTAATATAGTGGAGGCTAAATACTTCAATGGGTTACTTGTTATTGATTTTCCAAATTTGGATAACTTATATAATGTCTTACTTATATGAATTAAAGTAAAAAATTATAGATAACTCATAAGAAAGAGACCAATTTGAAATGTAGGAAATGGGTTGAAGGCTAGATTTTAGTATGATTCTTGGTTGGGAAACACTCTCCGTAATTTTTTAATCCCTTGTTTAGCTATCAAGAATGGTCTTTCTTCTTTATTTTGATAGTGTGTGGCTAATTACTAGGAATATGGTACTTAATGTAGAAAGTTGATTAATTTATTTATTCCTCTCAATCATCTCAATCAAGAGGTTATTAGCTACCTTATAGAGAAGTTAAAGAGTTCTATATAGTCTAGTTTAATAGGAAAAAATAGACCATTTGGTTGGGTTCTTCCATATGGAAGTGTACTATTGCATCTACTTATCTCATTTAACATGATATACATGTTGAGGTGTTTGTAAAGAAGAAGATTTTGAACAAGAATATATTACATAAATTCAATGACATCTAGTAGGTTGCTTGTTAGAGTAAATTATTGATTATTGATAATCTTAAAAATAGAGCCATTACAATCCCCACTAGGTGTGATCTTTGTGAGAATAATGTTGAGTCTATTTTTCACATTTTTTTAGAATATTTATTCTCCTACTCTATCTAAATATCAAGTTTTCACCCTTAATGATGAATGGAGATTCCCTCGGTATTTTAAACTACCTCAATTACCTTTCTCCCCCTCTTGGAATATCTTAAAAATTATTAAAAGCTATAAGAAAATTCACTCCATAAATGAGGAGACAATTGATCATCTCTACCATGGAGGTAGTGGAAAAACTATTTATTTAGACAATATGAGTTGTTTTATGGAAAACATCGCATTGGTACGATGAAAAATCTTTTCCTATTAAAATTACTTGTGGAATAATTATGAAAAGTGGGGTTGATTGCAATTATGTGATCTTGGGAAAATTATTGAATGACTTGATAATAATTGAAGTTTATCAAAATATTTATTTGGGTTACTCCTTTAGATTTATCACAATCTACAACTTAGAGGTCAATGATATCACCATTTTTCTCTTTATTTGTAAAGGATACTACCTATCAATCAATCTCCTTATTGATCCCTCTTTGGGAATCAACTTCTTTCATTTTTTCCAATGAGACTTAATAATTTCATCATTTTCTACTTGTTTATGGACTAGTACATTTGGAAGATTATCATGGGAGATGAAAGACTATGAATAGAGGCTTATTATTGTCAATAATATAATAAAAAAAGTACAATTTGGCAATCCTTG
>CM021105.1:237178913-237344839 GCA_007115665.2 Sequoiadendron giganteum | reverse complement strand
GTCTAACTCTTTTCATTGTAGTGTACACTATTTTTTGTTACACAGATTAAGAAAGACTAAGTTTTTCAGGTTCCTTGCAGTGATAGAATAGATCAAGAGAATTTATTGCCACCAAGGTCCATGGTGTTGGAGCTTAGACAATAACAAGACCTACAAGAATGCTTTCCCTAAAAAACTTTTATCCCAGCTCCAGCATCTTCAAACAAGAAAGCAATCCCAACTTAGTTACCAATCTCCCTGATAGAATATTGTTACCTAGAGAAAGGTCTCAAATATCTCCAAGACCTATGCTAGGTTCAATCTCACCATACAAACTGTTGCCACTCATATCCAAGATTTTAAGCTTCTTTAACTCCCAGAGTTTCTTTGGAGTGCTACCAAACAGAAGGTTGTTTGTAAGATTCATAATCATGAAACTCTGAAGATTCTCAATCTCTACACAGTGCCTCCTTACAGCACACTCTAGTCCACTCACAAGGAGATACATTACTTCTGTTCCAGTCTACGAGTCCTTCAGCTCTATGAAGACAACTTCCTATGTTGATGGAATTTCTTCTTGGGCCTAGGAGAACTCTATTGTGCATGGGAATCTATGAATAAGAGGTTGTATTGGTTTGCAAAATGGGCATAGGAGGACAATTGTATTTTTGTATCTGCCTGGATTGATGGAGGAGGGAACAAAATGTATCTTGTATCTTCTTTCAAAATTAAGGAGAATGATTATGTTGTTTTTCTAAGAGGTGAGAGGCAAAACGAAAGGAGCATGGAAGCATAGGCAAATAATAGAGATAGGCAGCTATGGAGCAAGGAATGGATTGCATCCATAGCCAAGGTCTTGTTGAATGGGAGAAGGGGTAGATTTATCTTATTATTTGTACACTCATTGAATATAACAATTTGCTACATAATATAGGTAGTAGGCAATTGCTACTACCACAGTCTGTTTTTTCTCTCTTTGGAGGGTTTGTAGGATAAATATAGTGTTCTTAACTCTTCTCTCTTCCTCTCTTGACTGTTTTTAATTTCTAATCAGGTAGCATAGTACAATTTCTTATTTCATAAATTCTACAAGCTTAGGCTTGAGAAATTAAGAATCAAACACTGTTGTACTTATAGCAACATTGCTACATTAGTGCAATGACTGTATATGCATATGCTTTGAATCTAAACTTAACTCTAAAAGTTGGCTTTCATTATCTACTTGAGCACAGATCATCTAGATTTGAACACACATAATATGAGTCAATGAAGATTGGCTTGAAACTACACAAAAATGCCAACTCGTAATTACATAATTTGATACACTACAAAAACACCACCTAATTTACATAATATTGAAATGCTAGCATTTAATGATTGTCTCATATGACTTGAATTTAATGAGGGGTTTGAAAATTTATGCTTGCATTGCTGGGACAGGTGTGTTAGTTTGCATATCTTCTTGTAAAATCTCAAGGTTGAATAATCTACAGATGTTATTGTACTTGTATGTTCCATCTCTAGCCTGGCTCTAATGTTGACTATACTTTTCCAGTAAATCAGATGCTTAGATTTGCTGTGAGTACTTATTATGTAGTATAAAAATTTCTGATATCCTTATGTAGTATAAAAATTTCTGATAAACATCAACAAAATAGCCAGAGCTAACTTTGAAATGTCAATAAGGATAACCAACATAACCAAATGTTGTGAACATACGAAGTGAGTGAAACACATAAAAGCTAACTTCATAGAAAGATGAGATATGTGAACTTTGAAATAATCCTCTACTATTAGCAATCACACATTAAGAAGCTTTCGAAGATTGCATCCCATGGACTACAACATCATTGAGACCTCCTCGATGTCAAATACAATCATAACAAATGTTTTTCTACAACACTGATTCAATTGATAGGCAAAGATATGGGTTGATTCATATTACATGACCAAAGGACAACACAAAATTAACAAATCTTCAAAATACTATAAATTGCCAAATCTTTTTCTATTATTGGTTTACAAACTTGTGCGTTGCAGGGCAAGGGCAAATTGGACCCAGACAAAAGGGCCTCTCCAACATTATTCGCCAAATTAAGTGGGACAACACCTTGGGGTCTGATTTCCTGAATAAACATTTTGAACCCTAGCTGGATTGGCTGGATTTAGGGCAGGCGTGAGCTCTATACGTAATTGAAATGAGGTCATTGCAGGAAACTCAAGTCCATCATTTATTCCGAAGGGTACAACCTCACACCAAGAGAAAATCAAATCATATAATTTCAAACCCTAAAAAACAGGGGATAGTACATGTCGATGCGCCCAAGTTTTGTACGCACACTTAATTAAGCATCTGAAATTATCGGGTTTTAGAGCTACTCGATTCTTGAGTTCGAGACAAAAAATTCGCAGGCCTTTAAACGAGAATATTGGTTGTGAGTTAAAAGTTTGTTTTCAGGCATGGGGTGAGGAATGTTTCAACTGCCTGAGAGTTGTTTTTCCCAGCATGAGACAACTGTCCGAAGAACCAATCCCTTAATTTAACAGATAGCAACATAATTGTGTTAAAAATGAAAAAAAACACATCAAAAATGATCCAGCAGCTTAAAGATTCCAAAAAGTAAAATTCACTGAAACCATGGCAAGCGACTTACCTAAAAATTCTGCACAAATTGTGTCGTGCTATCTAATGCCGATGATAAAATAAAAGCAGAAATTTATTTAAATGACGCGAACCCAAACCAATCTTCCTACAGCTGTTGCTTCAATCTATGCACAGTAAACGAAATCTGAAAATATCGGGGTTTTACGGCTTACTTAGATTCTTGAGCTCGAGACAAGATACTAAGCGTGAGTCGTCTGAGATCTGACGGCGAGACTTTTGCAGGCCTTTAAATGCTCTCCAGTCCACTATTCGCCCCCCTCTTCTTTTTTCCTCTTTCTTTCGCCCCACTCTTCTTTCCTCTATTTTCTTTCATTTTTTGGGTAAACATCTTTTTCTCATTTTTAGCACTTTTTAATATTGGGGGCACGAAACATTCAAGGTGTATAAACAATCAACTTATTTCAATTAAGGGAGAGGAGCCACTCGATAGGGTAATTTTGAGCATGGGTCCACGTCATCAGCGTCCAAGTCGGAAATTTTTTTTTGCCATGTCTCATGACCATTGAGTTGGCAGCCCCCCCTTTTTTTTTGGCAAAAATTGGGTACGTTTATCAATGTTTTCGAACCATTTTTCAAAAACCACAGAAAAATAGCCAAAAAAATGTGTGCACCGATCATGGGTCACTAAGTCATATAATATTGGTATGCTGATGTGGCATTACATGATTGGTCAATTTGTGTGTGTTTTTGAATTAATGTGATTGGTAGTTGGATATTAAGTGTCAATTTATTGGCAATTGTATTGCCCAAAAGTGGGCCCCGGATTGTCCACAGTTGGACCCCAGGCTGTCCAAATCTATACCCATGATCGGGCCCTGACCCACAATCGGGTCTTCTCCCTTAGTGTCGAGGATCAAAGAGTAAAGTCGTTTAGGATACGATTCTGACATCATTTTTTTAAGATGTTGGGTATTTGTATTTATCAAGACTTCATTCTCAGTGAGCTCTTTGTGAACTGTTTAGCTTGACTGATAGATTAAAAATCACTTGACCATATAATTGTTGTTTAACTACACAATTTTTATGCAAAGCTCAATTTGTCTAAATAATGTGATTTTAATTATAGTCCCTCCTTGATTAGAATGTTATTATTTTTCTTTATGTAGAGGAAAAGAGTATATATTTACAAACCTTATAATTTTCCCCTTCGCTTTAGTCTCACCTTGACCTTCCTTGGGCTCACATATGTAATGATATTGGTACAAATGACACAACTTTTGCTCAAAGCTAGCACACAACTCAATACATCACTTAAACTCACTTGCACTCTTTTGGGACCCAATTTGAGAATTTTGTTAAATTCATCCAAGGCTTTACATATTTTGTGAATTTTGTCTAATTTTTGCCTCATGATATCCCTTTTGAATCCCTCATGTGTTGAAGATGTCTAAGGTCCAATAAAGTCTTAAGAGTGTATGTTTGTTTGTGTGGCCCTTGTTCTTCCCTCAGTTGAGAGTCTTCGAGTGGACTTAGGACCTAGGGACTAAGTCTTGAGCTTCCTAGTTCCCACTCTCCCTATATATCGTTAGATTATAGACCTCCAAGTGGACTTGGAACCTTAGAACCAAGTCCCCTAGTGTCTGGTCCACCTAGTGCCCTAGTCCCAAAATGTATTAATCTTCATGGTACTTATTATAACTTGTTTCCCAAACCCTTCATCCCTTTCCATGTTGTAGAGCTCCTAAAAACCCTAAAAATCTTACTCTTACCCTATTCCCTAGAGCCCAAACCTCTAGAACTTCAAACCTTAGCACCAAGTTCTACGTGCTCAATTCACCTTGGTTCTCACTCCCCAAACTTCCCATTTCCCCAAATCCAAGTTCCCTCTCAACCCCTAACTCCCAACATTCCTTGTTTTCAAGTCTCCACAAGTTTTTGTCTCTCACTCCTTGCAAAGTTCATATTTGTAATCTACATTCCATTACCAACCCATGTCCCTAAGCCTTCTCCTTATATCCTGTGTTTCAAAATATGTCTAAGTGATGGTCATATTTTTTAGAGGTTCATAAACTTATTGAACCTCTAACAAGGTTCAAACACTACCCAAGTCCCTGGCACAATATGAAAGAAATCAACTAAGTCATATGTTGGTTAGTTCATAGATTTCCAAACTCGCTAACAATTTAAAAAGTGTTCATAAGGTCATCAAGGAAGGGGACAAAACAACTAGGTATGGATTTTAATGAGTTCAATTTCCTTTAACCCATTGATTCATTCAAGCAAGGCTCAACTCACTCACAAGAACCAAGAGAGAGGGAAAATTACTTGTGATGTTTCCATAGATAACCTTACACCCATAGATTTTATAATAAAAACTATAGAGATTCCTCCTCCTACTTCTATAGAGATCATAATGTCTACATATTCTTCTCATTATTTTCTTTAATACTTTTATACATGTTTATAAGATCTTTTTCATTTAATAGATTTCCTAATTTAGATAACCGTTGTTTTTATTGTAATTATTCCTATTATAGTTGTGATTGTTAATTCTATCACCATTGTTCTTCAAAGGTAAAGTTTTCATGACCCCACTCACTGTAGTGCTTCTATTATTCTTTAAATTTTGTGTGCAAAGAGGTTGATATTGTTGTTGTTTATTAAGATTTTTGTATTACCCTAAATTTTAGTTATTAATCTTCATTCAGTTTCATATGCTTACCTCCTATTATTAATGACTACTTGGTAAATTCACAAGGCACTTTTTAGTACCTCCTAATAATATTATAGGAAAAAAATTGGCCATTCTCTTGTGTATGCTTGTTCAAGGCATGTAAGAAGAGGTAATGTAGTTCCTAATGGTCCATATGGGGTGTTCTCATTGATGAGTAGAGAACTTATCTCCACTATGCTATTAAGTGAGAAATTGATTCATTATGATCCTATTTGACACTTAGAAATTTATGGATCCTAATTTTCACTAGATTATTCATGTCATGTGCCATGAAAAAATCACTAATAAGTTCTATAAAGAATGTATAGATCATTCAAGGAACTATTAATACCAATTAAGGTGATTCCTTTCAAAGTATTAACGAAAAATTTATGCAACTATTGCATTCCAAGGTAAAATTTCTCAGACTATCATGATTCATGGCATAAGATTTTATATGTGTATGGAATCTCCCTATCTTTCAAATTTATGGATATTGGGGATTGTTATTGGTATTCAAAGATTTGAGATAAGTCATTAAAAGGGATCATGTGTAAGGGGAGGAAATAATCCTATGATGGATCTTACTAATGGAGTCTATTAGCTTGAAGGCTCCTAAAAGGTAAAGTGAGGTTGTTGGAAACCAATGGATTGGTCAATTTTCATGTGCATTATTGACTAGTTGAAATATGGGGTTTGTGCTACTTTGAGCCTAATTGAGGGAATCCCACCTGGTTGGTATATATTAGCTACATTGTGTGGTGGAGGTGGAGGATACATGAAATCCTTGTTACTCGAGTTTTTAGAATAGAAGTTTAAACATAGGTGGTTGAGAACCCTCTTGCTTGAATCATTTTGGGAGGTGAAAAATAGGTTGACATGGAATCATCACCTTGGAGATTACCAACTCATTTTTTGTGTGTTAGGTTTGGAATAGTCATTTAAAAATTTCAACATTAAGGTGCTCTAATTCATTGCATTAAGTTAGTTATAAGGGCCTTTGGGTTTGTTTTTCTCATTTGATTAGCATTTCACACTTCATCCCCTTGAGATGGATTTTTTGGTGTTGATGTGCCTTCTATGGTGGGGTTTGAGTTTCTCTTTTCATACTTACCTAGAGTATATTCTCTAGTTGCATGTGTTTTAAGGAGGTTTGGTAATTCTTGGCCCATTCATGCACTTGCTAAGTCCTTTTCAAGATGAACCCTTTCATTTTCAATGTGGTAATTTGTATATCTATAGGTTGTGAAGCTAGGATACTACCTAAAAAATTTATACCAAACCAACATACCATGCCCTTAAATATTTTGGATTTGATTGAAGTATCAAAATAGTGTGTCCCACTTTTTGGCCAAAGTGGGACATTGAAAACAACATTTTAAACGAAATTTTCACTTTCTATCATTCATAGAAACTAAACCATTAAGAATTTGAAGATGATGTGAAATAGTGATCTTCAAGATTTTATATGCAAATTCTAAATATATTTTTTTTAATTTTAAAAGATGTTTTGTAAGATTTCTTACATAAGTCTTAATAACTATTATTTTATAGTTGACATTTTTAAAAAGTGGCATTTATTCCATATGACCTAAATTTTTACCAAAAAGTATAAAATCATAAATTCTTAAAAATAATTGGTAATATCAATATCTAGTGCACAAATATTGTTTCATTATCTTTTGCTCCATATATTATTTTTTATTAATTTATGAAGTGAGATTAATTATAATTTAGATATAGATTTTTTCCATAATGAATAATTTTTGTATACCTCTAAATTATTATTATTTTTGAAATAAGGATATCAATACCTAGTGCATAAATATTTTTAAGAGTTCTTTTTCTATTTTTTTTATTTTTTTACCTTCATGGAACATTGATCTTGATGCTCAATGAAAAACCTACATTCACTAGAAATAGAAAATAAATATAATAATAAAATTAAATAATTTAAAATTATACTTTTTGGAAATCTTATTTTAAGGACTACGTACTTCCCAAATAAAATTTATAAATTAATTCATTTGATTCCCCAAAATGTGAAGCAAAATTACTTTTTTTGAAAATATGTTGATAGGTGTAAAGGAGACTCCATTGAAGATGTTTCAAGACTAAAGGGTTAGATCCAAGGGGATTTAATCTAAGGAGGTTTGGTCTAACCCCATTTAATTAAAACCATTTAATTTTTCTAGAAAATATATGATTTTAAAGAAAAATTAGGATATCTCATAAGTGGGACACACTATTGTGGTAGCACTTGTTTAGTGTGGCCATATATGAGGTTTTCCAAGGTGTTATACCCTTGATTATTTTTCAATTTATTTTTTGGATCTTGATGAGTGTTAGGTTAGGTGGCATTTACCTTGCTAACCTATGTCATTTTGATGTCTCCATGTTTCTTGGAAAGTGTCCTACGGGACATGAGAGAAATGTATTTAATTTTGGCATATTGTAATTATATTTTCAAGAGGAAATTTAATGTTGGTGGATGTTAGATGTCACTAGAGGACAAAATTATCCCTCCTAGGCATTCACATTGGGAATGTGAAGGTTCTTGAGTGGGGCGTCAAGTTTGGAGGGAAACAGGTGTCCATTGATTCTCCATCTTGAAGTTGAACAACCAATGGAGCATCCTAAATGCTAGAAGTTGAAGGGGCTATGGGTTAGGCATCCATGTTGAAGCCTTGTTCATATTAACTAATTTATTATCATGAATCTTGGTTTCTCGAGGAAGGGGTGTGGGTTTTTTCAAGTGGTTTGGGCATCTCTTGTTTCGGTTTACCACTATGGTTTTACCTCCCACGAGTTTTATAAATTGGAGCCTTGAGATGGTAGTTGCATCTTGTGTTATTTTTAGGTGTACGAAAGCATGCAATTTATAGGAGATTAAAAAGGAAGTGTATTTTGGTGTATCTCTATTGTGAAGATAAATAATATACTTTCCCTCTTTTCTCATGTGGAGTTTTTGCCTGAAAGGGTTTCTCCATGTAAATTTGGTGTCAAATTTATTTATTGATTTGTACCTTATGTTTAATGTGCAATCACATACATATAATAAGATTTGGAAATCTTATTTTCATTTTTGAATACACATACATAAGTTAATATTGCAATTTAGTTCCACCTTATTTTCAATATTTAGTATTAGAGCTAACGGTTTTGTTTAGAAGGGGATGCATTTCTCTTAAGTGTTGGAGGTTTTTTGGTTGCAGTGGGAACTTTTGTTTTTGTGGTATATTGTAGATTAGTGAAGAAGATTGTATACCATTGGTTCTACCTCTCACCGGGATATTGATAATTTTAGTGGGAAGGGCTACAAGATGTGGAAATTAAAGATGGGGGATCTCCTAGAAGAGAGATCAGAGGTTGTCAATTTCACAAGAAAGTAAACCAACTATAATGAGTGATGAAGATTGGAAAAAGTTAGAAAAGAAGGTGATGAGGTATAAATAACATCATTATTATAATAAGCTAAAAACCCCTTTGTTGTTCTTACCAATCACCTTAGCCCTACCAATTGTTTAATTTTAGGATTAATAATTGCTTACTTTTTGTAAAAAGATGTATAAATTGTTATTTCCTAAATCGATTGAAATTAGCTGACTAACACTGATATAATGGTATAGCCTTAAGTTTTTTACAGGACATTATGCATGATCGAGTGGACTTTAAGCAGACTTCACAACAGTTGAAGAAAGAGCGTTGGAAGTCTAGGCACTGGAATTTCAAGTATGCATAGTGGAACAAGTCCTTTTAAATGCTTTCTGTTTAATTTTTGTTTAAAAACTTTATGGCTCACTCTGAGCCATTAATATGTTTTATGTTATGTACCTTAGTTCGTTGGTTAGTTGAAATTTTGTTAAAAGACTTTTTCAATGGCGATCTTCCACCATCTAAACTATAAGATTTTGTTAGCAGTTTAGCATATATATGTTATCGCCAAAAACAATGATATGGTGATAATTTTATTATGTTTGATATGCCTTGAACACTATTCAATTATGTCTCAATTACACTTTTATATGAATAAACAAATATTGACAATCCTATTTTGATTCAATCATTATGAGTAATGGAAGTATCATGGATGGATTCATTTTGAAGATGTGAAAGTACATGTGATCTGAGTTAAGTGTAGCAACACTCGAGAGCTGGTCACTCGAGGGAATCTTGTAAAGTAGATAGATAAGTATTTTCATTTTCAATTTTGTTACTTTTATTCTGTATATGATAAAGATGAATGTTATTTGTGTGTGTCGAGCTCTGTTAATTACTCTTGCAGGTCGTAGTTCAAGTTTGCCATCGTTTAGTTCTGTTTATTTGAAATTTCGGAGTACCCACTTCGATTGTCAGTTATAGGTTTTTAAGTTTACTTTTTGTCAACAGTTAGTTGTTAGTCGTTAGTTGTTTTCATTTAAATTTTTTAGTTTTACGGCAAGTGTTTCTTTTTAGGTAATTTATATGCTTTATAGTTTAACAATCTTATGCTTTCTAGTTTAGTTGTCTCATGCTTTCTAATTTAAATAACTTCATGCTTTTTAGTTTAATTGCTTTCTAGTTAAATTTTTGTTTATAACCATTTCAAGAATTCAGAAAATCTAAGAGAGTTAGCCAAGATGTCCCCTATTGCATACAACCTTCGAACACTACCTAGTCAATATAATTGATACATTTTCAACTAAAGCGATAGGACCTCACGAAAGCCTGTCACTTTTAGGCGTCGTTATCGGGGACCTTCCTTTTCTAGTATTACTAGGAGATTGCTTGAATACCTCTTTTAGAAAAAAAAAAATTGTCAGGCTTCTTTTCTGCATGGTCAAGAAACGAGGCCCGCACGAAAGATTCATACCAAACCGCCCCCCCCCCAAAGATGTTCCAACCACAAGTAGGGAGGTAGAAGTCTCAGCTAAAGAAAATATTGAAGAATTGATCGAGCAAGATCAACCTGAGACCTCCCAGTATACCCCAAAGCCTCAGCCATTAGAGAAAATCTTTGTCGAAGAGAGAATTCCTTTGCACATTCCAAAACTTCAACCATTAGAGCAAACCTTTGAAGAGGAACACATTCCTTTTGATGTGATGGGCGATCGTAGAAATGTCGCTAACCTAAGACCAAGAGCATAGACATTTACCTATCCTATTTCTCTTGACCAAGATGATGATACGCTTATGAAAAAAATTCCACCATCCCACTTACCAACCTTCAGAGGTTTATCCTCTAAAGACCCTGACCAATTCCTTTTTGAGTTTAAAGTTTTGTGTTAGACATATGACTACAAAAATGATAACCAAAAACTGAAGCTCTTTCCCTCTACTCTGAAGGATGCAACAATGCGTTGATTTATGGGATTAGCTTTAGGGTAGATATCCACCTGGGATGATATGGAGACTACTTTTTCTGGACAAATACCAAAGTTACTATAGATTCAACGATAGGAAAGAGGAGTTATTCAAACTGAGATAAAACAAAGATGAAATTTTAGAAGATTACCTGGATAGGTTCATCTTCTTATCTAAATGTTGTGGCAAAGAAGCCATAAGTCTGGAAATTCTGAAGACCACATTTCTCAAAGGACTTGATGAAGATGCTAGGAGGAGTCTAGATTTAATGGGAAAAGGAGATGTGTACCAACTTGGACTTGAAGATATCATTGACTTATGCCAAAACTTCTCTCGTACTCGAGGAGGTATTCGTAAAACTACACTTTTTAGAGGTTCTAATAAAATAGGTAAAGTACATGAGCAGATAGAAAATCTCAAAATTGGAATTCTTGTTCAGTTAAACACTGCATTGGATGGAATACAAGCCAAAACATATAATCCTAAGACCTTATCCATCTATTGTCCTAGGTGTCAAAACAAACATCTCTTACGGGAATGTCCTTCGGACAAAACTGGCATTTGCCAAGTTTGTGAGAAGAGTCATTCCACTGATCAATGTGAGATTTTAAATGCAATCAAGAATTCCAAGAAAAGGACATCTCAGGTTGAGGAGGAGGTCAACTCTGTAAATCAACAACTTGGAGGGAATTTCTCTTACGACTAGAATTCAAATCCCTCCTAGCAACCCCCAAACAATTAGAATAATAATCAATGGACGCCACCTTGGCCTCAAGCGCCACCTAACTAGGGAGCTTACCCTTGTGGACCACCTGAGTGGGCAAACCAACCCTAGGGAAACCTTCAATGACAAAACCAGACTCAACAATAATGGTATCCTCCATAAAATCTTGTGCCTCAATGGAATCAACCTCAAAATCAGTTTTATAATGGGCCAAGGAGGATGCCTAATCCACAACAAAACCTTTTACCAACTCCTTAGAATCCTCAATAGAACGAGTAGGTCGATCAACCACAACTCCCAACATAACCTATCTCTAATCCAAAGAATAATCGTCAAAACACTCCAGTGTATTCCACATAATAGGAAAACGTGACTGGACAAAATGCTATCCATTGTGGAAACTTACAGCTGAGGTTAGGAAAAACACTCCAACAACCTACCATAGTTGAGATCCTGGACGAACCAATTAAAGAACCTACTGAAAAGACAAAGACATCTTCCACACCTTTAGAGCTAGACCTAGTGAGTAATCAAGACAAGACCCTTGCACAATCCTCATCTGGAACTTTTAGGTTACCTTAAGAGGAGGGTGACCAGCGTCCAATTGATCTTTTAAAGGACTCCACCTTGAAAGAGAAAACTCAAGCACCTTTTCTGGAGCATCTCAAACCTACCACCTTGAATAACTCTCTGAAAATGACTTTATCCACCGAAATCATGTTGATACAAGAGATTAAACAACTTCAAATCGAGGTTCCTTTATTACAAGCAATTAAAGAGATTCCTGAACTAAACCAGCTGATTAAACAGTTGTGCATTAAAACACCAGGAAGGAAACCAAAACGGATTAATACTGTTCACATAAATGGTTACCTAGCTAAATTTTTGGGTGGAAAAACCATAGCTCTGAAATATGATGACCCAGGTAGTCCACTTATAACAGTGACAATTAATAAGGTAGCAATACCTAATGCACTTGTGGACCTAGGAGCAACCATTACTGTAATGACATTCGATGTGATGGAAAAATTGGGACTCACTGATTTGCATCCCACAACTACAATGTTGCAAATGGTAAATCAATCCATCGCTATTCCCAAAGGTGTCATAGAAAATGTTCTTGTTAAGGTTGACGGTTGGGAATATCTAGTAGACTTCCAAGTAATCCAATCCCTCACACCCAAGGACATCTAATAATCCTAGGAAGATCGTGGCTAGCTACCGTTGCTGCCAAGATTGATTGTAGAGAGGGAGGAATGACCATTTCACATGGTCCAAATAGCAAGCATTTATTTTTGTATCCTCCCACTATACCTGCTGAACATAACAAAGTTTGGGTTGATGAGCTAGATGGTCCCAACAAACAAGAGAATCTGGCCTTACTTGCTATGGTAATCATTAAGCAACATGGTGAAGAGTTAGAAGATGAATTAGAAAATAATATGGAAAATCTTACCATGGACTCAAGTGATGAAGAAATGTTAGACGTAGAAGAGATTCTAGGGACCCAATCAACATTGATCACACTGAATTTGATTACACCATCTTCATGGGATTACCTTGTCTTCTGGCTAATATCATTCCAAAAATGGATCACTTCTTTGAATATATTGTCAGACTCCATAGAACCATACCACATAGTTGTCCTCTCAACACTTTGACTAGAGAAGTTTATACTGTCACCTCCAACCATCCAGGGGTCAAAACCATCATGTTATTATAAGGGAAAACTTTAAATATCAACAGTTGGTTGACAGAGCTAGAAGAGCATAAATTGTTTGATGTTTTGGTTAATAGATCTAAAGATTTTGCTTGGGATTATATAGACATGAGAGGAATACACCCAAGTGTTTGTACCCATCACATCTATACTAAGGATGTTAGACTTGTTCGTCAACCACAGCGAAGACTCAATCTTTCTTTGAAAGACATTGTTAGAAATAAAATTGAGAAACTCCTGCAAGTGGGATTTATCTATCCCATTTTTTATAGAAAATTTGTTTCGCCTCTGGTAGTGGTTCCAAAGAAAAATGGGAAGTGGAGAGTGTGCATCAACTATTTCTCATTCTTGGATGGATTCATTAGATATAACCAAATACAAGTAGCCATAGAAGACTAGGACAAAACAACTTTTACTTTCTCTTAGGGAATGTTCACATATCGCGTCCTTCCCTTTGGGCTACGCAACGCTCCTACAACATTTCAGAAAGCTATCTTGGCAATATTCGTTGAGTTAGTAAATGACTGTGTGGAAGTCTACATGGATGACTTCACTATGTATGGGTCAAATTTTGATGAAGCCCTAAAAAATCTAGACAAAGTATTGAAGCGATGTGAGGACCATCGATTATCCCTGAGACGAAAAATTCCTAATAATGGTGGAACAAGGAATAGTATTGGGACACCACATTTCAGCTGAAGGGATAAAAGTGGATCCTAAGAAAATTGAGGTAATACAACAACTTGAGACTGTGAAAAACCAAACTGACATTAGAAGCTTCTTAGGACATGTTGGATACTACCGAAGATTCATAGAAAATTTTAGCAAGATTGCAGCCCCTATGTTTCCCCTCCTCCAAAAGAATGCAAATTTTGTCTGGAAAGCAGAGTGTCAATCATCATTTGATATCATAAGGAGAATCTCATCTCTTCTCCTGTCCTACATGGACCTAATTGGAACCTTTCATTCCATATCTATGCTGATGCTTTGAATGATGATATTGGAGCGGTATTAGGTCAGGAAGATGAGAATGGGGGAAAGTATGCTATCTATTTTATTAGTAATAATTTGACTCCCACTGAATGGAATTATACCACCACGGAGAAAGAATTTTTAGTTGTAGTATATGCAATCAAGAAATTTTGACATTACATTATAGGGTACAAAGTAACTATGTTCACAGACCATTCAACCATCAAGTACCTAATGAACAAACTTGTAGTAAATGGAAGGATAATCAGGTAGTTATTGCTTCTTCAAGAATTCAACATGACCATTATTGACAAACTTGGAAAGTTCAACATAGTTGCAAATTTCTTATCTTGGATCAAACAAGATTATGGAGATTGTGCTCTCGTGCAAGATGAATTCCCAAATGAAAATTTGTTTTCCATCTTGATTAAAACCTCTTGGTTTGTTGACATCGCCAACTACTTGGCCACTTCAGATTTGCCACCAAATTTTACATCAAAACAAAAGAAATGCCTCATTCAAGAAAGCGCTCTGTTTAAATGGATTAATGGAATATTATTTCGATGTGGTCCTAATATAGTTTTATGACATTGTGTGAGGGTAGGTGAAACATATAACATTCTTAGAGCTTGCTATGATGACCCTTTTAGAGGCCATTATTCTGCCAAGAGGACGTCTCATAAGATTTTGGGTGCAGAATATTATTGGCCCTCTATGCATAAAGATGTAAAAAAATATGTTCCTCACTGTGATGAATGACAAAGAGCAGGGAGACCCACTACATCCAATGAAATTCTTCTGCAATCCCAGGTAGTTCTTGAACCATTTGAAAAGTGGGGATTGGATTTTATTGGTCCTATAGACCCCCCTTCACAAGGGAAAGAGTACATTTTGGTTTGTACCGACTATCTGACCAAGTGGGAAGAAGTTTAAGCTCTAAGAGTCACTAGAGAAGAACAAGTAGTTGACTTCCTGTATAAGAATATTTTTCTCAAATTTGGAGCCCCTAGAACAATTTTCACAGATCAAGGACCCCAGTTTATGTCCAAAGTTTTGTTAGCCTTCACTGATCATTTCCTTGTAAGCCATAAGAAGTCATCACCCTATCACCCACAAGTAAATGGTCAAGTAGAAGTCACTAACAGGGAGCTAGAGAACATTTTAACAAAAATAATTTCATCAAGGAGAAAAAACTAGGCCCAAAAATTACCTAAATTTGTTTAGGCTTATAATACAACTTGGAAATCAACCACTAGTTTTAGTCCATACGAGTTAATTTTTGGGAAGAAACCTCTTCTACCCATTGAATTTGAACTTAAAACCCTGAGAACAACAATGGAGTTAGACTTAGATCTCAAATGAGGCCAGGTTGAAAGATTTCTATAGCCTAGTGAATTAGATAAACTTCATTTAGATGTTGCCCACCAAACTAAGCTAGTTCAACAACAACGAAAGACTTGGCACGATAAACACATAAAAGAAAAAGAGTTCCATAATTGGGATTGGGCATTGTTATTCGATTCCCAATATAAAGATCATTAGCGGAACTGAGGACTCATTGGCTAGGTCCATATGAAATTTGTGAGGTATTTCCAAATGGAGCAGTGCAACTCAAACCCATTAATGGTGGCACTTGGACCCTCTTAGTCAATGTTCATTGATTACGCATCTACCACAAACCTATCAATAAAGAGGAATTCATGAGAATGATAGAAATGCAAGGAGAAATCCAATGCATTGACTCTGCTACGGTAGAGCCAATATAGTTTTTATATTCTGAGTTGAAAAAACAATTGTGCATGTGTATATATTTGCAATTACTTCAAGGAATTTCTTTTGAATTTTTTATCCTTTTGGACTTGGCTAAATTTTGTTTCTATCTTGTGGGAATTTATTTTTAATCGAATACAAATTCTGACGCATCTTGTTGCGATGCTCTAGAACTTGTTGACGAATTTGTTAGCTCAGTTGTTGCGATGCTCTAGAACTTGCATGCTGACTAGTGCCATTTTCTATTTTATTCCTATAGTCAGGTGCATCTTTCAACGATGCTCCAGAAAGTCTTAATAGTCCAAAAGTCTTTCATTCTGCTTCCTTCTTCCAGCGACATCTTTTGGCGATGCTCCAAAAAATTTCTTACTACATTCTGACTGCATCTTTCAATGATGCTCTAAAATTTTGCTACTTCCTTTCAACAACATACCAAAAATTACGCTTCTTCCTTCCAACGACAACCCAAATATTATGCTTCTTCCTTCCGGTGACATCTTTTAGCGATGCTTCAAAAATTATGCTTTCTTCTTCTGGATGCATCTTTCAGTGATGCTCCATAAATCTTGTTGTTGCTTTTGGATGCATCTTTTGGTGATGCTCTAGAAATTTTGTTGCTACTTTCGGCTGCATCTTGCAGCAATGCTCCAAAAATTTCATTGATGCATCCCGACGGTATCTTTCAGCGATGCTTTGGGATTTTCTTTTTCACTCTGGTTGCATCTCTCAGTATGCTCTAGAATTTTTGTTCTTCATCCCGACCACATCTTCTAGTGATGCTCCAAATTTTGTAAATTCCCTTCCTCCCTAAATGCTCTAATACTTCTAGCTCATACACATGCTCATCATTAAATTTTTCCATCACCTTTGAAATTCATGCCCTACACTGCCATCTCTTATCATAATAAATCAAAATTATTATGGCTACTTTCCATCATAATAATTACAACATTAATTCATTCTCCCATCTTCATTCATAATAAATTCATCACCATCCCATCCGATTATACTATTACATTAGCAAAGGTAAGTGATTTTCAAATCGATGACGGGACGTAAGGTATATACAACTTTTACTTTAAGTAGGTAATTTTTGTGAATAAAAATAAATAGATTGGAACGTACCACCACCCTTTCCAAACTTAGTAAATTGTGTGAACTAAACTCTCACTTGAGATGTGGCAATTCATGCACTCTTTTCCATGCAAAGTAATGATTTCAATATAGTGAAGCCAAATGCCATAATTAATTATTGTGAATAAAAATAAATAAATTGGCACATACCACCACCCTTTCCAAACTTAGTAAATTGTGTGAACTAAACTCTCACTTGAGATGTGGCAATTCATGCACTCTTTTCCATGCAAAGTAATGATTTCAATATAGTGAAGCCAAATGCCATAATTAATTCATGTCAAAGTATGAGTGGTTGGAGAGTTTACATTTTCTTTAATCTACATCTCAGTTTCATTTAAACAGTTTTTCAACTTTTGAATGCCATGACATTCAGCAAAAAGTGAGCAGAATCAAATGAAAGGGACAACATGGGAGGAGCCAAGCAGAAATCAAAGCTAGCTTCTGTAGACAAGTTATTGGCAAGAGGTAAAATTTCATAACTATTTTAGAGGGTTGGATGGCTAGAGTTTATGAAGAAGTTTGAAGGGCACAATGAGCAGCTGGTTAAAGAATTTTCAAAAAAACATGCAGGTGGACAGTCAATAGTGTGTGGGAAGAAATTCAAGGTAAGCCCTCGAGTCATTTCTTGTTTATCTGGTATTAGAAATGAGTTTGTAAATCTATCAACAACTACAAATATTTCCTATCAAAAAATGGTAGAGATTTTCAATAGGGGAGGGGAACCTCAACCTTTATTGGTTGTAAATACCTAAGGGAAAAACAAAGGGTTTCAAAGAATGTCCATTCCAGAGCCATGGAGAATGACAGTGGCCTAGATAATCAAGTATTTCACTTGTGAAGGGTAATGTGCCATAATAGTTGGTCCCCCCTTTCAATTATTGACTCTTTTGCACCATGGCGCCAAAAACCTTGAATTCAGAGTCAACCTTCCCACTTTTCTTAGTGACTATATTGTTAATATGATTGAAAAGTTTAAAATTGGGTCGGGTCCATTAAAACATCACGACCTCATACATTTAATTTGTAAATATCATTTCTTGAAGAAAGGAAGAACGAAACAAAAATGGAAAAATATTCTTCAAAAATTTGAGAACCCTATGCCCACAAGACATATAGAGGAAGGAGAGCCATCCAGTTTGGCACCTCAAAATTTAGAAGAACCTTCTTCTAAACTTCAAAATTTCGAAGGGGCTCTGATAATGAGGCGTTGGAAAATCCAATAAACCCTTCAAACCCTCAGGAAGGACCAAGTTCACAAAATGTATCAGAGGCTTCGGAAAAACAAGAAGATATGGACCTAGAAAAGTCGAAAGACGAGAATGCTCATCCTTGTAAAAAGGGAAGGGGACCTAAAATAGAAGAATACAGACCTTCCCCTTTGAGAAGAAGCAAGAGACTGTCTTCAGAGATTACTTGTGTTGTAGCTTCTGATCAGCCACATATCCCTAAAAAGAAATGAAAAAATAGATAGCCCCAAGAAACTATTGTACAATCATGTGAAAAAGAGGACCAACCATGTGTAGAAACAACCTAGCTAGGTGAATCTGAATAGGAAAATTTCTCATTTGATACAAGATAGGAAGACATAAGAGAACAACTGCCCAATGTTATAATTATTGAGGATGAGCCTCTAGAATCATCTTCTCCTTTTCACCAGCCAATGGAAACACAGGAAGGTGATATTTCTCACCTAGGTGAAATTTTGTTTTTCCCAATCGCTAGTGATGCAAAACCAAACCCACTAGAGGTGCATGATAAAGAAAATGTGATTGATGATAATGCAGAAGATTTTGTTTCTCCTCTTTGTTCTAATGTACAAATTGCAAGTTCTGATAACATAAAACCATAATTAGATAAGTTGAAAACAAAAATTATTCAATTAAGGTTTAGCCTACAAAAAAATGAAGAACAAATGAATCGGCAACAGGAGGAAATAGATGTACAAAGTGTAATTTTGAAGAAAAGAGATCAAGAAATCATAGCTTTAAAGGCTCAGTTGGAGAAAAACAACAAAATTATAAGAGAGTTGCAACTTCAGGTGCAACAATGGAATGAGGAAGGTAAACGAAATTTGACAAATTTGTCTGAAAAAGACAAACAAATTAAAGTTTTAACTGATAACTTAGTGCAAACTCTCCAAGAATTTGTAGAAAAACAAGAAGAACAAAAAGATGAAATCAATGCAACTTTGAGTAGGACGATTGAATTAGAAAAAGATTTGCAATAAATTAAGATAAAGCAAAAAATTGAATCGAAGGAAATACAAACTAAGCCAACCAAGATGGAGTGGTTTTGATTCCACAATCCCCAATGTTGACAAAATGGATGGAAAAGTGTTATTTCCTGAAACAAGTTGAGGCAAAGAATGCTAGACTAAAGAAGGAAATAGCTTTATTGAAAGAATCATATGATAGGCTTTATCGGACTAAAATAGATGCATGCCAAAATGGGGAGCTATTATTAGCCTGTAGGAAACCGTCCAAGTTGTATTCTATGTTTTTGAATGAGCAACTGTTAAGATGGAAATTATTGAGAATTTCTTGCAATTTGCCGCATGATCTAGATGATGAGGAATTTTTAAAAGCATTTAAAGAGGCAACACTTGCTCAAAAAAAATTACAATGTGAATTCTTTGTACATAATTTTTTCTTAGAAAGACATATTGATTTCTTTGTTAACCTTTTTGTTGGGGAAGTTCAACTCAGAGCATTGATGTCCACTTTGCAAAATCAGATTCAGTGGCAGGAAAGGACCAAGGAGTATTTGCAAGAAGAAAGGACTATGGGACTTCAGATGAGGTACCCCAATAGAAAACCCTTTGCTTTTAAAGCTTGATTCTGAGGCATGAAGAGCTATGAAGCTGTGAAAAGAAAATACAATGATAATCTGAGGATTTGTTATGAGAATTTCAAATTCCAGGGGCCAAGATTGAAAGAGAAAGCATGGAGTACTTGTGAGGAGCTGTACACTCCTCTACCGGTGTATCTTAAAAGGATGGAGGTGATTTCACCTACCAATATCAGGTGGTCCTACAGGAGGGACGAGGAATTAGCAAAAATACTTTAGTAGCTTAAGACAAAATGGATAGGAATGAGGTATAGACGTCCATTACTTCTTCAACCACCCCTGCAGTACTTGTCACTACATAACAGAATCCTAAGGACTTTCATTCATGGAAAGTAAGGATTAGATACAATAAGGGTTTTATTAAAATTCCTAGTGATTGGGATAGAGAAGCAAAGGATCCATGTGACCTCAGTGCCAAATATGATGAACTAAATAGGAACAGGGATATGGAAAGACAAAGGACATAGTAGAGAGCAAAAGGACCTACTCAAGCTTAGGAAGGGGAGAGTGATGAGGTATAAATAACCTCATAATTATAATAAGCTAAAAACCCCTTTTTTGTTCTTACCAATCACCTTAGGCCTGCCAATTGTTTATTTTTAGGATTAATAATTGCTTACTTTCTTGTAAAAAGATGTATAAATCATTATTTCCTAAATCGATTGAAATTAGTTGACTAACACTGATATAATGGTATAGCCTTAAGTTTTGTACAAGATATTATGCACAATCAAGTAGACTTTAAGTGAACTTCACAGCAGTTGAAAGAGCACCAGAAGTCTAGGCACCAAAATTTTAGGTGTGCATAGTGGAACAAGTCCTTTTAAATGATTTTTGTTTAATTTTTGTTTAAAAAATTTATAGCTCACTCTAAGCCTTTAATATGTTTTATGTTATGGACCTCAATTTGTTGGTTAGTTGAAATTTTGTTAAAAGATTTTTTCAATGGTGATCTTCCACCATCTAAAATATAGGATTTTGTTAGTAGTTTAGTATATATGTTACCGCCAAAAACAATGATATGGTGATAATATTATTATGTTTTGATATGCCTTGAACACTATTTAGCTATGTCTTTGTTACACTTTTATATGAATAAACAAATATTTTCAATCTGATTTTGAGTCAATCATTCTAAGTAATGGAAGTATCATGGATGGATTCATTTTGAAGATGCAAAAGTACATGTGATCTGAGTTAAGCGTAGGAACACCCGAGAGCTAGTCACTCAAGGGAATCTTGTAGAGTAGATAGATGAGTATTTTCATTTTCAATTATGTTACTTTTATTTTGTATATGATAAATGTGGATGAATGTTATTTGTGTGTGTCGAGCTTTGTCAACTACTCCTGCAGGCCATCATTTAAGTTTACAATCGTTTAGTTTTGTTTATTTGAAATTCCAGAGCACCCACTCTGGTTGTCAGTTATAGGTTGTTAAGTTTACTTTTTGTCAATAGTTAGTTGCTATTCGTTAGTTATTTTCATTTAAATTTTTCAATTTTACTGCAAGTGTTTCTTTTTAGGTAATTTATATGCTTTCTAGTTTAATAATCTTATGATTTCTAGTTTAGTTGTCTCATGCTTTCTAATTTAAATGACTTCATGCTTTTTAGTTTAATTTCGTTCTAGTTGAATTTCTATTTACAATTGTTTCAAGAATTCAAAAAATCTAAGAGAGTTAGCCAAGATGTCCCCTATTGAATACAACCTTCGAACACTACCTAATTGATATAATTGATACATTTTCAATTAAAGTGATAAGACCTCACAACAGCCTGTCGGAAGGCATGAGGAACCATTCAGTTGTGTCTTATGGATTCCATCCTTTTGAATGTCTCCACTTAAGACACCACATATAAGTTGTGGAAAAGGATAGGTGATATATCAAAAGAATATATCATTTAATTATGAAAGATGGTGAATCTATAGCAAATCATTTAAATGATTTTAATTTGACTATAATTCAACTTACATCTATAGATGTATCTTGTTTCTTTGTTCTTTACTTGAATTTTGGGAAAATTTAATTATTATCATAAGCAGAGGTAATGTAGAACCAGAGATGGACTCCATGATCTCCATACTTCTTTTAGAGGATATGAGGAGAAAGTCCATGAAAGTTGGCTCGCAAGATGCCTTGCATGTGCAGGTAGGTCCAAAGGGAAAGGGCCTTAAGGGGATAATTCTAAAAGACATTCTAAAATCCTCAGAAAGAGCAAAGTGTTGGCATTCTGGTAAAATAGGGCATGTGAAGAAGGAATGTAGGAATAAGAAAAATAATTTTGATTTCTCCACAAAAAATTCCTTTGATGATGTTTTAGATGCTTTGTTTATTTTAGCTAACATTATTAGTGATGATGCTTGGCTTATTGATTTAGGTTGCTCCTACCACATGAATCCTCATATGGAGTGGTTTACTAATTATAAAGAATATGATGGGGGGTAATTTTTCCTTGGTGAAAATAACACAAAGAGGATTGTTGGTAAGGGAAAGGTAAATTTGTGTTTTAATGATGTGACAATTAAAACTCTTGATAATGTTTTGCATGTTCTAGAACTTACAAGAAATTTACTTTCAGTGTCCAAGTTAAATGATTTTGGAATGCATGTGACATTAAATAAGTTTGGTTGCAAGTTGGTAAGAGAGAGTTTGGTGATAGTTAAAGGATCTTGGATAGGGACTTTTTTTAGGCTAAATACCTCTAATTTGAGTAACTCCACCAATGTAACTAACACTAAAAATACATGTATGTTGTGGCACCATAGATTGGGTCTCATAGGTGAAAAAAGACTTAAGAGTATCCTAAACAAACAATTGGTTGACAGTATTTCTAATTATTCTATTGGTAAAAATGATTTTTATGAATATTATGTTTGGAAAACAAAATAGATAATCATTTTCTAGTGGAACTAATAAGACAAAGAGATTATTAGAGATCATTCATTCAGATGTACGTGGGCCAGTGGATGTTGATTCTTTCGATAAATCTTAGTATTATTTCTCTTTCATTGACAATGTCTCGAGATACACTTGGATTTATTTTGTGCATTCAAAATCTGAATTTTTCACTAATTTTAAAGAATTTTGACCTCAGTTGAAAAGTAAATAGATTATAAGATAAAAATTTTGAGGTCTGACAATGGGGATGAATATTGTTCCAAATAATTTGATGAATTTTGTAAGCATGTACCTGTATTGTTTGACAAAAGACAACTCCTTATACTCCTCAACAAAATGTGGTAGAAAAAAGAATAAACTGAACCATAATGGAAAGAGCTAAGAGTATGTTGAGTAGTGCTAAGCTTGATAAATGTTTTTGGGCAGAAGTGATTGGTACTGTTTATTATTTGATTAATAGGTCTCCTTATTCAACTCTTCGTGATAAAACTCTTTATGAAGTATGGATAAGTAGAAAGCCTTATGTTTCACACTTAAGGGTATTTGGTTGTGAGGATTTTATTCATATACCTTGAGATAATTGATCTAAATTGGATCTAAAGCACATAAATGCATCTTTGTTGGTTATGGTGAGAATGTAAAATGTTATAAGCTTTGGAATCCTCTAACCCATAAAATTATCTTGTCTAAAGATGTCATTTTCAAGGAATTTAGAGCTTACTCGGGAGAAGAACAACCAAAGGAGAAAGATAAGACAAAGATAATGCACTTTGAGATAAATATTGAGAAGAAGGAATATGCACATGTGGAAGAATAGTTAGATAGATCTGAGGATGGAGAAGAAGAAGAGGGTTCAAATAGTTTAGAGGATGTGTAGGATGAGCACACATAAGAAGAATAGACAGAGCCCATTACTCCTAGCTTGAAGAGGTCCACAAGACAACAAAATATAGTTTACAGGTATAGCCCATTAAATTACCATTATGTATTTTCTTTGTTGAGTATTGACGATGAACCTAGATATTTTATGGAGGCTCTCTTTGGAGGAAAGTGAGTCTTGGTTGCAGGCGATGTAGTAGGAGATTATGGCTTTGGATTAGTTTGGCGCTTGGGATGTTATTAGTTTTCCCAAAGGAAGGAATCCCATTGGTTGCAAGTGGGTCTTTAAAAAGAGATTTGGTGTAGACAGTCGATTAGAGTGGTCCAAAGCCTGATTAGTGGCTAAGGGCTACTCTCAGAGAGAGGGAGTTGATTTTGGTGAAATTTTATTTCCAATTTCTAAATTAAATTCTATTAGATTCCTATTGCCTATTACTTTTGCTTATGATTTTTAGATAGAGAAAATGGATGTCAAAACTAATTTCTTGCATAGGAATCTTGAGGAGGAAATTTATATAGATGCAGCCTAAGAAGAGATCGAGGGCCCTTGTTCTACCAAAGGAGCACCCTCCACAATTATTGCTAGCAAAAGGGTGGACTCCTGAGGAGGAGGAGGAGGAGTAAGAGGCACAAAGACAAAAAGAGAGATGGACATCTCAATATTGGACTCCTTTCCTTTTTTTTGCCTTGGTGGTAAAATATTTAAGTTGATAAACATTTCCATATGTCCTTCTTCTAGCAACAACCATAGTTTTAGATCCTTTTTCAGATCTCACATCCATCATCTTGAAACAGAAGATTGTATCCTTTGCTACACATTTTTCCAACACTCAAGAGGTTATTCCTTAAACCCTTAACATAGCAAACATCATCAGTATTATGCTTGCCATCAAAACTGATAGAACCTTTTCCACATATCTTAGCAGATGTATCATCACCAAATCTAACACATCCACCATATTTTTCAAGTTTAACAAACTTAATATTGTCACTAGTCATATGATTAGAGCATCCACTATCAATGATCCAATAGTTCTTCTCCTATCTAGCATAAAAAGTAGATACCAAAGTACCTTCAATCTTATCCTTTGTCTCTGAAGGGATTTCCTTCACACATCTCTTAGAGTTAGTAGAAATAGATTCATCTTTTAAAGCCATGAAGAATCATTCATCATCTTCATCTCCATAATTATATTCATCACCAGAAATATTTGCATCTTCTCTAACATAATAACCTTTCTTAATCATCTTACCTTTGTTCTCCTTATTTTTGTTATTTAAAGTTTTGTCTAGAAATCTTGAAGCATAGTGATCTATCTTTCCACAATTGAAACATTTGAAATGCAGCTTACCATTGTACTTATCAGTACCTGATGAGGAGGCAACCTAAAAGAGTCAACTGTTTCAGATCAAAGGTTCGAGTGATTCTATCGGATTCCACTTTATCGACAAGACGTTTGAACTGCCTCATCGAAAGCTTCTTTGTCTCCCGGAGCACCACGCTTCCCGTCGGTGTGACCTTGCTTTCATTACACTGATCTCTCGATCTCCTCATTCATCGACCAAACTCCAACTGTTGGCAGGGACCCAAGATGTCTCGCCGGGGGCCGATGGTTATCTATCGGCGCCACTTATCCTACTACCACGCCGATGCATCTCGATAAGTAGAAGACATGCTCATGGCATCGTCTTCTGTGGGACTCCTCTCATCGGTGAGTACCGAACATAATGAGAAAATAAAAACAACTACTATACAACGAAACCATTCCACCATCTCCGACAGAAATCGTGCCAGTGGAATGCTTCATGTCGACATATTGCAACAAAGGAACACACATAGAAAGAACTTCAATTCGAACAGATATCTACAGTCACAGAAGTTTACAGTCTCTAAAAAAAATAGAAACTAGATTCACACATTCCTCTTTAGAACAATCCCGATTACATTCATCACCCCTCTTCTTCTTCTCCTGTTTGTTTCTTAACAACGCAAACTGCCAGCAGTTGGGAAAACCAACAGAAAGTTGGAAAACCAACGGATCCAACTGCCTCAATAGTCTGACTACCCTATTTTGGCACTATGGAAACAAAAAGACAAAAGTGTTCTAGGTCTTGAAGGACCTAGAGACAAACTAAAATGAAAATGCATTGGTCAAATAGACCTTATTACAAAAGAAAACAAGAGTATCTAGGTGCTCCTGCACTAGTACCCTTCTTCATTCTCCTTACAAAGTTGGCTTCTATATCATCAAGATCCTCCTGATCTAATTATGTGATCTCCTCTTATTAAGCAGCCTTAAAAATAGTCTCAGTTTTTACACCACTATTTGTTCCAAATTCTCTCATCTCAAGGCAATTAAAGAGCCATACAATTGATCTTTGGTTTATTGATTCAAATTTGCAAATTCTTCAATAGAAATTTTTTTATGACTATAAGACTTAGGAAGAGTTTTGAGAATTTTCTTTACCACTTGTAGTTCTTTGAGTTTTGCACTAAGACCTCTAATGGAGCTGACAACTTCATCTAGACCCTTTGCACATAGCTTGTAACATTTTCATCTTCAGACATCTGTAGGTTCTCAAACATGATTTTTAGATTTTGCATCTTAGCTTCTTTAACCTTATCATTCCTTCATAAATTCTTTCTCTAACTTTTCCCAAATTACTTTAACATTTTTTTAGACTCATCACTTTTACTAATTCAGAATTAGTAAGACTATTTAAGAGAGTATACCTTGCTTTACCATTACTTTCATAGGCTTTGATCTAATCAGAAATACTTGGACCATTTGTAGGTTTAGTGTATCCAGTATTAACAGAATTCCAGACATCAAATCCAAGATAAACTAGAAAACCTTTCGTCCTTATCTTCCAAAATGCATAATTTGTTCCATCAAACACAAGGATCTCTTTCTTGTTCACCATCCCAGATCTACCTCAAGTAGTTAAACTTTTTTCTAAGGAACCTTTCTCTAATACCAATTTTTGAATGCACAAGACAATTGAGAGGGGGGTGAATCGGTTGTACCTTAAAATTCAAAACCCTCACAAACATTAAAATCCACATTCATTTAATTAACCCTTAATTTTTTATAATGATTTAGCATGAAAAGAAGATAACTTAAACTAAATCAAATCAACACTATGCACAAGAGAACATAAAATTTATGTGGAAAACCCAATATGGGAAAAAACACGGTGAGGATTAGCTCATAATATAAAGTAATATCAACACTGAATATAATAGGGCTCACTATCAGAGGGCTCATTACCCAAAGAAAGAAAGGCTCACTGCCATAATAGAAAAGACGATAAATAAGAATGTTACAAAGATAAATCCATCTCAATGCAACAAAGAAATCCACCACAACATCACCAACACCTTCACAACTTATCTAAATAATTGTAGATACCTTCTACTCACTACATCTGATAACCTAACACATGAAATCTTATATTGCACTTCTCAAATTCACACTCTAACACACTGCAATTTACATCTTTCATAACATACTTGTCTATTCTTCACATCCCTCAATAACTCAACTCATATTTATATCATCTTCAACCTTAAAAACATTCTCCAAGGTTGGCTATACACCTCAACTGTGCAAATTCAAATTAGGTCGGCACCAAAACACTTTCATTCTGGATAGAAGTGAAGGAGGACCACACCACTCCTTGTCTAGGACCCAAATCTATAACATTACACTATAACACGCTTCTAAAAATAGTAAACATCCACCATAATTAGTGTAAACACCAAGGTCGATCGTTACCCATGTAAACACCATTAAAATTTTAAGTACACACTTCCTTTGATTCAACAACAACTCATGGATAACAAATGTCACCTGAACACAATCTGGAATATTCCACAAACACCCTGAAAACCAACAAACTCCTTCGCAACATCTTTCACTTGAAGAATGTACACACCCAGTACACTTAGACAATTTTTCCATATACTACAACTTAATAAACTGACTTCTGTAGTGCCAAACCTTGAACAACTTTGTCTGAAGAAAGATATCAACCCTATCAACACACCTTTCAATCTACAAGACCTGAAACCAATTTACGAAGAAACGCGAAGAAAAAACATTTCTCCCAAACACCTCTACAATACATTGTTCACACATTGATGAACACAACTTCTACACAATGATCCATCACACAAAATTCTAGATACAACACATCTAAACACCTCTGATCAACAAATCTGAAATGCATAGGCAGATCTTCAACCTAGAAGAAATGTTGAGCGACACTAGAACATTACTCTTCAACCTAGAACACACTGCAACTCACTGTTTCCTTTTTCTTATCAAATTTTCTCAAAAGCACTTGAAAACCAAGCACCAAGAACACATCATCATCATCTCCATGACTTAACCATAGATAGAATCTTATCAAAGAAACACTAGAGGTTGACACCGGTAGCTTACTAATGACAATATAATGCAACTAATCAATACAACAACATCGATAAAACCAACAACTACATATACTCTTGCAATAATCTATTTATCATACAGTTGACACTAATGACAACACAAGCTTGTTGACATCAATAACAACACCAACTGCTCATACTTGCAACAAAGGGGGCCTCAAAGGATGAGACACAGGAACAACCCCATGAGAATGCTTGCCCTTGCCATAAAGGGTGGGTCAAGGTACTGTGGGTAGAACTAGAAGCTGAAAAACCTGAGGCTTTGACTTCCACAATGTAGACACCTTTCCTTTTTCTATTCTAGGCATAGTAGAAGGACTAGAGGATTCTACTAGAGATTGTGAGGTAGTTGTAGAAGATGCAAAAGAAGAGGGAACAAAAGGAGAAGGAGAAGGTCTAAGGGCAAGAGCTTGCTTGTCCTTACCTTTCAAAGGGGTGGAGAATGAAGCACAATGTTGTGCACACAAAGAAGACTTCAAAGAAATATCTTGAGAAGATGGAGGAAAACCACACTTAGGCATCATGCCCCCAATCTTATACTTGAAATAAGATTTGTATAAAAGGTCTCCTATGGGTGGTAGAGGTCCAACTGGGGTGGGCCAAAATTTATCTAGGGAGAAGCCCCCACGTGATACCAACGGTCTATGTCTAGTGTCCTGAATGGTGTGCATGGTACCCTTATGGGGAAACTTCAAACATTTGTGGATAACCGATGCAACCAAATTCATGGATACTAACCATGGAATGCCTAGTCTCACTCTGAATAGATCAGACTTGATTATCACTACAAATGGGACTTCCAAGGTTTTAGGTCCTACCAAGACCAATAAAGAAATATAACCAATAGGCACAACAAATAATCCATCGTGTGTGTGTAGCATAATATATGATTCCTCGTATTTCTCTTCATGAAAATTATTTATAAAAAGAGTCTATCATTTGACTTGTGGGGTCAACCATAACGCCCGTTATCATTGACATGAGTAGGGATATAAAGTAGAGAGGGATCTTTGTTCAAAGGCAAGTCATGTGAAGTGAATGTAATATCAAGAGTTTCATTCACATGATATGGAGGAGGAACACAAGTAAATGAGATTAAATTCACATACTTGGATGGAATCAGATTAGAAGAAGAAATGGGGGTGACAAGGTTGGAAAAATGAGATGGAAAGGGACTTGTGTAAATTTGTAGTTGGTTGTTAGGATTCACTATTTTTTTGGAAATATTCTTTTTACCATTGAGTCAGATGGTACCATTATTGATGTGGTCTTGTATCACATGATGAAGATGCACACACTTCTTGGTATCATGACCAGAGACCCGATGATATTGATGGAACTTCTACACATCATACCACTGAGGATATGACTCAAAAAGTAGTCTAATATTTGGGAGAGTTAATATACCATCTTTTAATAGCTTCTGCAGGACATGCTATAAGATTCAAAGAATTTTGTGAATATTTTGTTTTGAATTGTAATTTTTTTATTAGTGGGAACATACACCATGTTCACCACTGCCTTGTTATTTCTTGACTCTCCAGAGATTGGCATAGCTGACCAACCATCTTGATGGGAGGCCAAGGAATAATCCCCATACTATGTAATTATTTTTTGGTACTCACACAGAGTAGCACACAAATGAGCGAAGGATGAATATTTCATCAAATAGAAATTTATCACAATGTTGGCTAAAAAGTTTCTAATGAATGGTTCACTTTTTGCACATCAGAATTAGGGAGGGCATAGGAGATTTGAGAGAAAAACGACTAACTGATAATGAGCTATAAAATCAATCACCTTCTCATGGGCACCTTACTTGCAACAAACGAAATCGGTAAGTGTGACCTTCGACCTAATGTTAGCCTAGAATTTCTAGAGGAATTGATTCACAAGTCAGTCAAAGGAAAAGATAGAATTATCAGGCAAAGAGCAATACCACTCCAAGGCAACATCCTTGAGAGAATGAGATAATAGTTTTGCAAGAATAGCATCATGATGAAATAAATCCATACACATGGAATTAAAGGATGAGATGTGAGTGTGTGGGTCCCCTCAACCACTGTAATTCTCAAAAAAATTCATCCCTTGAGGGATGGGGATGTTTAAGATAAAGGACTACAACAACAAAAAGGTTGGAATATCAGTTAAGAAGATGAGCTAGTCAGATTCTCCAATTGAGATTGCATCTACCCCATGTTCTACAAGAGAGCATTCAGGACGAGATCTGTGGATGAAGTGTGACTAGTAGAAACACCAAAAAAACCACCAACGTCAGTTCCAACAAAAGTACCAACACTAGTACCAATACTAGTACCAACACCAAAACCAACACCAAAGGTAGGGACATTTTGAGTTCTAGATGTAGAAACCTAAAAACCTAGAGTAACCTAATTTACTTTAATTGTGTGAATCTACTCATGTGAAGAGGTGGTAGTCGTATTGATAGAGGGACCTATGTTAGCCATGCAAAAAGATAATTTAGGCATTAGGATACTCAACTGTTGACCAACGATCTTCGATCAAACATCTTGAGTATTATCCAAGATGGAGGTATAAGATGGGAGATGAGTTTCCATAGTATTTTCTATTCTATTGAGTTCCAAACCTCTTTGATTAACCATCAATAAACACTTTAGACCAGTGACAACAAGAGTTGCTTGAGCATAGGCATCTTCTCTTGCCAAAAACCCTACGAGCTCTTCAAGCCTCAATTCCAAAGAGTGAATCTACTCTATAGAAACTCTGAGAGAAGCTTCCTCCTCGAAGGAAGAGGAAGAGTTTGAGGGTGAGGCTGGCGGGGTATGGGTTTCAGTTCTAAGCTGAGGAGGGGAGAATTTGACAGAGACTCTTGTAGAGTATTCTTCAAAATTCAGATTAGAACGAGGAGGACTAAACCTTCTAGACACTATATCCATGTTTTGATAGCTTCTTATTACCATGTTATCAAAGGTATTAGATTGGGTCATGAAGCTCATAAAGAATGTCACAGCATGTTATTAGCTACATGTCCTAATAGGAGAGAAGACAAAATTTGACACAAAGAAAAGGAGAAAGAAAGTTCACGTTAGGTTTTCCAAAATGTAGAGGAGGAGATTTGCTACCCTCGAGTCTCTAGGAAAGGGAAGAGTCTATAGGGAGCGATTATCCTCAACTACCTCAAGGAAACAAGATCAAGTGACGAAAGATAGGTGAAAGGGATTTTTTGCTATGTTTTTTTGTTCTATGAATGTTTATGGAAAAGAACTTTAGAAGCCAAGTGAGTAGACCTCAAAGGTCTCAAGAGACAAACATACTAGCTCTCGGCCAGAGGATGAAAGCACAAACCAAGGATGATAGCATGGTGTGCTGGCATCTTAGTGGAGTGTTGGCATCTTGTACAGACCAAAGACAAAGTCAACCATCAGAAACTCACAAGACTTGCTAACTACTTGGAAATTGGATTTTAACAATTTTAAACGATTTAAAAAATATAGAAAATAATTGCAAAATCATAACAAAAATTCTAGATGAGCAAGTAAATGAACTATTAAATGAAATGACAAATATCAAAGGAAAAGAATGGACTCATGGGTGGTCTAGCTATGATTCCTCCCACAAAGCTCCTCATGGAAAACCTGCACATATAGAGACAATAAAAGTGTTGGAGCTATTTTGGGGCTTGCCTTGGTCAAACCCTCATTTTGGTGTTTCCACCTCCATGGACATCCAAAGAGACAACAAGATAGAAAGATAGACTATAGACGATATGAAATTACAAGATAAATAAAGAGAACATGCAAGATATCAATGTGCTACTGAATAATGAAAATTCCAATAAATAAAGTGTTACCCTCCCTCTAACGAGCTTGAGAAGTCAAGAGGAAGTGCAATGCCTTGAGAGAGGTTGAGACAAGATGTGAAGTCATGAACACACAAAAAACTTGATGTAGAAGGGCTTGAGAAAGCAAGAGAGCAAGAAGAGAATGAAGGTTGAGAGAGTGGAATTGCAAGAATTGAGCTAGATTGAATAGAATGAGAGAATCAATGAGTGAGAGGGAAAATATGAGTTCAAATTAAGAATTGCATGCAAGAGGGTAATTTTTGGGTGTGCCTGCGACTACAAAGGTGTTACACTTCGCGGGTAGGTGGAAGTGTAATGTCCCAACTACCACATGATCAAGAATTGTGTCAAGATGTTAGCGTGACACACAAATGTTTGTGTGATATGGAAATATCTTCAAAAAAATTCCCCCATTGATAGAAAACAACAAGGTCAAGGACAAAAATGAAGGCTAGAGGGATGAGGATTCACATTATCATCTCATTAGACTAAAGTGAATGTATGCTTCAAGAGGTGCATAAAATTTAACATCTAAGGGGACAAACAAATTCACCTAAGATGGCACATAAAAATTTTAATGTCCAAGGGGAGGAATTGATAACCACGCCTCAGAGGGAATTATAAACAAAACCACCACTAAAGGGGTATGCCAATAAGTCAAATTTCACAAGACATGTATGGAAGGGGGAATATATGGCCCCTCTTAAAATGTCAACATACTTGCAATGTTGGTATTTTAAGGAAGAAAAGAATTCACACCTTCAAAACTAGTTATTCTTTCCCCCAAGTGTAGAGACAATGACAACCATTGAAAAGACTATTGTGTTTCTACCATGGAAAATATGGTTGTACTTAATATTGTATCACAATAAATGGAAATGGGAAAACACATAAAGTTGCAAATGCCACATAGTGAGGAGCAACACCATAGAATAAAGATCATTATTGTTTAGAGTGATTAGGTGCATCAACGCATGGAAGAGCAACACAATCATTAAGTTTTGTATTTTATTACTTAAGGTCTAACATTCATTGGTAGAATGACCATGCACTTAATGATATGTAGAGAATATTTTTTTGTTATAAAATTTCTTTCATGTTTTCAGAGGAAGAGTAATCAAGAAGGATTTTAGAAGCCTTGACAAAATATGCTCTTGCTTAGTAGTAGAAGACATTTCTTTCTCTTGTGAAAAAAATCTTGCTCGCTTACCATAAGATGTCATAAATACAATAGATGATAAATCATTTGATAAAGATGGGGACAAAGATTGGAAAACTAGACCTTACTTAGAAAAGTATGGTATAGACTTCACTTGATCCTTATCATTTTGTTCCATGTTTTTATTATATATATATTTAGAAAGAATCTTGTATCCAATCCCATAACATCCTTCCAATTCATATGAAGAAATTATATCCACATGCTCATGAAAAGAATTGGTTCTTTCTCAAGAATGCATATCCTTTTTAAGTTTTTTAAAGTCAGGCATCTTCCACACATGAGGGATGAAATTTAAAGACTCCATCACCATCATGGGGTGATGTTTTTGAATCTGTTGATGTGGAACAATATTTTGCAAATGAAACACAAGACTATTTAGGTTTAGATTTTGAGATTTTGTACTCTCCCACAAAGGAGACTATAAAATCTAATGAACCACAGTCATCAACAAAACATTTATTAAACTATATGGGCTTTTATGGTGAGATTTTAGACTCCCTTTGAAACAAAGTGTAAAATATAATGGCCCCCAATCATCATCTAAGAGTTTTGTTGTAGGTGGAATAAAATCATGATTATCATCAACTTGTATAGGTTCTACCTTTGAAGTTGGAATAAAAGTATTAAGAGAGTTGGAAATGCTATGATAATATTGAACTTGTGAATAATAACTTTGTTCATCCACTTTAATCATATATATATTTTTATTATATTCATACTTCATCTCATGGTGAAGAGTAGATGAGACTCCCTTCATGGCGTGAATCCACAGTCTACCTAGGAGAATATTGTATGAAAAGAGTCTTGGCATGATATGGATAGGGGTGGGAGAAACAACAGGCCCTACCTTAATGGCTAGCGTGATCACACCTAATGGTTTCTTATTAACATTATCAATGCCAAAAATATTAACATCATTAGGTCCTATAAGATTCTTATCCACACCAATTTTATCGACCGGGCTTAAACATCACACACTAAGCTGACAGGTTAGTGTGTGGGCCCCACTTTACCGTCACCTCTTACCTCTTCCCTGTTTCTGTTACGATAACAGTTCCATTGGTAATTTTTTTAACTGTGCATGTAATCTTATCAGATATGGAGTATTAAATGACTCGGTGAAAAGGAAAATAAATACTATAAATTATATTATAATTATATTAGATATGGAGTAGGTATTAGATGACTTATCTGAAATGTAAAATAAGTACTGTGCCCTCAATTTATCTAAGTGTTAATGTTAAACAATATATATTATAAATTATATTATCTTGATATTAGATATTATTTGATATTACATTATATTTCTATTTATCTATTATTTATATGTTTGTTTATTATATAATAATTGTATTATATTACATAAAATGTAATATTATTTGACATTCCAACACTTCCTTGGATTATTATGAATTTTCTAATTCTATCATGAGGAGATTGTGTTTGGATTAGGGTAATTATACTTTTATCATGGTATGTCTAGTGATCACCATGGAATAGTAGTGTTTAACATAGAAATTGTTGAGTTGATAGGGATGTTTGATGATCCCGTCCCCTACAAAAAGTAATTATTTCATGAAAAAAAAAAAACGGATGCCCTTTAATGGGAGTACACAAGAATGCATTTTCCCCAATATGCTCTTGATCAGTCCTCAACAATCATAAATAGAAGTTCATTATTCTTAAAAAATGATATAATTTTGATTCACTAATTAAGGAGTTCTTGAAACAATCATTTCTTTGACTATATAAGGAGGCATCTAATTATTTAATTATAACAAGAATCTAAAGTTGCAAGATCAAAAGAACAAAAAATGTGTAGCAAAAGTAATATCTTGGATTGGATAGATCCATTTTTCAACATGGTTATCATGATCATCAACTATCTCCTTCCCATTAAGATAGGTATTATCTTTTAAAAAATTAACTGTACTATTATTAGCTTAATGCATGGCCATTGTGGAATTCAATAGAGTACTTCTCAAGGGAAAATGAAAAGCATGGTTACACATTGACATATGCATGCAATTTTTAAAAAAAAAGTAATAATGATCAAATAAGTTAAAAATAATTTCAAAATTATAAAATCAACGAACATTTAGATCTACAAATAAAATTAGAAAACATCTTTCCTAAATGCTAAAAAGTAGGGATTATATGAGTGCAAATTTATATGTAAGGAAAATATAAAACCAGTATCACATAAATTTCTAGGTTTAATTAAATTATATAAACAAAAATAACAATGATAAATGAGACTAAATGTATAAGTTGCTCAACTATAATACTAGACAAACACATTTTTAAAACTAACAAAGAAGGTGCATGTACTTAATTTTATTTGCAATGTAAAGATATTTTGATGTATAAGTTGTGTTTAATAATTCAATCATATGTCTTGCTATAAGATTTGAGACCATGATGCTCTAATTAATTGTTAGATAATTCACATTCTATTATGACAAAAATAGCTAAATATGCATTTTTCCTTGTAAATTTTTTATAATGTTTTTCTGTAAATTTTTATAACTTACATAACAACAAATTTATCCATTCTCCTATCTAAGGAGACATATATTATCTCAAGAGTAAAGTATTCCATATTTATTTATTTATTTAAAATGTCATTACCCTCAAGAATGACATCAACTCTTGAAGTAGTCTCAATACTTATTTGCATTCATATTGACAAAAACAAACCGGTCCCTTTGAACTCCAATGACAAACTCCATTAGTTGCATTTTCATGCCGAAACATATACATATATATATATATATATATATATATATATATATATATATATATATATATATATATATATATATATATATATATATATATATATATTATTTATATATATTATATTAATATAATATATTATATTTATATATTATTATATACAAAATATATTCATAAATTATATATATATATATGTAATTTATTACATATTATTTATATATTATATAAAATATATATTATATTATTGTATAAAAAATATATTAACATATTAATTATATATTTATTTTATATTCATCTATTCTATATAATATAATAAAATATAAATATAGTAGCACATATATATTTTATACAATATAATATAATATAATTTATAAAAATATCATATTATATTATATTATATAAAATACAATATTATTTAATACATATTACTCTTATAAAATACATATTAAGAATTATATTATATATTATTTATATGTTTATAGTATATTTATATATAATGTTGTATATATTATATTTATACAATATATATATGTAAATAATATTATGTAAATATATATATTATAATAAATAAATATATAAATATAATATATAATATTATAAATAAATATAATATAACAAATATAACATAACATAAATAATATATAAATATAATATAAGATCTAATAATATCTAATATAATTATAATATAATTTATAGTATTTATTTTCCCTCTCACTGAATCATTTAATATTTTGTATCTAATAAGATTACATGCACAGTTATTACCAACGAAATTGCTATCGTAACGAAAACAGGGAAGAGGTGACGGTAAAGTGGGGCCCACACACTAAGCTGTCAGCTTAGTGTGTGATGTTTAAGCCCGACCAATTTTATCTAGAAGATCAATGCTACAACCATTAAGATCCAATCCATTGTCTATGAGGGTACGCCTAACTTCAATTTTATTAATGACAACCTTTATCATTAGCTTCATGTTTATTTTGGATCTTAAGTGAGGGTAATTCATGTTGAGGGAATGTAATACCAAACTTTGTCACTTGGACACAATCAAACAAGGCAGCTACATCATTTAGTTTAATAGAAGTACAGACATCAATCTTCTACAAAGCCTCTTGGAGAATCCCATGGTATGTAGGTGATGTTTGAATCAAGTCCCAAAGGGAAATCTTATTTGGACTATTGCAAAGTTTCTCAACAAGATCATATTCTTTACCACTATGCTGAGGAATGTTATACATGTTAGCAACTACATGATAACTTGGTTTCTGCAACACATGATTACTAGTGAGTTGTTTTACAAAGTTTAGGATATGGCCAGGAGGTTTAGGAGGTCCTATAATGAGAGGTGATTTAGAAGGTCCAATAATTAAGGGGGCTCCAATTTTCAATTGTGCATTCATAACCTCAACCAAATTAACTACTTGTTGATGATCTTCTATCAATGGGGGATCTAATGTCACCTTGGCATATTCATCCATGCCATCCATCTTACTATATTTTGAAAGAAATGTATCAATTATTTCATCCTCTTGTGCCACAATATCTTCCCAAGTATAAGAGGTATTTGGAGAGAAACAAACAAGATTCTCATGACACACAATGATTGAATCCTCTAACACCAATATAGCTTATTCACAAGTAGGCGAGATATCGAGAGAAGAAAAACTATGATTATCAATGATTGTATTTTCTTGCACCAAAATATTCTCACAAGTGGAGGAGATGTTGGGAGATGAATGAAGATTAGGTGAAGTGATATAAATAAATGTGTCAATGATTTCATTCTCTTGTGCCAAGATACTCTCACGATTAGGAAAGATATTGGGAGAAGAGCTAACATGATTGTTGTGAGCATCAATGATTGCATTTGTTGGAACATTAGAAGCGTTATTGGATGATCTAGGTGATATGAAGTCCCCAAGGGAATCATCTAACATATGAAAGTCATCACAACTAAAAGGCTTGGTAGGTATATAATGTACTTGTAGAAATAGGTCTGACATGATCGAATTATGATGCTTTCTCCAAGATTGATCATTAATTTCCAATTTCAAATTATGTGTATGCTTGTTACTACAAATTTAAAAAAAAATAGACCTATAGACCTGCTACAAACACAATTCCAAACATTAGAGTCTAGATTTGTAGAAAGGCAACAAATATTAGTCTGCTCCTGAAATCTAAGGCAATTTTAGTTGGACAAGGGTGCCTAGGGTGCCCTAGTCTAGCAGGTGTTTTTGTAACAAATAAAATTTGGTACTAATCTACAGTGTTTGAGGGTCCTATGTCTCAGAGGTTCAGGTCTAAAAGTCAACAAATTTTTGGAAATGCACCAAAACCTAATTTTGATATATGAATCACATACATGCATGCAATTTTAGATATTTTTAGGATAATCGAAGAGATTCAAATGATAACTTCCAGAAATTAAATGTTTTAATTAACAAATTTTCCCAAAAAATATAGAAAAGCAATGTTTTTTGACCTTTTGAAATGAAAATACTATGCAATTTTGTCACTTTTTTAATATTTTTCACTAAAATATATATGCATAAATGGTAAAATAATTCTGCAATTAATTTCCTCAATGAAAATAATTTAGATCTAAGCTATAGACACGAAAAATCATATCTAATTTTTTTTGCAATTTTTTAAAAATATTTTTCAAATTTTTAATGATGAAAACTAATGAAAATGGAAGATTTTTTAAAAATAAATGCAAATTAACACCAAGAGTTTTAAATAATATAGGTTTTAAATTTAATTTTTAGATTTTATGCATTGAAATCAAAAAAATTGCAAGTGTAAGATATGTCAGGTTCACCAAAATGTTTAGTTGAAAAAGGGATCCTAGGTCTAATGCATAGATCACTAACATCACTCCTTTTTCAAGGAACATTAGGATGCAAATCAACAAGGAGATTAAATTGACGTTCAACCTTCAGGTAAGTTAATCAACCATGGATATGATCCTTTAATGCCTTGGAAAAATTATTTTTGATGAGATGCAATAATGCAACTAGCTAACTATGTAAATACAACGTTCTAAGATGAATATAGACAAACTAAAAACACACAGTCAAATTTGATGACCAAAAAAGTAAAAGGTAGACATAAAGGAACCTAACCTATAAATTTGAAGCAGAGTTTGATGGAAAAGGTCACCTTGGGTGCCCTGGTCCAGAGACCTAAAATTAAAATCTATTTTCACAGTCCTTAGGTCCCTGATTAGAGGCTTCTTCCTTTTGAATATCACTGTCAGATCTCCATCGGTTGTCGAGATAACAAAGTTTCTATATCTTTTCAAGTTGTAGGGTTTGAATGCAACAATGAACTTTTTTTTTTAAATTCATTCCAATATTCTTCGGACATGTAACCTGCACATTGAAAGAGGGAGGAATGGTTGTGCCATATAGGGGCTTACCTCGGTCAAACCCCGTATTGGTGTTTCCACCTCCATAATTACAAATTTGATGAAAGAGAGCTTATCATTTTGAGGGATAGAGGATAAATGACAATGAATGATGAATCAACAACTAGATACAACTCACCACCTAGATCTGAACTCCTTGAAGGAATGAAGTCATGCACATCTCCTCAAGGCTTGATTGCAATTTGGATTCAAGACCTACAAGTGTTAGTACACATAAACAAAATGTATGCATAAACATGAACATGAACTCACATAACATATGACATGATGCTTGAATGATGAAGTGCTACAATAATCTTGATAATCTTTTCTCTTGACTACCCTTGATTGATCATAAAATATTTACTTTTTCTCTCCTTTTATAAAAATGCTTCCTTAATGCTCAAAATGAGAGGAAAACATGCTTAAATATGCATTCTAATTAATCCTTTTGGGTAAGGGCTAACCTGGGGCCATTTTCAAATCATAAAATCCTACCAATTGAAATTTAAAACATTCAAAAAAATTCTTTTGGACAATGGTGCCCTTGTCCAACAATGGTGACATCATCCGACACTTTTTGGCTCAAATTTATAGGGATGATGGGGAATTAAATATATTTTATTAATTTAGCCCCAAAATTGGTAAATTATTATTATAATTAAAGTTATAGGAAAAATAGGGTGTCAAGGTAGTGTGAAATTGTCAAGGGTGACAATTTACAACACTACAACTTGCTTTGTAAGTGTATAATACTTGTGTTGTTTATTGAATTATACAAATTTGACTTTTTTGGAGTGTAGGTTTTTCATTTTGAAATTGTTTCCCCTATGTACAACTCTGTTATTTTATATATTATTTATTTTGTGTTTATATACATTTCTTATTTATTTAATTATTAAAATATTGAAATTTTCATAACTCTCTCCTAAAAATTAATGTAGGAATAATTTATTCATACCTTTCTTCCTTTCACTCATTCTTTGCTTCCTCCTTTTGGTGTTTACTTCCTTGACTCTCTTCTTCATCCATGTGATAATCCCTTTGATTACTTGGTGCATTTCTTGGTTCCATTTGCACCACACCATTCTCTCTCTCTCTCTCTCTCTCTCTCTCTCTCTCTCTCTCTCTCTCTCTCTCTCTCTCTCTCTCTCCTTCCCCCCCTCCCCCTCCCCCTCTCCCCCCCCCTCTCTCTCTCTCTCTCTCTCATTTCATCCTTCAATGTGTCACTTCATTTTCTCCCATACTATTATCTTATTCACTTCAAATATTCTCAAGTTCCTCATCATGTGCCTTCACATGCACCAATTTCACTTCTTCATGTGTATTCTTCTTCACTTCCTCAATCTCCTTCCTTATATCCTCCAAAGGATATATCTTTTCCACCTCTTCTTCTTTAGGATCAACAACTTGTACCTCCATATAATCCATCGTCATTATTTCTCTTTTCATGGGTTGCACTAAACCTTACTTCCCCTCAATTGAAATAAAAAAAAAAATTAGTCATTTTTATCTCATATTCAAGAGATGATCTTATACTTCTTCTACTTGATAATATACTGTTATTGAACTGGGCTTACTATGTTTGTATGTTTCCTATCATATTGTTTCTCAATTACTAGTTCCATTTTCTATACTCCCAATATTTGATAAAATTATTACTTATTATTGTCATTTCCTATTCCATAAATAATATCTATTCTTGGTTGAAATATCCTCAAAAACATATTTTCATTAAAATGTATTTCCAAACTAGTAGCTTCTATTATGTCCATAGTTTTGTAGCAACCAAGATCTTCTTGAAAACTAAAAATAATCCACAAATGAACATATGAAAAATGAGAAAATATCATTAGAATGAAATGATATTGAAAGTACAAATGAGCCTTACTTATAAAGGAAAGAAAGAAGAGGTGAGAAGGTAGGATTCAAACTCTAAGACAAGTGTAGGACTCTATGGAAAAGTGTTGAGACACTTGGTGAATCTACACGAGGTGAGACAAAAGTCTAGATAACCTCTAAGTGAGCTTAAGTGTAGTATGAATAGGACTCTACTAAGTAGGCTAAAAGCTAAGTAGTTTGATAGTACCTCTTTTCACACTAACACCCCCTCTTAAGAAATACTTAGGGAGTAAGCTAAACAATGAAAAGATGAGTCTCGACAACAAGGCCTGATAAGGTACTCATGTACAATAATGATATATCACAAATAGAGAAAAAGGAGAAAAACTAATGGGAACAAAAATCCTCTCCAAAAGAGAGAAAGAGAAGGACAAGACCTCTTGAAAAGATGTCACTTGAAGATAGGAACATGATGATGAAGAAATCTTAAAGAATGTTGAAGTTTTAAACTATGTTGAAGATGAATTGGCATCTACGGAGAATCAAGAAACCTCTAAGAAATGTAGATCAAGGTAAGAGATTCAAAACACTATATGGGTGAACATACACTACTCAACCATGAATACACAGATGTCACAAAGGAAATCAAACTATGTGAAGCTGAAGATGTAGATAATACTATGATTTTGGAGTATGATCAACAAATGCACAAGTGACATGTAGTGCACTACTAAAATATGCATCATGGTGCTCTACATAAGTACTAGAATCTCACAAAATATGATCCACTGAAATAATCCCCCATATGAGAGATAAAGATAGAAGGTCTTGAGACCCCTCAAAAAGTAGAAGGTTCCTCCACTAATCCATTGAAACCAAGGAAGCATTAGCATAACACTGTTATAATTCCCCCCTTAATGATAACAAGGAAGAGTTATAAGTAGATCAACTAAAATTTGGCACAAAAGTGTGCAAATGAATGCAAAATCAACATCAAACATCCAAAAGGATGTACAAGAAAATGAAAAAATGGTGTGCATCAAGGCACACATGCATGAGACGAGAATGAAGAGGATCCATTATTGTGATGGAAAATCAAGGCACTTCACAACCCCCATTACAATTTATAATTTAGTGTAAGTATAAAATTCCCTCCCTAAGGAACACACTCAGTTGTTGTGGCACTTTATATGAGTGCATTTACAAACTTATTTTCTATTTTGAGTTATTACAAGTTTATTTCATGAGGTTAAAAATGAAGACATATATCAAGTATGCCTTTTAAACCTCAAGGAAATGAAAAAAATGAAAACCCCCATTATTCAAAGAATGATCCCCTCTAAAATGATATAGTGATATGACACTTTATTTTAGTGCATTACAGATTCCACAAAGTGGATTTGATGTACAACACCTCAAAATAGACATACTCAAAATTAAATTTTTTGAATTATATTCATGAAAAATTAACATCACCATTATGTAAAGCTCAAACAATCATGCAAGTTTTTAAAAATGTGACCCAAAAAGGAGTCAATATGAGCCCAAATGAGCCCTTTAAAGTTCCAAAATTGAGAAATGTGCAGGATGTCTTCTAAAAATCTAAATTTATTAAAAAATATGTACATCATATTGCAAAACAAATCATACCACTAGATAGAGGACAAAAAATATATAGAATGGAAAAAATCACTCAAAAAGACGTTTGTATGTCTAAGAATAAGGCTCCTTAAGTTGAGCCAAAAATCAAAACATGCCAACAATGAAGAGGCAAACTTCGGGAAGAAACTGATGATTTCACATTGACGTCATGATGACATCAACAATGGAATATTCCAAAAATCCACCAAAATATTCCTCATGGTCGAAATATCCTAAAACCACTTTTTATTTTTTCCAAAACCACTTGGAAAGTTGAAAACCGTCCTTCAAAAGCTAGAAAACCACCCAAAAGGGGGTAGGTGGTTTTGACTATGCAATGGTGATGTCAAAAAGGTACTGTTCGGACTGGCTATTGACATCATCTCTATACTTCTATTTTCCTCACAAATTACTTTCAATCAATCCACTCATTTATTCAAACATTGGCATGATACTTCACTTCTCACTTTTCACACACACACTTGCAAGTGACAGTTGCTCTCATACTATTTAGGGGATGATATATTGATATATTTTTCAACTAAACACACTCTTAGACACTCTTTATTATAATTTATTCCAACAAGATGAACATAATTTCACTCAACACCTTCTATAAGAAGATGCTTCTACACTCTCTATCTCTAAGACAAGAAACTCTCAACCTACACTTAGTTTTTTTAACTCACAATTCTCTTTTACACCAAATATTTATACATATTGGTACTCAATCAATTATACATACTGGTTCACATAAAAAAATATATCAACACTTTATCACTCTCACAAACTCACAAATTGGGTATCCATTAGTTCACTAACTCACACTTGTAAGACCAAAACCACTCTAATACTATTTGATGTACTCAAGAATAGGTCCAAATGAATAGAATCATTTTCCTTGTAGCCAATAGAAACTTTACAGAACCATAAATTTTTTAACTACTCAAATATGACAATCCAATCAACACAAAGATAATTTAAACACATGCAACTTAAAAAAAAATCAACATGTGTAAGGATTCGATAAATCTATTTTTATTTAATGTTCAAAAAAGTTTACATGTGCATTAAAATATACTTTTGGATAGATTTTCCCTTAGATCCAATAACTCTTAAGCCCCAACAAAATCTATGTAATGAAAACCTACAAATTACCCAACTCCAAGCTTGTGCCTATTTATTGCTTGCAAATGAAATAAAAAAACTTTCAAGCTTGCACCTCCTGACTTCTTGCAATCAAAAGAATACTTATTTCTCCCCCATGATTTTTCTACCAACCAAATGGATGAGAAGATATGTCTCTAATCTCCAAAACCTATTTGATTTTTTTTTTTATATACTAAGCCACATAATTAGCCACATCAAGACTTAAAGTTTGAAAATTATCATGGGATGTGATTTCCATGAAGAGGAGTTACACAAGTTAAATGAAATTCTCTCTCTCCCTCTATCTATCTCTCTCTCAAATTGGAGTACCCTTATTTAGGTCTTTAGTGATGGGTCAAAGATGCTCCAAAATTATAGCCTCCACTTTAATGATGCATCATAGATGTTATCAAACGTAACCCCCAATCTATTGAATGAGGCCCATTGATGGGTCAAAGATGCTCTTACACAAGTAACTCCTCTTTTATAACATGTCATAGATGCACTTGTACATCATAGATGTTGAAACATAAAAATGTGGTGACCCTAAGTTTAGTATTCATAACCTAGGATCGATTGGGGCCAACATTTCTAGGATTTCATTAGGATACAAATCAACAAGGTACATAGATTGAATTTCAACCTCCAAGGTGAGTCAGCCAAACTTGGATCTGGTTTTTTGAGTCTTAGGAATGATTTGGAAATGAATTTACCAATTAAACTAAATGGCCTATTATTATAAATACACAATTTCCTAAAGATAAATAGTCAGAAATAGAGCTTTGCAAGTGAACCCAGAAAGTGCAAATTGATGTGTACTTATCACTAGAAGTTTGATTCAGCATGTATAGAGGGACTATGTCGCCCTTGGGTGACTAGGTATTTGATAGGGGTACTAAAACTATATTTGCAATCCTCTGATATTGGATCTGAGCTCTTGATTCTTGGTTGTAAACTTGTCAAAATATCGTCAATAAATTTTGTAGGCGAGTTTTCGTGTCTTGACAAGGTTGATGACAATAAATGCAATAATGGAGAATCTTCCTTCAATATCTCTTCAATCCTTTCCAAACCTGCAACTAACACATTCACAAAGAGGGAATATGTTGTGCCATATAGGGGCTTGCCTCAATCAAACCCTGTGTAAGTGTTCCCACTTCCACAATGGCAATGCCAATGATAAATGATAATTAAGAGGAAGGAATTATGAATGAACACAATGCTACAACTCACCACCCTTCAATGGCTATCTTGAGGGATTGAAGTCATACACAAATCCTTAAGAATTTGGATCTTGCTTGATAGATTTGCTTGAATTTTTGAATTCTTGGAGACCTACAACAATGTTAGCCTTCCCAATATAATAACATGAACACACATAGAATTTGGCATGATGTTGGATCTTGAATTATTGTAATAATAATTTAAAATCCTACTCTTGACAATAGTATTTGATCTTGAAGTTAACCTCTAGCCTATTAGATCTCAAATGATGCAATAACTAGGTATTTATAGGTATTTATTTAATTTCTCAAAAATTAGATCTCAATAGGTGACATTTGCAAGTTAAATTTTGAATGTTAAAATGTCGCCAAAAACACATCCAAAATGGGTCTTGGCTAAGAAGGGGGAACCAAATTTCCAAGACACTCATTGTTGAGGGAAGCATGTGAATTGGATGTATTTATTCAATGTTTGGTGTTTATTGAAAAATGGGCTCCAAAATACATAATTTTAGGTCATTATAGAGCCAATCAGGCTCAACAATTTAGCGAGGGCCAAAACGTAGTGGGAAATTATTAAGGTATACAATTTTCTACACTGTAGATGCTATCATAAGTAATACCACACTAAATGAGGCCTCATAAATGATCATGCATGAACCAAGTAACAAAGAGGGGTATCTCAAGATTCCCTCCAATTGGGGCATCCTAATTTATATTAGGATCATTTTAAAAATAATTATGATTTTCAACACAAAAATATTACCAAGAGAGACGTCCAAGTTCCCTTGTCATGAGAATCTTGTTGATGCTTTAAGCTATTGCTTCAGACAAGAGACGTCTTATGAGATGTTTCATAGACAGACGTAATTTGTTGTATATGAAGCAACCTCTAGGATTTTAGAAGCCGACACTTCAAATGTTTTAAGGGAAAAGGGGAAGAAGGAAAAACAAGGAAAACTAAAATAAAACTAACTAAGGTGATGTGTCGAAATTACTTTGATAAATACTCCTAACTTGCATAATATAGATCAAAAATTCTAAAACATTACAGGTAGTTCAAAAGAGCACATGCATGATTTAAAGTCTACAATGTTATCAAATTTTACTCTACATAAGCAAATAATAGAAATAATAGGCAATTGTTGATTTCACATAGTTTGACACAGAATATTGCAACCTCTTCATTATTGGAGGGAGAAAAAATTACAAAGGCTTGAGGACACAGTACAAGATATTTAGTCCTTCTCACAAGGGGCACTCGTTAAGGTCTTAGAAATGAAAAACAAAAACTACCGCTACCTCTATTTAGATCTAACAATTATTACAATGTTGTTCTTAGGTGACTACTATCTAAGATAACAAAACTTGAACTAAGAATCCTTACAAAAGATGAAGATCTTCAATATATAGGGCCCACGACCTTGCATGGCTAAGGTCTTTAAGGTCAAGGGAAAATGACACCTAGAGCCTCATGAGACATCTGGAGTTTCACACTGACTCTCATAATGGGGCCGCCATGACTAAATTGGGTCTTGGGTATGGTGTGACTTTAATGTCCAACTAACTCTGTTGTGCTGACATATGCCCTATTCGAGCTACTTTTGGAGTCTCTGTTGGGGATGGGACCTATACTTCTCAGCCAATCATGCATAATTTTCCCATGAAAGGAAATATTATGCCCTTTGAGGTGCATGGTGATGCCACATGAAATTTTTCTCTCACCTTTCAAACTTCATTCCTTGTGTATCAACCATGCCAGAGCCACCACATGGTGTCCTGGAGCTTCTCCTGGAGGGAGTTGAGCATTGCCTATGGTGAGTGAGTGTGAGGGCTCCATGTGGTGAAATCGAGGAAAAATGACACTTAGACAGAAACCAACAAGGGACCCAAAGGAAAACTATTTGGACAATATGATATGCTTCGATCCTCGGCCGGTAAGTGGCTAGTTTCTTATGAATTTGAAGCATGGATTCGATCCACAATTTTGGTCTTTTTGGGGAAATCCACTTGCGAATGGGAGAACCCCAAAATCTCTAGTTTACCTAAAAAGAAGCAAAATTACAAAAAGGAAGGCCCACATCATTCATAATTGTTGAAGGGCAACCTTCAGAGGCTCCCACTCCTCCTCAAAAGGCTAATCCTTCTTCCTTAAAGATTCAAAAGCTTTGTCTAGGTCTATAATAACCTTATAGGATACGTTGCTTAAACTCTACACGACCACCTGCATATGAAACTTGAGCTAGGTGAGGGGTTGCAAATAGTCTCCACTTTGAAGACACTTGGCGCTTGAATCGGGCTTGCAAAGAAACTCTGGTCATTCTTCTTTGCAAGAAGTAACTCTTTGATTTCATCCTTAGAGAGGATTGTGTTGTCAAAGAGGAATAGAGAGGGGAGCCTTAACTTGACAAATTGTTCAATGTGTCCCTTCCTTTCTCAAATTACTCACTCCAAGACATCCAAATATGCCTTGCATTTTGTTGTTTCCTTGTTGCGGCTCAATAACTCATTAACCTTGCTAGTTTCTTGCCTTCGATTGGAGACCCCTATTGCCTGGAGTGTTTCATCTGTTGTAATATATAGCTGCTCAAATAGAAGTTGTGAATCTTCAACCTTTGGGGAGACAAAAGCGAGGGTCTAGTCCATAAATGCTCTCACTTGAGTGCTTAATTGTTGTGAGTCAGCAATGAATCCGAGTGCTAGCTTCAAGTGTGAAGCCATATTTTTTATCCTTTCCCAATATGATATATAAAATTGTTGGACCATTGTGATTATGCCTGTGATTGGGAGTGGTCAGCAAGATCCTGCTTTAGCTATTGAATCTCATGGTCCTTGGCCTAAGACTTTTGCTGCATTTGTTGCTATGCGTTCATAAAGTTTGAAAGGCTCTTTTGGGCCTACACCAACTCTATTTCATTCTACTACAACTTACTTTCTATGGCTTCCTTTTCCTTCTTCAGGCCCTGTATCCTGGTCTTCAGTTCTGCCACTTGTATTTTTAGCTAGGTCCTCTTATTAACTTCCAATTGGAAGATCTCAATGCTGATGTGGTTATATAGATGGACTCTCATTTTTGTGAGGTCCACATATTTGGCCTTGAATATTTCCTTGAGGTGGTCGACTGTGGCTTTCATCTTCTCAATATATTGATCTTTCTTCTCCAGTTGATGACTAGACTTGATATAGTTCATCGTGACAACCTTTTACATTTCCTCCATGAGTTCCACTTTGTCAATTGGCCTTGCTTGACTGAGGTTCAGGTCGATCACGCTTGTTAAGTAATATTTGGGCATCGTTTCTCCTTGAGGCTTTATCACCTTGGGTTTCCTATGGGCGATCATCATAGCCTACACATCTGATCAAAGATATTCTACATATGTGGCACCATTGGGAGCTTGACCACTTTACTTCTTCTCTTCTCTGCTTGGGAATCCTGGGCTTTCTTTTCATTCTCCCACTAGACTGATGGAACTTTTCTTGAGATTGACTAGTATCCCCTATGAAGGGGAATCCTTATGTAAATTCGAAAGGAATGGTCACCTGTTGTTGTGAAGCAACATACATTGTTCCTTCGTGGATGAGTTGGTGAGCAAGAAATATGGATGGCGAGAAGGACGAGATACTGTATTCTTGTCGAGAGCCTGTAGAGAGGCATGGTGGGAGATTGCACCATGATGGGTGTTTGCATGGTGGATGAAGGTAAAGGGGTGGAAAGTGGTGCAATTTCGGTGGATGCTAGGGTGGTGACCATGGTGGATGTTAGGGTGGTGATTGCAATGGATTCTATGGAAGGCATTGAAGGGGTGTAGAAAGAAGATGTAGGAGAAAGAGGAGGGAGAGAAAGATGCACCTCATGTTTGATGGTCATGAGAATTTGTGTAACAACAAGAGGTAATTACATCAAAATAATGGGTGGTGGCATTGGAACAAGAGGTTCTGAAGCGATCACAAATTAAAATACCTCTCTTGATCCTAAATATCCTAGGGACCCTTCATTAGGTCCAAGGCCCAACTTGATGTTGGGCTTCCTATGGGCCACCTAAGGTAGAGTTCAGATTCCTTATCCTTGTGGCCCGATACCACCACCCTCATAGCCCATCTTCTCAGTAATGACTGCTCTCAAAGTGTATTTCTACTTTGTGTCCTCATTCACACCATGTGGTGGTGGGAAGCCAAGGGGTGGCCTGTCGCTTATGATTTCTACATCAACTTCCTCTCTTGCTTTGCCTCCTCCCTTCTCAGACTTCCTCCTCTTTTTCTATTGGGGCTCAGAGGGAGAACCAAAGAGTTGCATCTCAACATCGAGTTGGGTGGTGCTAGCTCCCTATCATCTTTGAGTAACTTTCTATTGTTGTTAGGGAGGGGCCCCCGTATGAGGCCTCTAAATCTCGTAGCTATCTCCCTCCCTATTCAAGGGGGTCTCTTCTTCTTTATTTGAAGCCTCCTCCTTGTGATACTCATTCCATATTCCCTCAAATTACTCGTCAGTCTCAACCATGCCAACACCAACCTCCGTTTGATCGATTTCATGTCTATATTTCCAAAAGGCTTCCATTTTTCTACTAGGCTTGAATTTATTGTCATCTTCTTTGCTGGATCAAAATCTCACAATGGTTGGTAGGACTCCCATGGTTGGAAGGTGTTTGAGAAGAATGTTGATAAATCAATAAATTTTTGTGGGTCCTCGTCTATTGGTGACTTCTCCTCCTCGAAGTAAGGTCAAGGCTCATGGATGAAAGGGGTTCCAATCTTCAAAGTAGCTATACAACCATTTGGGTCATAGCTTCATTGATCATTTATTTAGTCTAGGTTGAGCTCTACTAATTTGAGCATAAGAAGTCGCCCCTATCCTCTTTTAATAATTATAATGCCTCCTCTTGAAAAGGGGACATCACACCTAGCCCTCTTCTTGCCTGACCCATGTCAAATGCCAAGTCCACTGCATCGAGCTAGTGAACCAACTCTAGGGCCAAGGTCCTATCCATGAGAGTGCACAGGAGTCAGAATGACTCATCCTTGAAGCCATGGAACTTGATGAATGTGAAGTCGGATCTAAAGAACTAGTTACACTTAGTCTTGGAGGTCTTTAGCTATTCCCACCAGTCCTCTGTCATTCGGTCAGTGACGAGTTGTGGGTTGAGGTCAATTAAGATCGGGCACATGAAACTTTATGAGAATTCATGGTAATCCAACGTAACTGACATGATATGGGTCTATGCAGAGATGGGGATCATCTTGTTGGGAATTTTTTTGTCTCAGAGGAATTAATAGTGAATTAGGGAGATAGGAATTTAGTGTTCTAAAATAGAATCATATGTAGGAGAAAAGAAGAATACTTGAAGGTATTTTGAGTTGAATTTTTTTCTAGTTGATAATGAATTGAATCAACAATGGCATCAAAAAATTCCATCTTATAATATTTATCTCTAGGTACCATTTTCAAGTGGAAGGTTGCACCTAATTGGAAGTTGTGGACTTCAATATCAAAATCCAGCCCAAAAATGAATGTCAACATGGATAGGGTGTCCTGCATATCTTATGTCACAAATCTCGTGAGAGCAATAGGTAGGGGTAGCGCCTCTATGTAATTAGTGTGGAGAGTTGCATTCAAGAATTCCAATTTCCATTCATGAGCTTTCCATACTCTTCATAGTTTATCTTCGTCACAAAAGTTTGTAGTGGAATCATGGGGGATGTAGAGCATCTCCCTGACCTGTTGCACTAATCACCACATTCACTTGGTTGCCCTTGACAATGCCTTCCTCTGCACCGTATCTTTGTGCACAAAGATTAATAAGCTTTGGGAATGAGTGATCGAGTGGCACCATGTATTGTGCCAGGGTAGAGCTCCATTGCCTAAAGTTGAAAGACCCAAGATCTTGCTTACAGGCTTTTACAAGCATGCAGGTGTGAGCAGCCTTTCTCAGATTTTTTCAATTTTTAAATAATTTGTGGTTGAAGATCCTATCTATGCAGTCATAGACCAATGCACTATCTCTAAAACACCCCTTTGCAACACTCTTCATGAATGATATGGCGGGTTTTGGCAGCCCAGTTGCAGAATCAAATGCCTTACTTCTTATGGGTTGGGGATGAAGTTCCCCATAAACTGGTGCATCATGGGATTTTATTTTTATTTGAATGCTTGAACTTGGATGAGGACCCAAAAGGCTCCATGTCTTCTCTTTGCTCAAAATATGCTTCCTTGTTCTTCTAAAGCACTATCTTATTGAATTATGCTCATAGTTTTGTACTCAATTTTGTGCTTAATTCTTTGTTGAAAGTACTCTGCTTGGCCTTATGCTCATGAAACTTTAGTATGTTAATGTGTTTCATTTGAGGAGTAAAGTGTTTACTGATTATTACCTTTTAATTTGATCACTATGAATCTCCTTGGGATTTGTTTCCCATTAATGAAAAAGATGGTGCACACACTCGAGGGGCCATTCTTGAAATCTTTGGCAATATTTTTACGAGAAGTTGTGCAATTAGGGAGGCCTTAAGTATTAAATGCAGGGAGAGTGGGGATGGATAACTATATTTCATAGGGGATTTTAAAAAGAGGGGAGCCAAGGTGTGGACACTTGGCAATGACAAAAAAAGGGATAGTAGCAGGTTGTGTCTGAGGCACTTATTAGCGAAAAGGAAACAACAACGAAAAGAGAAACTAGCTAACTATGTACAAGGGGAGTCGATGAATTAGTTAAAATGCTTTGAGTGGATCCCATTAATTGGAATATCTAAGGCATTACCTTCCTCTTCTGCCAACTTGAACACATTACCAATCTTATTTCCAATAATACGGAAAGTTCCTCTCCATAACGAGTTGAATTTGGCATGCTGACCTAGCCTTGCAACCCTTTCCTCATATTTTAAAACCAAGTCTCTAGGCTTGAAACCTGATTTGGAGGCTTTCTTATCAAACCATCTCTTCACCACCTGCTAGCGGTTGGTCATAACATTACTGGCTTGCTCTCTCACTTCCTAAAGGTTTAGTAGCTTTGCTAATCTCACTTCCATAACTCCATTTTCTTTTGTATTGAGAGCTTTTAATAACTATAGAGGGGATTTTCATTGAAATGGGAATCACCACTTCTTTCCCATAGACCAATTCATATGGGGATGTCTTTAGGATCTACTTGGGATTGATCTGATCAACCCACAACACCATCCATAGATGTTTATGCTACTCCCTCTATCGATTAGCTCCCATTCTCTTGATTAATATTAAGAGGTTTTTATTTGTCGACTCGACTAACCTATTCCCTTGCAGGTAGTAATTGGATGAGGTCTTAAAGGAAAATGTCATTTTGAGTGCAAATTCTAAGATCCTTGATCTGAGGAAGGCCCTTGCATTATCATATATGATTGTCTTCGGGGGGTCAAACCTTGCAACCAATTCCTCTAGGAAGTCGAGGATCACCTTTTTGGTCACTTCCTTCAAAGGAGTAGCTTCTATCCACCTGGTGAAGTAATCTATGGCTATGAGTATTTACTTATGGCCTACATAGGACATGGGTTTGATCATCCCAATGAAATCCAAGTCCCATTGTGTGAAGGGCTCATCAGTGACTATCGAGTTCAACAACATGGTTGAATTCTTTCTCTTCAATACAAAAAATTGGCATTGTTGGCAATTTTTTACTACTTTAAAGCAATTTGAAATCAAAGCTGGCCAATAATATCTGATGCACATGATCTTAATTATGGTCATTTTCATTGAGAAGTGACCACTTGGGGGGTTAAAATGCATATCCTGCAAGATTTTGCTAGCTTGTTGTTTGTTGACACACTTGAGGAGGATCCCATTAAATTTCCTTTTGAAAAGGACTCCTTGGAATGAAATATAGCTAGCTCTTTACAACTTATAGAATCTCCTTTTATGTGTGGGAAGGTTGTCTAGGTATTGACCAGTTTCCATAAAGTGAGTTCTATTAGCGATCCAAGACTTATTAGTTTCATAGTGGATTACCAGAACTATCTTTGGTGAATCTTGTCCATCCGTTGAGACATTTGTATATTGCGCCAAATGTTCATAAATCCTCCTCCCTTGGATAACCTTGGCTGGTATGACTTTGACATCATACTCAAGGATCTTAGTGATCCTATTGGCTCTCTTGTCTATAATTTCTCCCTCGATGACATATTCTCTGATGTTGAGATGTGCCACATATATCATTATCTTGCTTCCTAACATTAGGTGCCTCAACTTTTGGAGACCCTTGACAATGACGAAAGACTTCCTCTCAACGAAGTTATACTTAGTTTCATATCCCCGCAACATTCTTGAGTAGAAAGCAATGGGGTGGCCACCTTTTTTTCCTCTTCTTTTTGAGTTAGGACAACAACTAGGCTATGTTCACTCCCATAATCATACATGATAAAGTCCTTAGAGGAATTTGAATTGATTAGTACGAGAGTCATGGCTATTGCTTCCTTATTATTTTCGAATGCTACCCTCCTTTTTGTGGTCCATTTAAAATCTTGACCTTTCTTCAACATTAGGGTGATGGGCCTTACTAGCCCTACAAATTTAGATATAAACTTGTTGACGAAGTTAATCTTTTTGAGGAAATATTAGACTCCCTTCTTGTTTATTGGTAGGGGCAAATCTTTGATAGCCTACACTCTCTTCTAATCACTAGAGATACCTTATTTAGATACCATGTATCTTAGTAGCTTGCCTTGGGGTACTCTGAAAAGACATTTCTTGGGATTGAGGGATACCCCAAACTCTTGGAACTTTTGAAAATTCTTCTCCAGATGATCAAAATGATCCTCCTTTTCCTTGGAGAACATATTGAGGTCATCCAAGTAGATAAGGATAATTATGTTTATTAGCCCCTAGAAGGCTATGTCCATGTACCACTAGAAAATAGCGCCCGCGTTGGAGAGGTTGAAAGGAATTTTTGCATATGCAAAATTTCCCTACTTTGTAGTAAAAGTGGTTTTATGTTGGTCTTCTTCTTTAACCTATACCTAGTTATAGCTCGAAAAACCATCGAGCAGAGAGAACATCTTCGAGCCCGCAACTGTTTGGAAGATTTGTTCCATGGATGGAAGGGGGTAGTGAATTTTCAAGGATGCCTTATTCAAGTTCCTGAAATCCACACGAAGTCTTATTTCACCATTCTTCTTCCTCACAACAACCAAGTTAGAAACCCATGTTGAGTGTTTGATGGGGTATATGATTCTTGAATCAATTAGTTTCCTTAGCTCTTGAGCCATGAGAGACTCAACCCTTGGATTTATCAACCTTTGCCTTTGGTGAACCGGTTTCTCTTGCTCAACCAAGTCTATGGGGTGTTGGAACACATCATGGTCATACCCTTTTAGGTCGTCATAGGTCCAGGTCACAACCCCTTTATAGTCGTTACAAAAGGATACAAACCGGTCCTTATCCTTTTGAGAGACTTGCTTCCCCACTTTTAATTTTCTTCCACCTCCTACATCGAGTTTGGAGTAATCACTTTTGTTTGCAACAAGCTTCCTTTTGTCATTTCTAGCATCATCAGAATCAAACATATTCTCAAGGGTGATCACACCCTTTGGGAGTTTGTTGGTTCTGAGCTGTATGATTTGATCTTCATAGGATTCTTCAATTTTTGGTTGCAGCTGCTTTGTGAATTTGCATGAATGCTGGAGGAATATGGAAATCTAGGCATCGCTCTAGAGCACTTGCCAAATCTGATCATTGTTTGTAATAGCATGTCTAATAATAACCTGCACTGCATGCCCATTTATTAGCAGATCGGTCACTAGGTCAAACTATGAACCAACCATTTCCATTTTGTCTGCTTCTGGATTCTTTTCCCTTGGGATGATTTGAATATTGAAGGCTTCAAAGGCTTCAATTAGATCCCACACCCTATGGTGGTAATATCACATGCGACGTTCTTTGTGGCTGTAGTTCCTCTTGTTTTACTACCAGTTCAAAATCTCTAAACACTTTTAGATATTTCACACCCATGCGCTCAATGAGGTTGAGGTGTGGATCAAGGCTTTGTATTTAGCTTCATTATTTGTGCAATAAAATTTGAAGTGGAAATCTTTGAGGGTTTCTTTCCTAGAAGGAGATATCAATTGTATGTCGGCCCCATAGCTGGTTTTGCTTTTCACACCATCAAAGTGTAAGGTCTAGATATTGGAATCAGTTTCAAGCTCTTTGTTATGATCTTCTTTCATCTTCATGATCTCAGGGATGACTTGGTCTTCATCATGGATTACATAAGTCCTGAGACCAATGGCATCGAAGTTCCCGAATGGATCATTCTTCATAAACTCATTAAGGAGAACCTCCTCTTCTGAGGTCCTAGTGTCATGGATTCCTTCTTCTTCCAACATTCCTACACAATAATTTTTTTCTTTGATAAATATGTATGCGCTGCCTTGAAATTCATCATGGCATCATCAAAAATATGTTATGAGTGCAATGGCTCAGAAATCACTTTCATTTTTGAGCCATATTTGGTTCTCGAGATTAAATGGGACCAATCTAAAGATAGGTATCTGCCTATCTTGGCTGTGAAATCCCTTGATAAACATAGTCTGAAGACTGGTAGAATGTCAATGACCACCACCTCTTAGGGAACTATGATGTACTAGGGAAATAATACAAGGTTAGGGGAAGAGACTTGATAATACCTAAGGTTTGAACTTCCCTCCCATCTAACTTCAATACCCCTTTGTCCGACGATTCAAATCGAAGTTGCAATGCATCCACAGTTTGTTTGGGAATCACCGTAGTGCTAGTGCTGACATCAATCATGGAATTGTGAAATGATTTATCTCCCACAATGAGAGTTAAGTGAAAAGGGACAGGTTTTGTTTTTCTTACCCTTGTTTTGGTATTGACGAACACAGATGGCACATGACGCTGCACATTCTCGTTGATCTCTTTCCCTTTGGTTTTCGCTAGCCTTGCTTTTGGATTACCTTGAACATGCCTCTCTTGGTCTTTTAATGCCTCTCACAATAGGGATTTCTACTCGAGAATTGATAGATTGTTTAAAGGGAAACATTGGCTGGGGCCTTCTTCAGTTGTTCGATCACATTCAATGACCCTTGAGGTTGGACCATAGGCTCTTTTGTTTTGTTTTGTGTAATATCACCCCATTTTTATATAGCAGGGGAGATGGTTGAGGCCTTGGATTTTTCCTGAAGGTCACCTTAGGTCTTGCAAAGGCTTCTTGGGCTTCGACCAATTTCTTTTCAGAGTAAGTTTTGCAGTCTGATTGGACCTGCGAGGCTTTCAATTCAAGGTTTTTGTTTGCGAAAACCACATCCTCACCTTCCAACCATGAGTGCATGTTCTAGGGCTATTTCTTCATCTTGTTCTAGGGACATACCTTGCCTTTGAGCCATGAGTACAACATTCTCCACACTCGATGATTGACATCTATAAGGGGATGGATCATGCACATTCCCTTATGTTCGTTGCTCGATAACTTTCTGCTATAGATTGCCTCTGGGGTAAATTTTGGGTGTATGTGCATCATTGCATGAAAAACACCATGAATTTGAGTCATTTTCCAAGTTATTTTTGCCAATAACCAATTCTCTATGCGGGTTTTGGGGGATTGTTTGTAGAGGGGTAAAAATTGGGACAATTTGATTTGTGGGTTATACATGATGATTCAATCTCTGTCCTCCCTAATATTGGTTGTGTTGGTTATGTAGATACAGAGGTCTATTGCCTTGATAATTCTAAAAAGGGGCTTGAGAGGCATAACATGTAGTCTTTTGAGATTTATTATTTCATTAAAAAAGTTTCATAGAATGCTTTTCATATCATTCATCTTCGCGACTAGTGATGATGAAGCGGTTGCACTTGTTTGAATAGGTGGATACATGTACATGGAAGGCATGGTTTGCGAGGTGTTGGGAACCTCTTCTTGCGATGGCATTAATAGTTCTGGGAACATGGGCATTGGTGGCTGCAAGGGAAGCTTCCCAACATCTATTAGGTTATTCTTCACCCGGACAACTAGTTCATATGTATCCGATAATGTTTGCCTTCGAGAGATTGGATCATTACGACTATACTCGAGTTGAAATATTTGAGATAAAAGACAATAGCCATTCTCGTGGGCGATTGAGCCAAAATTGGGATTAAAATTTGCTAGGTTTTATGGAACCTAGTATTGAAATCTATAATAGCCTCTTGTGAGGCTCTTTAGATTGTAATTAGTTGTTGGAGGAGGGACAACCAGTCTCCTTTCTCGTTGAATCAGTTGAAGAATGCGTCTCTAAGTTGACCCCAAGTGGTAATGAGCTGGGTGGTAGGGATCTATACCAATCAAGAGCCCGCCCTTTGAAAGAGGCAGCTAGTAGCCTCAAAGAAACATTTTTCTCCATGACATGGTGCACCATGCAAACATTCACCACATCCTGAAGATGTTCCATGACATTTTTGAAATATTCCCTTGTGAATTTGGGGAGCGCCTTTAAGGTGTTAGCAGGAATAGGATCCTAGGTAGCTGAGGCTATTGGAGGAATAAGTGGGCTACCACTATTCCAAGCTACAAAATTCTTCGATGGTCTTGGCACATCCATTTGGTATGGTTGTTGAGTTACACTTGACCCCACAAATATTTGGTGAGTTACAACCACAAGAGACGGTAGCAATAAACTTGGGTTTTGTGCTGCAAATGATCTTGTAATAAGCCTCCAATTGATAAACTCTAACTTCTAGTCATGTTTGAATATATCCCATCGGGCATGCCAAAAAAGGAACTATTGATGCTTAAAGCTCTCGCTTCAGGAAAGCAATGCCCTTTGGGAAGTTTCATAGATGTGGGACTTAATTTGCTAGTTGTGAAGCAACCTTCGAGATTTTAGAAGCTGACTCTTCAAATATTATAAGGGAAAAGGGGAAGAAGGAAAAGTAAGGAAAACTGAAAGAAAACTAAGGCAATGCACCAAAATTACTTTGATAACCACTCCTAACATGCATAATATAGATTAAAACTTCTAAAACATTATAGGGAATTCAAAAGAGCATATGCATGATTTAAAGCCTACAATATTGTCAAAGTTTACTCTACAAAAGCAAAAAATATAAATAACAGACAGTTGTTGATTTCACACAGTTTGACACAAAACACCACAACCTCTTCATTGTTGGGGGGAGAACAAATTACAAAGGCCCGAGGGCACAATACAAGATATTCAATCCTTCCTACAAGGGGCACCTGCTAGGGTCTTAGAAATGAAAAACAAAAACTGTTGCTACCTCTATTCACATCCAACAATTATTACAATGTTGTTCTTATGTGAATGCTATCTGAGATAACAAAACCTAAACTAGGAACCCTTACAAAAGATGAAGATCTTCAATGCATAGGCCTTGTGACCTTGCATGGCTAAGGTCTTCGAAGTCAAGTATAAATGACACTCGGAGCCTCATGAGACATCTGGAGTTTCACACTGACTCTCATAATGGGGCCACCATGACTGAATCAAATCCTGGGTATGATGCTTCTTTAATGTCCAACTAACTTTGATGTGCTGACATATACCCTACTTGAGTTGCTTCTGGAGTCTCTATTGGGGATGAGACCTATACTTCTCAGCCAATGACACATCATTTTCTTGTGAAAGGAAATCTTGTGCTCTTTGAGGCACGTAGTGATGCTACGCGACATTTTGTGCTCACCTTTCGAAATTCCTTCATTCCTTGTGTATCGACCATGTCGGAGCCACTACGTGGCATCCTGTTGTTGCTCCTGGAGGGAGTCGAGCATTGCCTGTGGTGGGTGAGTGTGAGGGCTCCATGTGGCGAAAGTGGGGAAAAGCCGATACTTAGACATAAACCAATAAGGGACCCAGAGGAAAACTATATGGCCAATATGATATGCTTCAATCCTTGAGTGACAAGTGGCTAGCTACTTATGACTTTGAAGTATGGATTCGATCCACAAAGCCATGTGACATTACTTACCAGAATAAATAAATATAATATAAAATAAAAGAAAATATTTTTAGTTGATGTTGATTGCTTGAATCCTAAGATAATCGTCTATACAAAATGAGGTAAATCAAAGGAATGAAGGTGCAAGGTATATGCCTTTATCCCTTACCAATAATTTTATAGAAGACATATACTAAAGTTTTCCAATAAATATTAGAAAATTTTTATTGTACAATTTTACAATCTGACATTAAATGAAAATTTTATGCTTGTAAATATTTTAAAGATTTTCTACATTACATAAAATAAATCGTAAAAACATTAACAAAAATATACTATAAGTATTGTGCAATGTAATATCCTCTACCTTAAAAATTAAAAAAAGAAAAGAATAATTGCTAATTTTTTTGCTAAACTTTGTCTAGAATTTATGTTATAGAGAATAATTAATCTTATATTTCATTGAAATATATTTTTGTTATTATTGAGAGCATATATATCATGATTTTTTTTTGGTAACCCATTATTTTCTGTTGTTGAGAGGACACAAATCTTTAATCAATCTATTGAGACATCAAGAGCATTAATGTTTCAAATACATGAATAATCAAATCTCTTTTGACTTAGTTTATCAAATACTAAAGAGTTCCCATTCCATCAAAATTACCAAAATTTCATCCTCCTCCCTTTAAAATATCAAACCTTTTTATTAAATAAGACTAAAATTACCAAAATTTCATCCTCATCCCTTCAAAATATCAAAACATTTTTTTTTTTGGGAAGGTTTTATATCAAACAATTTTTAATGGATTCATTGGGAACCATTCAACTTCAAAAAAGACCAAAAACCCATTGACAAATATCAAAACTTTTAATTAAATAAGACTTAACCCATTCATCTTTACTAATACAAAAACCACTTAATAGTAAAAAATCATTTTAAAAATTCAATTTTTAAATATTTACACCGAGGTACAACCCCCAATTAACCCTTGTAGGCAATGGGAAAGCTCCTTTCCCAATGCTTATCCCCTGTCACTTCAAAATTATTGGTTTACTGACACGTGGCAGTAGCATAATGTCAGAGAATTCCAAGGGGCGGGGTCAAAGCGTGAGGTAATGTCCAACTCTAAATCTAACAAACGGTACACCAGAAGCTTTTCGAGGGAGAGTAGATTCTGTACCAACCGTTTCCACTGTCCCTCTCTATTTCCATAATTGAAACCACTTCACCTTGCACTTTATTCTGAATACAGTAATTTTCCTTCTTTCGGAAAGAAAACAAAAACTGTTTCAAGTTTTCAAGAATTCTGGTGAAGAGTGAAGTAAAAGCCAGGTAAGATTCACAAAATAAGTAGTCATATCTTAAGAATTTGTTTTCATCTTGTTTAAATCTGAAGTTGTAATTTGTATAAATCTTGTTTAAATCTGAAATAGAATGTGTTATTAGAAAAATTTCTTGCATTCAAGAATCAATATACATATGGTGTTTGAAGGTTTGTTGAGTGGTTCGAATTTGTTTAAAGAAGCCTTTTTTCTGCTAAATGTAGTTCAAGATGGCAGGACTCTGTTTAAAGTACATTAAAGTTGAAATTTGTTTGATTATTCTGAAATCTTAAAAGAATAAATAGATAGCATTTCTTGTGATCAACTGTTTGAAATGTTTTGAAGCATTCCATAGCCATTAGAGGCTAAATTTTTAACGTGTTTTAGGTGCTATCATAGTGTGTTTAACTTCATTTAAAGATTATTAACCTGGAGCTAGATTGGGAGCCCCGAATTGTAAGGGATGGGAAATAAGAATGGTAATAAAAGATTAGGAACTTCAGTACCAAACCTATGGCTTGAGGGAGGTGTCAGAAGAATAATCCACATTACATACTGCAGAGAGATGAGCAGCCAGAGTTAGAGCACCCAAACAGAGATTTGAGGTTCAAATCATAGCTGGTCCGTGGAAATTTAGATTCACGAGTCTTGCAATAATTTAAGAATAAATACTTTTTGTTTCATTCTCTTAATTTAGAGGTTATAATCCCAAGCATATGTGTTATTGTACCTTATAACTCAAGTATTGAATACACAGGCAGTTGATGCTAAAAAAATAAAAATGATATCCAATAATGATGGGTGGGAAATTCCAATGGATCTTTTAATTCAAACCTACTTGGTTATTGTTGTAAGATGACTCAAGTATAAATTTGCAAGCAGTTGACGCCAAAAATTGATATCTAATAATGTTGACTGACCAAATTCCAATTGCTTAAAGAATCATTACAATTGATCTAGAATGCTGTGATTGTGGCTAAAAGCCATGTTTGGACTCCACAAACTTTGAAACCTTTATTATTAGTATGCATTGCTTCTGATTTTAACTGCATGAATTTTTTCCCTCGTGCAATCAAACCAGAAACAATGCATACTAATATCATGAGCTGTAGAAATTACATGTCTGCAATCTTTATTATTATATTATTAAGAACTTACAATTTTATCAAAGGTCAGTTGGTTCATAGGATGGGATTACTTTTCATCACTTTCAGTCATAGTTAACAGCTTCAGCCAGATCTGGATTTGTCTGATTTGGACTGGATTTCCCTTTTACCATGGAAATTTTACCAGTCATTTACTTTTTATTTATTTTTAATTCTGATTTCCGAAATTTTTTGGCCTTTCAAACCGAACTGAATTTTCAGATCTGATTACAATACAGTCAGTAGATGTTATTTGAATATTTTCACTAAAAGAAAATTTATCTCAATGTAAATTCTATTAATTATAGATCCCTTTTTGTCCAGAAACCTTTTCCAACTATTTATGAACTTGTTAAATTTGAAGTCCTTAATATTATTTTATTGATGAGAACTAAAATTTTATGGAAAAACAGTTCATTCATATAACTAGACTTAAGTAGACTTGATTTTAACAATCTCACTTGAATGTGCAAAATAAAAATATATTCCTTCTTTGCAATGCTATATATATTTGAAATTGAATGCCTGCTGAAGAGAGATTTATTTTTCTTTTATAGCTCAGTAGAGTTAGCAGGGATTTTATCCATTATAACAGCTTGATAAATCATTTTTAAAAGATTCTTCTACACTACCTTTATATTCTAGTTCCTCTTCCCTATTCTAAGCTAGTTTCACTTTTTCAGTTGCATCAACTTGTTATTGACATTTGTGGATTTTAATGTTCATCCTTTTCTTTCTGTCTTTCTAATAACTGGCCGTTCACTATTTTGAATATACTTTATAAAGTTTTATACATAAGACAAATATCCTAGAAACCTTTGAACAGAGTTTTTTTTAGCTTTGAGTTTCAGTTACCATTCATTTAATAATGGTTTGAGTTTTGCTGACGTTAAAAACTTTGTACAAGCAAGTCCTTCAGCCTACCCAGACATCTCTTCTTGCTGGACATTATATTTCTGATAAATAAAAAATGTTAAATTTTAATATCATCTGGGTGTTGGAAATTTTCAGGAAAATTGCATCCGGCAACAGTTCTCTTGCAGATATTGTGTTTGGAATAGTTAACAGAAGTTTGCCCAAGCATTTCACTTCTTGAGTGCCTGAAATGTGTAGTACAGAAAAGAGCCCTCGGACTCCAATAATTCATTACAAAGTCCAATACATGAGTGAGAACATGAATAATTCTGTTAAAGAGCAACCTACTACAAACCCTTCCACTCCTGTTGTACATCCAGAACAAGCATCAGCTAGTAAGCCTTCCACTATTGGAGGAAATTCTTCAAACCAATTGTTCAACGAAGATAATGTGGAAGGTCAGGTCACTCCAATTAGATCCAGTGAAGTCTTTGTCAGCAAGAGGCCGAAGCAAAGGAACATAGGGACTGATGCAACTGTAGTAAATTCTCCTGATTGGCTTCCAAAAGGATGGATAACAGAGTTGAAATACCGTGAAACTGGCTCAACAGCAGGGACAAGGGATAAGGTCTGTTCTTTGTTTTCCGCAAGAGGTTTAGGACTGTTGCCTTGAGATTAGTTAGTAGTCCTTGTCTTTTATTATCCCTATATTATAAGCAATAGATTCCAAACAATACATTCAAGCAAAAGATGTTAAAGGCTTAAAGATGTGTTATTGTATATCTTTGTCTTAATAGACGAATCATTGAGACTATTGCATGTGTTTCGATTGCAGTATTATGTTGACCCTGTTTCTGGCCACCGGTTTCGATCTAAGCCTGATGTATTGCGGTATTTACATACTGGAGAAATTACGAAGAAACAAAAGTCTAAACTGCTTGGAAATGGGACCAGTGAATCCCAACGTTTTACTCTGCCTTTAGCTGATGCTTTAAATATGCAAGAGCTTGATATCAACTCTTCCTATGTAGTGCCCAGCAACTTGAAAATTGAGATCAATTTAATATCTGTTCCTGCACATGCACAGAAAGATGTAGATGAATCAACCTGCCTACAAAATAGAAAGCCTTACATCCCAATGTCCAATGGTTTTAAAGCTGAAGCAAGGCAACCCCTTGAAGTTACGAAAGCTGCAGTGCAAGATCTCTTACCTGAAGAGAACAACAGAAGGAAAACTTTGAACACTGAGTGCAAGATGGATATGAAGCGAAAATATCATCCTGTCTTGGGTATGTTTGATTTTAAGAAACGTAAACAAAATCCTGCTTTGAGTATGTTTGATTTTAGGAACTGATTATTTATTCTTATATTTTCCCCCATTCTAAAGCATTTTGTTTTGTTTTATTGCTTTTAGCAAAACGTTTTTATCTTCTTGCACTGTGTGTGATACATGCTCTGCAGCAAAGTGTTTATCATTTCTTTTATAAACATTTGGAGCCTGTAGCCAATTGGGAGTTCCCAAAATTGTGAACAGCACAAGAGCACATTTTTGAAACTACACAGGGTCACCCTCATTCATGAAAAAAAAAACAGTGACTTGCATGATGAATGAAAGGTTTGGAATTTTTTTTCATCTTTCAATATCCTTCCTTTCTGTTATATCCATATATCTAGTAGACAGAAAAGGTGTTAAGTTGTGACACTTGCTAAGTGCAAGCAGAGTTGGCTTATTTTTTGGCCAGGACTGTATTAGGTCCTGCATCTAATTCCATCCGGTTGTTTGTCAAATCAAGATGTACTTTCTCCCCAGATCTTGCCTGTCTATTTACACTTTTGGGACAGATATAATGTTGTTTCTTCATCCTCTTTGCACTACATAAATAGTGAAGGTCTCTTGTTGCCCTTTTCTGGAAGCTATCTATTGTTAAGACATCTATGTAAGGCTAGGCACCAGATGGCCTTTACCTTAGGCAATGCTTTGTTAATCCAGATCCTTTTCCCATACATTCTTTCTCACTGTCAAGTTGTTTTGTAATATACTAATAATGACATATGTAGACTGAGCAATTCATTTTCCAAAACTATATGGTTCACAAGTTAGTCTGTCTTGACTCTTGACCTTTATGACTCCTCATATCTTAAGGTCATTGAACTACCTTTCTACTAATGAGTGATCCCTTGAGATGTTTCCTTATTGTTCCATTACTTGTTTGGCTCTCGCAATTTTTTTTGTTTAATTGGCTTGCATATTTTGTTTATGTAATTTTCATCCTAGCTTAATGCCCAAAGCTTTTTTTGAAAAGTTGCAGATGTTGACATTATGTCTTCCTTCTCTACATCTTGTAATTATTTTACCAAGACAAAATGGGGATTTTGAATTGGTTGGGCGACCCTCTTTATAAGAAGTTCCTTTTCATGCTAATCACTTCTTTATAAATTGAAAATGGTAATGGAAGTAGTGAGCACATATACACTCAAATGGCTTTGAGGTCATCTTTGACAGATTGGATTTGTCTTTCCTGTCTCAGCCATTTCCTCTTTTATTCTGTTTACTTACACATTCCAATGCATGATTCCTTGAAGTTAGTAGGAAGCCTAAGTATTTGTTGGGGAGTCTTGCTTCTCTAAATCTCAGAATCCTGAAAATCTCTTTTTCCCTTCTTTTTGTAGCATGCAGGAAAAATAATTTTTGGTTGTATGATGCTTTTTACCTCATGTTTTAGGATTTGGGGAAATAGTAGCATATCATCTACAATTTTCAGATTTGTTCAGTGCTTTCATTTTTGAACTGTGGATATACCAAGGATGTGATTGTCCTCTTGGATTTTTGAAGTTGATGATATAGTCCTGCCATAATTATGGAAAAATAGTAGGATAATAGATCACCTGTCTTAAATACATTGATGAGGGAACAATTTTTCTATTGCACCATTTCTTAAACTAAGAATCCTAAAGTGGTGATGAAATTCCTTATCAGTTGGAGTACATGGAACCAAATTATTAGTGGGTTTCCAATCAGATTCCAATTTTACCTATCCTTCTTTAGGCATATCTATTTTGATGAATAAACTCGGTCACTTCTTTTCTTTTTTTCTTTTTCAACGAATGGATTATTTCTAGCAAGAATTATGAGGTGGCAATTTTTTTTGACGAAGACTGATTGTACTGGCAATTACTTATGATATGAATTTTTAGAATGATCAGTATTTCTTGGAGGGTTCTGCATTTTCTTTCTTGTGTGTACGAATTCAGATTTTTTGTGTTGAAGCTTTTAAGAATTTTTAGTTTTCTTCGATTCTTCTATTGCTTGTATAATAGTTCTTATTTGAATAGTCTCCCATAAGTACCCAAAAAATTAAAAATGTGATGGGAATTTGTCTGGTCGAAGTGAACTTTCTCTTTCTAACACAAATATCACTTCTTTCTTTGTGTCTACTGTTAAGTACTGTATTCTTTTTTACACGTTTATATCCTCAAAAGATCTACTCAACTCTTTCCAAAACATTTGATACAATATCCTCAACTAATCTACTCCATAGCACTTCATAGTATTCAACAAATATTTAGAGCTATTTAGATTAACAAATAAAGATAGATATTATATTAAAGTCCATGAATGACCAATAATAGGTCAAAGAGACTAGAATGTACATCAGGTACAATAGTAAAGAACTAAGGGAGAAGGGGCCCTAGACGTGAAGTAAATACAACAAAGTAAGAAAATTAGGAAAGGCAAAGAAATGGACAAACTAGGGTTAACCTAAAAAGGGTAACTCCCAAACTAGAACAAGTTTAAATCGATGTGCAAAGAGACCCCACAAAGTAATGGAAGTAGATGAAGACCACCTAGGTGGGGAACCGAAATCCCCTTAGGTGTTAGTATTCTAAGATGTGTTGAAGGAGCCAATGATATTACCATTGATCACAATATTGTACCATTGTAGAGTCTAAGAATGCTCATTGGGGAACATCTAGAGCTAGGGTGCTATTCTAGATAATTCTAGGAGGTAGTCAATTCTATATAGAACATTTCCTAATGCTCAAAGTTGAAGAATTGTTAGTGGTAAAGAGGAGATTGATAACAAGCTTGGCTTCAAGATTTGTTCCATGAAATAAGGGTTCTAGAGAGTTCCCAAGATTGAGAAGAAATAGTGCCATGACCATTCAAATGATAGTTAGGGTGCTAAGGAGCCTCAACCCTAGTAGACCTAACCAAGTTGTATCCATTTGTACATGAATAAATAGTATCTAAAGGACACTTAATGCCTCAAACATTAGTGATGAGTTGATTTTTTTTTAATCAATCTAGTAGAATTTGGGCCACCATAAAGAAATCTATGCCTAAAAATGGCAACTTTGCAAAGAAAAATGGAAAAGCATCTTTGCTACATTAAGAAATGATGCAACATTGTGGCTTACCATAGACAAATTAATATTCATTAACAAAAACATAACTATCAAAAAGGAAGAAAACCTACATTTGATAGTGAGCAAAAAATATATCGTCACAATATATTTACAAATAAAAGGGCTTTACAAAAGTCTTGATTCAACTAATGTACAACAAATCCATTCCCTATTTGTTTCCTTTCAATCATCACATATCTTCAGGTTAATATACTCTCGTCGCTCACAAAGCCATGTCTCCTAATTTAACTCTAATTCTCCAATTTTAGCATGCATGTAATTGTTATTCCCTCAAAGGATGAGTTGTTAAAAACCCTTCTAAATTTAGCAAATACAAGTCAATAAACCTCTTGATTCTCAAGAATCTTTTGTCTTACCCCCTGATTTTGAAGAGTTGGTTTGTATCGTTCTCCCCTTCTTTTCAAAATTTTGAACCTCTTGGTTCAAAGCTAATTTATATGTAAACAAACTTTAACAAAGCTAACACACTAAGAAACTTAATAATTAACTATTACATTTTATTTCATTTTTTATTTTTTGTGATACAAGATTGCTTTTACTCTAGCATGCTACTAGATCAAACATTTAGGTAAAATTTCTGGCTAGATGGTAGAACCATCCTTTTGACATGATGAACCAAGCCATGGCATTCCCTTACACCAAATTAGACACCTCTTGTAATGTCCCCATTTTATGGTCATTCCAACATCTTTGGAAGCTCCAACTTCTTTGGAGAGCGCCAACCTTTTCAAAATGGAGTTTAGATATTAGCATTGTGTTCAAGGGTTCAAGATGAGTTTGTTGGTTCTTTTTGAGTGCAGTTTCAAAATTTCAGAGTCATTCCACACTTCTTGGAGGAATATACTATTTCTAGAAAGTATTAATTATAGTAAGTTGGATCTCCAATGAGATTTAGAGTATGTTGGCATAATCGAAATTCATTTTGGACTATTTTAATATTTTTTGTAGAGTGGAAAATAATTTAAATATTAAATAGTTAATTATTTAAGTTGTAGAAAAATAATATATTTAATTATTTATAATGGACATAAAGTTATTTAAGGGGTTTGAAAAAGTAAGTTATAAAATTAAGTTTAATTTTTTAAAGTAAAAATTTATTATTTAAAAATAATTTAAAATTATTATTCCTCAAAGTTAAAAAGTGCTTATAAAAGGAAAATTGGAGAGATTCTCAAACCCTTATTTATTTAGAAGATTGAACCAAGTTCATTTTTCAACCAAAGGATGAAAAGCCTTCTGGCCATCAGTCTCCCGGATGAGTTTGGCCATCAGTCTCCCGGATGAAAACTCACCTAGTTGATGGAGTGGATTCACCTAGTTGATCGAGTGGATTCATTTTTCAACCAAAGGATGAAAAGCCTTCTGGCCATCAGTCTCCCGGATGAAAACTCACCTAGTTGATGGAGTGGATTCACCTAGTTGATCGAGTGGATTCATTTGGAGTTCACTGTTGTACTAAATGTTTGTGCCATTTGATTTTGCAGTGTTTGATTATACAATTTGTGGAATTTTGTACTAAATATCTCAATAGCATTTCCGTTTTGGAATTGTACCGAATACAAGAAGTATTATGTTTTCCAAAAGATTCAGGAATTTATATAGGTGATTACAGGTTTATTGTAGACTTCCAAATTTTTTATAAAATAAATTATTCCAGATTTGACTGGAATTTTATAATTTTTATTTGCTGGTTAAGAAATAATTAATCAAAATCCAAACTGTACCCTATTTCATCCCCTAAGGCAAGCCATACAAGTTCAAAAGTGTTAATGGTGGTATGAAAGTAAAAGAAAGTGATTTGTTTAACAGTCCTAATGCTGATAAGACTCTTTTAGCTCAGCCGCACCATTCTTCCTTTGGTGGTTTTGTATGAAATTTTAAAATAGGGAAAAGGTGATTTTGGGGAGTGTCCTAAAGTTGTTAGGACTCTACAAACTAGCCGCAGCCTTCCCCTGTGGTATTTGGAAAGGGGTAAAAAGGTAAAGGTGGATATGAAGAGTTCTAGTGAAAATAGGACTGTCAAAGACTAGCCGCCAGCTTTTTCAAGATATAAAGTGATTAATTTGTACTGCAGGTTGCTTAGCTGCTGACATGGGTTGCGTAGGTCTAAAAAAGGTAAAGAGTTGAGAGTTATAGCGTTAATAGGAGTCTGGCCGCTCGAAAAACATGAAAGGTAAAAGGCATCGCAGCTCCAAGGAAAGGCCAAGTTTGACATTTTTTTGACTCTCATTACCTGCTGCACCAGCCTGGGAATTTGTAAACGTAGACAGACAGCAGCCCATTAATGAAATTTCCTATATGAAGATCAGCTGCCCAATCTAAAAAGGGATCATAGAAATCAATATGATCTGTAGTTGAAGATTAATTATGGCTGCTGTGTTTCATTATTTCAGTCATTATGATGCATTAATATTAGTGTTTCTAAACAGCAAATAGAGGCCCTTCAGCAATGGGTAAATGTGCAGAGATTCTACAACATATATCAACCATATCAAGTGTTATTAGCATATAAGAACATAAAGATTTGCATTCTGGTTCAGAGATTAAATATTGCAGACTAGCATCCATGTTATTTTAACCTGTAGACGACTGCAACAGCATTTTGATGGTTGTACAGGGCTGTTTATGCTCGATAAGACTTCAGTGACATTAATACATAGTTCCATGGGAACGCGGGGATGGGTTTTGGGGATGGGGGGACCAAGGGCCTAAGTTTGGGGATGGTGGGGGGATGGCAAGGGGACGGTGGCAGGGTGGTGGCGCTGAAATACATATAGTACTGAAAAACTAGTTATAAAAAGATGTGTAAGTATAAGAATTAAAAATGAAATTTTGGCAAACTAGTTTTAAACATTTGAATTTTGAAGTGAACAATTAACTTAGTGTCACTCCTCTTCTTGCTCTTCATTCTCACTCTTTCACCTTACACTTGCAGTTCACTCTCACTCACACTATTAGCTTCTCGTTGATTTGTTTTTGTGAATTAAAATTGGAATAGGAGGCAGTTTTATAGAGTTTGTGGGGTTTGGGTGGTGCCCATAGGCCTTTTAGGGTTCAGCCTTGGGCACAACGTTCAAAGAAAATTCTGATTTTTTTTTTTTTAAATTGCTTTTTGGTCATCTGGTTGAAGGAGACTCTTGGGCATCCTCGAGACAGTTAGGAGACTCTTAGGAGTCCCCTGGACGTCTTAGAGATGTCCCAAAGTCTTCGATGTCTCGACAACATTTCAGAGACAGCAGCACTGGTGTGGGGCGGGTGAGGGGACGTCCGCCTCCCCCAAGTCCCCAAGTCATCAAGATGAGGATGTCTCGAAAACACAAGGTTTTTGGGGGGGATGCATCCCGGTGGAACACTGCATTAATATCATTGCATTGTCTGAACTTCTTTGGAGGTTAAACTTTTTTTAAATTAATTTGTGTAATTGTGATGTTCCTTCCTAGCAATCTTTTAAATGAATTTTATTGTGGTTTCCATTGAGTAGCAAAATATATATATATATATATATATATATATATATATTTATTTTAGTTGTTTGTCATTGATCAACTCATCAAACACATGCAAAATATATGGTAGTTGAATTACACATAAGATTGGCATTTTATCAAACATTTGGTCAAACACCGTTGAATTACATATAAAACCAAACCGACACATTACACCTCTACAAATCATCACATTTTTTCTTCTTTCGCTTCCAACCTCTTTTCAGCCTCTAGAGATAGGATTGTTTTGGACTGTACACTAGACAAACTATGCAAACTTAGAAATCAGCTATCAACAAATTGACTAAGTATTAGAAACAAAGATACGTGAACAAGTGGGTTCAAATGCACATGTGAGATGAAGTCGTGCAAATGGAAGTTGCTCAAAATGTTTTCTTGATGTTTCCTATGAAATTTGGGACTTGTTGGATCTAAAGGACAAGGTCATTCCATGCAAAATGGCCTACGCTTGACACCATTGACCAATGCCAACGACCACCATGACAACATTGTCTAGAGGGCAGACTTAACTAGGGAGTAGGTGGAGACTTCAAATTTATTAGGGAGGTTCTTGATAGAGTAACCAAGCTCCTTAGAAGTGTTCATTTATTAATGACCAATAGAGGCATGTAATTTGCAGTAAAACTCAAGGGGTCCTGATAAACATAATTGACAAAGAGAGTGCAAATTGAAGAGATGGAAATATTTCACATAGTAAATTGAATGACAAAGCTCTAAAAGTGATAAGGTTCATTATTGAAACCATGAGGAAGCATCCCAAAAGATTCTAGCTCTTGATGTAAAAAGGAACCATCAATACAAACAAAAAATGGTGTGTTCTTGATTCATTGGAAAAAGTGAGACAAAATGAACAAAATGGAATGTTTTTACCTACTGAAAGTCTGATTTTTTACCATGGATGGGTCCCAAGGAATGATATAGACCTATGATAGAAAATTAGACTAAAAGATCATTAGTTTAAGGCATGAAAACAACAAGTGGCAGATTTTTGGGTAGCCTTGACCTCCTAGGCAACATTGACCTTGTTATACTATCATTTGGAACTTTTGTGAAGGGTACTTCGATCTTGGAACTTCTTTTGAAACTTTGTAGAACATTTTGAAACTAACTTGCAAGTGAACTTTTGTGAGAGGAAACCTTGCAAAAACGAATGTGAATGGGGGAGTCTACCTTAGTCAATACCCTTATGATATTTCAAGCATGATTTGAGGTATGAAGGTGGGTTAATAGTGGATTTGAGAGAAACCAAGGGGAAATAACAACACACTAAGGGAAAGGCTTCAATAATGGAAATGAGGAAATTGTCAGATGCTAAAATAGATCAAAAAGGTGATGGAAATGGATGGTGATGACTTGGAGGTATAGGAGAGAGGTATGAAAAGGTTCCTATAGAAAAATCAAAGAAATGAACTTATTTCAAATATAAATAATAATAGGAAATTGCTGACCCTATTGAAATTCTTAAAAATTGGCCACCTATTGTCAAAGATCCTATTGTAGCATTGTCCAATGGAAAAATAAAATTTGTCTAATACTTTGGGGACAAAGCTAATTCACTCCTAGAATTTTTGAAGCAATGTCTAATGTCATCTGTGAGCAACTCAAAATTTCTCTTTTTTAATGTAAAAATGAGGCAAAGTTGTTTTGTTTTAAGGAGCTTGTTTAGGGAATTCGAAGATGGAAACTTAGTAGGTGAGAACCCTTGGGAATTAATTAGCTTGTCTTTCAAATTGGTGGTAGGAGGATAAAAGGTCAAGGCCACCCTATTAGGTGGCAAACGGTGGGTATTTTTTATGAATGAAAGTTACTAAGTTATTGATTTTGGTATATGTGTGGATACATGTATGACAGTTCAACAATTTTTTTCCTTGGGTATGGATACAAGTGTATATATATATATGTTCAAAATTATAAGTTATAAAATATAAAATAGCGATACTCATCATTGCAATAAATAGAATATTTAAGTACCTCATATTCATAATTTGCAAAAATGAAAATACTCATAAATTCATAATTCAATCATATGTCAAATCAAAATGTCGTTACACAATGAAAATTCAAAATTACAATCAATATTGAATATTCTTCATATTGTTCTTCATCAAAACTAGCATCAAAATCAACATTTAGTTTAATTTCATTTGAACCACATCAATTGGAGTGCCACTCCAACTAGCTATGTCGCATGCAAAAATTGCCTCATCTATAGAGACTTCAGCAAGCTATGCAATTGAAGCATCTAAATCAGCACACTCAAGATTTAGATCCCAATTCTTTGTCACACCCTCAGTGTATTTAGGTGTCTTATGTGACAAGAGACAAGATTAGAGTGTAAATACACCAAATCATTTTCTTTTTTTGCACTCAAACGGTTATGCTAAATTGAGTGGATGAAGGAGTGTGTACTCCAATTCCACTCAGCTGAAGAAGAACTCTTAAACTATTGAATTTTCATACAATATTTAGTATTTAATTTTATAAATACAAAACTTAAATTGTAAAATTATATTATTATAAGATATAATATATAGCATAATGAAAAAGGAGAAAAATAAAAATAAAAAAGATACATAGTTGAGAGAGAATTTTAATTGCAAGAGGCTGCAAGTAAATAGAGCCTTGCCCATGTATGTACCACCAATCATAAGAATCTTTATTGTATTTGTCTTGAAGAGCAGCAACATCACGATTCCTTGAAGATATGCCATGGCCAAACTCACTCAAGACAACACTTTGGATATCTTCATTTGGAAATATCCTTCTAAATGTAGCCTTGTAGCCAATAGCAACCTCCTCATCCCTAGATGGTGACACCCTCCTCAACAAGGAAAGTATCTCTTTGCTATAATACTTTGGCGACAAAGCAAACACTAAGAGATGTAAGGGGGTGGTCATCTTGTTCCAACGGTCAATGATGATCTTTTGCACACTTTTGAAAAATATTTCCGTTGGGTTATGTTCCTTGGCTTCTATTGTATTTCTTATTTTCTCAACCATGGAATCCATGCCATCATAATATTCACCCAAACAAGGGCAATCTATATCAACATACCTAATCATTCTAATGATGGGTTCAATGAAACTCAAAACATATTTCACATGAGCCCATCACTCATTCTAGGATCAATGCTTTTACTTTTTGGGCTCTCTTTGTGCTTGATTGCCTCCATAAACTCCACAAGCTATTGATAACCATAGAACTCAATGCCTCTCGCAGCTTCACAAGTCATTTTAAGACGATTGTGTGAGATGCAAATCGAGTTTCAACAACCTAACATGGTGTAAAAGAATATGTCACATGTTAACAATTAAAATTAAAAACAAGAAATTTAAATTTAAGTTAGTTAAATTACCTTCAACAACTCCAACTTGGAGAAGGTTTTGAAGATTCCTTGTGACATGATGATTAGTCACAAATATTTGGATCTCCTCACCCTCCATGAAGATTTGTTTGACCCACTCAATTTGTGTGCCAATCTTTTGCAATATCAAATTCAGTGAGTGGACTGCACATGGTGTCCAAAAAAATGACCATATCTGCCCTCCACTATAGACCCAGCTGCCCTACAATTTTTAGCGTTGTCCGTTATGACTTGGGCAATGTCATGTCCCCTTTTTTTAAAAATAGTCTTTTTCTAAAAATAATAGTTTCTATTTTTAGTAAGGCTGATTATCCTAATATAGTAAGTCAAGTCCCGCAGACAAATCTAGAAAATAGTCTTTTATGGTGAAATAATTAAATTAGATTTTAATGATAAATTATTAAATGGAAATTTAAATATTTGGAGCCAAAAAGGGCATGGGACTTGGAGAAGCTTAAAATTGACAGTTATTAGCCTTCTTGAAATCAAATCAAAAGTTGGATTAAATGGCAATTTCTATTTGGGTGGAGGAAGTGGAGGTTCATTTATGGGAAAGTGGTTTCAACTTTTGAATTGTAAAATTCCTTCCATTCTTGGCATGGATTTTTGGCGCCCAAGAAGCTTCATGAAAAAGGAAACACATAAAATGCAATTTCTTGCTTTTTTGGATTCCTTCTATGCATTGTTTTCTCTCATAGGTTTGTGATTTTCTTCAGAGGTTGGTAAACCTATGAAAAAAAAATCTCCAAGGCTGGTAAACCGAGGAGATCTAGACTCAAAGACAGTGGCTTCGAGATTCTAGAGGCGCAACTTCACTCAGAAGTTGTATTTGTGCTGAAGATTATCATTTTGGTGTGCATTTCGTCAAATAGATTGCTGAGATAGTTGTTGTGGAGTGTGTAGTTTTGAGGTTTTGTTGTGTTGTTGTTGCTAGCAGCATTAGATATCGATTATTACAATACTTTAATGTAATTTTTTCTGTTGCAAACTTTTAGTGAGATGCTAGAGAATTTGTGTGTGGAGTTGTTGATTTTTCAGTGTTTTGGCTTCTGGGTTGTGTTACCAATGATGTAAATTTGCAGCTGGTTATTATTGTTGTTTGCTGTTGTAAATAAGAGCAATATAATGCAAATATAAACTTATTTTTGTGGCAAGGAATTCCTATTCCAGTTGCATAACATTTATTAGCAAATTTGAAAGATTTGGTGAAAGTTACAATTTACCTAATTTCTCTCTTTTTGGATTTGAGTAAAATAATTTGTTGCAGATTTGGAAAACTGTTTTAAAAGGGATATTACAGCCAAAGGCCCAACCACTACACCAAAAGACCGGCTTGATAAGGCATTTCAATTATTCATATGATAAGGCATTTACCATATTCATTATACAACCATATTATGAAACCTTAGATACGAATTGAGAATTCAAATGAAGTGACATGCAAATTAACAACATTTCAATGTCTAATTATTTGAATTTTCATTATCAATGTGCACATACAAGTTTACAACAAAATGAAAAAGCCAAAAGGCTACAACTACAAAATGACAAAATCAAAATGTAGACAATTAGATTTGCTGCTACTATGAATTTACCTCATCTTCACCTAAATCAAAATTTGAGTCACTACCACTATGAGGATTGTCCCATTCAACCAAACCCCAACCAATCCCTCTTGTGCCTCCTCTTCATCAATTTGTGTGGCATCTTTAAGATCAACATCCCACCATGCAGTTGGAGTCTATTGGTAATTAAGAGTTTGTTGTTCTTGAAATACAAGGCATTATGTAGGGTCATCAATTTCTTCACTCATTGAGGTAATCCCATTCCTCTTGATTTAATGAATGAAGTTGTATGTGGATCAATTCTTCTTTGTAGAAAAGGAATTGAAATTGTGAAAGGAGGAGAATGGCAAGCATCCTCAACTTTGTTGCATCCTTGCCATGCCATGTCCAGCATCCAATAGAGTCAATTTGAGCTAATGCATTCTTATCTATCCTTACGTCTAGTTTGCTTAATCTCAAACGCCAAATACTAAAAAGGCTAGCCATTATTTTCAAAGTAATGTTGCCTCCTCATCACTTTACATCTTTTGAAGGACCTTCCTAGGCCCTTTTTTCACTTCATCATCATTAAGAAGCACTATCTTGGGCCTTCATGCATATCATTGGAGATTAGAGCATAGGTTGGAATATGAAACGAGGTGTTTATAGTGTTCAATTGGCATGTCACGATGGGCCTAAAATGCTTCTCATATAATCCCAAATCAAGTTCCCTACTATGAATTTGCTTGCTTCATTTTTCCAAGCATATTGTAAAGTGTCTTATAAATTTCTCCAAGACTAGGAAAGTCTTTATTGACATATCTAATAACCACTTAAAATGTGAAAATAAAGAACAAACATATTTGCAAACAAAATTTTAAAGAATAATAAGACTTTAATGACAAAGAGTGAATGTTAGTATAAAAAATAAAAATAATTTACAAGCTACAAACATAATAAATTAATAAGTTAATAGTAAAATAAAATTTTTCTTACCTCACTTTGGACCACCAATCATCAATTATCTTTTTCTTTACATTTCTTTCTTCATTTATATTTTCTTTTGGCCATCTACTAAGAAGGGAATTGCAGCACTATGTCAAAATAAATCACACTCTTATAAATACTCACAAAATTTCTAACATGGTCGATCAAGATTAAAAAGGGAAGATTATTAGCATTAATCCCACAAAAGACAAAATGATAATATAAAATAAGAATCTAAAAAAGAAAACGAGCGCTTCATTTTCAAGGGGGACAACTCTTTGAAAAGTCAATATTAGACAAGAAGAATGACATGGGCAGGGATTTAAAAGAGCATATAATTAATAATAAAAAGGGTATAAATCAGCGCTTAAGTTATGAAGGGATGTGTCCCTTGCAAAGGTAAAAGTCTCAATGAAGAGGTGTGACTCCCTCTCATTTAAGGATATAAAAAGGAGTGAACAAATCATTTGGAAGGGGAACCATGGAAGGATCAAGCAGAAAAAATAAAGGCGAAGTGGAAATCAGAATAAGAAGTATATTAGCAGAAATTTATTTAAAGATTAATCTAAGTAATAGGTAGAATTATAGACATATATATATATATATGTGTTCCTACCATTGTGACATTTGCAGAAAATTAATGACCTTTGTGAATAATCTACACGCTTCTCTTCATTATATGTGATAAGGGATTTGTATAATAATCTATTTTTAATTTAGAGAAATGGATTGCAAATAGGGAGGTCGATCAACCTTTCGGGTCCACGAGAGATGAAGAAAGATTGGCCTTTATGCTCTAATCAAGTATGTCACCCTGAGATGGAATGGAAGACCGGCCTTCCATGCTCATGGGCCAAGGGGTGGAATGGAAGACCGGCCTTCCATGCCCTTGGGCTTGATCAAGGAGGATGACCAACCTCCAAGGTGAACTGAGGGATGGAAGGGCAATCCACTTTCCATGCTCTCATAGTACAAGGGCGGCCAACCTTGAGACTGCAGTTTGCAAGCATTTCAACAAATTCCGAATAGGATTATTATGGGAATCCACATTGGAATGGCTATTGCCTTAATTAGATTTTTTGATGTGACTAATGTACATGGATATCATGATGTTTACTAATGATTAGTAATATATATATTATCATTTCTTATAATTTAATGTTAATTTCTAGTGACTAATATTGTGTGCAAGACCTAAACCAAGATTTACCTTACAAAAGACAATTTAATTGATAATTTCATTATTCTTAAATATATTGCACCTATTATTCTAATTGGAATTGTGGTTTTAGGGAAAAATATAGAGATATCCCAATAGGGGACATTACATCTACTCTACTCCACATTAATTGTCATTAACTATAGAGGCTTCTACACCTCAAGCATCCCCGGTAACAAAATAAATGAGCTAGAATATCTAGTTTCCATGGGTTTAAGCTAAGTTACCGATTCCCTGGAAAAAGGCTCTGGATACTATTCGATTTGTACCAGATACAAAATTTGGGTATGATACGGCTTGGATTCAACTAGGATACGAAATGGCACTTGCGGATTCGAGCTGGATATGTCGGTTGCCTGCGGATTCGACCAGGAGAATCTGCGACGAATCCAAGCGTGAAAATGCCAAGTCCGCAGAATAAAGTGTTTTTTTAGCATTTTTTAATCATTTTTTTGACCGAATGTTGACTTCTAAATATTTTAATAATCATTGCAACCCTAATTCGTGCCTCCAAACACATTGAATAGGTAAAAACAATCTCATTTAACAATTTGTGAATGAAAAATAAGTTTTTTGCCTCCATTCTTGAACTTTCTCTCTTGCTTGCACAAGCTTGAATAGACTTGAAGGCTGATCGTTGGTTGTTCAAAGTTGATTGTTGTGCTATTCCTAAGCACTTGCAAGTGTCCGTTCGTTGCCAAGAAGGTCGTAGAGAAAGATTTGTTCAGAAGAGGTAGGTTTCTTTGAAGTTTTTTGATTTTTTTCTTACATTTTTTTTAACAAATGAACTATTTTGTTTTGTTTTTATTGTTTTGTTGATTGTTCTCATTCTTTTAAGTTTTTTAGTTTCAAATTTCAATACCAAAATTATTTCAATTTGTTGTGCCGTAGGTATTACAATGGCATCCACTTCTAACTCCTCAAGCCAATCTCGTTTCAAAATAAATGCAACCTCTCCCCTTTGGAAATATGTAGAAATGGTTCAACAATGTCCAGGTGGTGGAGTATTTATTTGGATTTGTAGTCATTGCAAAGTTCGATATACGAGCTCATACAGTCGAGTGAAAGCCCACTTGTGTAAGATCCCTGATAATGGCATCAAACCTTGTCTAGGACCTCCAGAAGGTGATGGAAAAGGCCTTGCAGATGACGTAGTGTTGAAATATATTGCTGAGTAAGAAAAAGCAGAGCAAAAAGCTGGTAGTCTTAAAGCAAGCCATCCTTTGAGGAAAGGATCTCGATCCATGAAACCCCCTACACCACCACCTACACAAAGCCATCCATTTATGAACATCCCTCAAGAGAAAACCGTGCCCTCATCAAATAAAAGATATAAGGGACCGTTGGAAGCTTCATTTCAGAATGAGGCAAGAGATATTGCTGATCAAGACATAGCAAGATGTGTCTATGCCAATGGATTGGCATTCAACATTGTTCGTTCACCATATTGGCAAAAAATGGTGAAATCTATTAATGAGGCTCCAAAGGGGTATAAGGGCCCAGGTTTTGAGAAGGTGCGTTGCACCTTATTGGAGAAAGAGGTGAAACATGTAGCAAACTCTTTGAAGTCCATAAGGGATTCATGGATCGAAACAGGGGTGACCATCGTTTTTGATGGATGGAAAGATGCAAAAAATCGCCCATTGATCAATGTTATTGCCATGTCCCCTAAAGGGGCAATGTTTTTGAGAGCAGTGGATTGTGAAGGACAGGTGAAAGATGGTCCATTTATTGTTAACATCCTTTGCCAAGCTATTGAAGAAGTGGGCCATCAAAATGTTGTGCAAGTTGTAATCGACAATGCCAAAAATTGTAGGGCTGCAGGGTTATTGATTGAGGAGAAGTATCCACACATTTTTTGGACACCTTGTGTTGTCCACTCCCTCAATCTAATGCTACAAAAAATTGGATCCAAAATTGAGTGGATCAAACAGGTGTATGTTGAGGGCGAAGACATCCAAATGTTTGTCACTAACCACCATATGACACAAGGAATATTCAGACAATTCTCAAAATTGAAATTGTTGAAGGTAAGTTAATTCTCAATATTTTTAAATTTTTAAATTTTCTTTTAATTTTAAATTTTGATTTTGTAAATACTAAATTTAAATTATATTTTAATTTTAATTTTGATTTCCAAACTGGTTGCTAAGACCTGTTTTGCCTCCAACACAATTGTGTTGAGATGACTTATAAAGGTTCGTGAGGCACTTTGTACCATGGTAATCAGCCCTAATTGGGCAATATGGAGGCAATCTAGCAGTGAAATGGCAAATAGGATCAAGCAAAGGATCCTAGATGATAGTTGGTGGGATCGTGTTGAGTACCTGGTTAGTTTCACTAAGTCTATATTGAGCGTGATCCATTACACAGACATGGATAGACCTTGTTTGGGAGAAGTATATGATGGTATCGACTCAATGATTGAGAATATGAAAACCATCATCAATGCACAAGAGGAAGATCTTGAAGAAAAATTCTTCAAAGAGCTACAGGAAATCATGGTTGATAGATGGAACAAAATGACCACTCCATTGCATCTTCTCGCTTTTGCATTGAGTCCCAAATATTATAGTCCTGAGATACTTTCTACTTCTTCAAGAGTTGCTCCATATAGGGATGTTGAAGTGGCTCAAGGGTACAAGGCAACACTTCCTAGAATCTTTAGTGATTGTGACCAACGTGATCAAGTGAGGGCTGAGTTCATGGCTTTTGCATGCTCTGGTAGTGTTGATCAAAATATGGATGCTCTTCGAGACAAGGTCAGGGTGGATGCTCATAGTTGGTGGTACTTCCATGGGCAAGAATACATGCACCTCCAACCTGTTGCAATTAAAATTTTATCCCAAGTAAGTTTTATATTTTGTAATTTTAATTTTAATTTATAATTTTATATTAATTAATAATTTTGTTTAGTTAAACTTAAATTAAAATTTTTGTAACTCTTAACTATTTAATTTGGTCTTAATAGGTTGCTAGTTCATCTTCTTCTAAGAGGAATTGGAGCACATACTCCTTCATCCACTCAATAAAATGCAATAGGCTACATTCAAAAAAGGCAGAGGACTTGGTGTATGTGCATTCAAACTTGTGCCTCCTTACACACAAGCAAAGTTCCTACAAAGAAGGAGACACAAGGAGGTGAGATATTGAGCCAGAGCAACTTGACTTGGATGCTTCCACAAGTCACTTAGCTGCACTTGATATTGATGATGAGTATGAGCCTGAAGCAGCTACTGAGTATGAGAGTGGTAGTGTTAGTGCTAGTGGTAGTGCTTGTGCGAGTGCCACTAATGTTATTTGTGGTTCTACACAAAATGTAGCATCTGACGATGCTGCTTTTTCTGATGACCCATATGATTCAGATTGATCATTGATCAATAATAGCTGATTGTAAACACTTGACATTTTATGTTTGAACTTTAATTTATAAATTTATATCATGACATTCGAGTAATCACTAATATTTTAATATTTGACTTAGTGACTATGAAAGTGGTGATGTATTTTTGCTATGTTATTAGACTATTAATATGGTGGTGTATTCTAAACTCAATTACTGCTGCAAATACGTATATATTTCTGATTTTTATATGTTTTTTGTAGTGCTGTATCCAAGCCGTACCCAACCCCAATTTTGTTTTTGACCGAATCCCGTACCAGATTCGCGTACCCGTACCCGAATCCAAAAACGAATTGGTAACTTAGGGTTTAAGGAATTTCTTTCTTAAAAATTTCATAAAGAAAGCAAGATAAGTGTGTTGGTTTCTAATGAACATCTATCTAATCCAGAAATCCAAAAATTGTGTTGATGCAAAAAAATTGTACACAATCAAATCCAGAAATCTTTGAACAAATCTATATGGATTGTGGAAATCTGATATCATTAATCTATCTATCTCTTTTTTTCCATCACTCTTTTCACCCAATATATCTTCTCTGTTTCTCTTAATGCGTTGTTCACAAATGAACACAATATGGAGTCTAGGAAATGTGCTTGTAAGCACCCTCTACCATCATGCCAACTAACTTACACTCACGTGTTGAATTAAAAATCACCTATACAACATTTGAAGGCCCAACCTTCTCTATGACATCCTTTAAAATTTGAAATTGAAAGTGTGTGTTCTTTCACTTCCCTAAACAATTAATAACTCTAAGAAAATAAGAGTTAACTGCATATGTGGCTTTGATATATATGTGGTCAATGTCTAATATTGGTCCACCCATCCTCATCTGATTTTGCCTCATATCCATCACCAAGCTTACCTTAGAATACTCCCTATCAAGGAGGGTGGTGAATAGTTTATGTTTTCTAGGGGGAATATGAGGGACCAACAACATTTATAGCTTTCAAGATTTGTCTAAAATAGGAGAGAATGTGCCATATGAAATGGGCTGGAATGGGAAAAAAAAATCACATCTAAAGAATCAGCCACTTCTTGTGATCGCATATTGAACTTCATTGCAACATTAGTAGCCCTTCTCTTTCACTTGGTAGAACCCTCTCCCCTTTGAGTACCAACATCTATGGTTTGGGTAGCCAATAGCATACTAGATTGCGGAGTCTCTACTAACATTGCCTTAATTCTTGTCTCATCCTCTATGAAATATTTTTATCCTTTGTCTGCCTATGCACAAAAGATGATTGCAAACCTTTGTGTAGCTACACCTATAATTCTTGTTGCTTAAATGACATTACCAAACTCGAGTCCCCCCTACTTTTTCTTGTCTTTGTCTATGGTTGTTATAAATTGGAAAGGGGGGTTTTAGGATTGAATGGGCCCTTCGCATAAGATTTTAGGAGAGTGGAAGGGCATTTAAATGGGTTATTTGAACCCATAGTATGTGCAGCACTCCCACACCCAAAAGAACCTTCAGTAGCTATGGCCGCTTCATTGAATCTCAACCTTTTCACCTTCACTACCTTCACTACTGCTCATATTTTTTTTGAAAACACAGCTGTAAGTGAAAACATAAAACAAAAGCCAAAAAGAACTCAGTAAGTGTTTGAAACTTCGAAATAAACCCAGCTGTAAGTGCAAACACAAAACAAAAAGCCAAAAAGAACTCCCTATAGAAAATTTGAAATAAACCCCCCAAACAAATCATTAGGATATGCAAATGAACAATAGATAGCAAACTTACCTCAAGTGATCCTGTTTTGATGCTCTTTTGTCTTCTTCTCACCGCTGTTCTCTTTCTTTGTCTTCTTACAAAATGCAAAATGGCAATGTAAGGGAGTTCTTTGTTCTTAGGTGTTAACTGTTAAGTTCTTTTTTCTAGGTTTTTTTAAAATTTTTTGTGGTTTTATTTTTGAAACTGAACATTTTGTAGGTTGGGCCATAGGGGACGTCTAGCCATCCCAAGGACGGTTGAGGGATGTCTAGGCATCCCCTACTGTCCCCTATCCTTCATGCACCATGCCATAAATGTTTCCCAGAAAATGGGGGACATTCCCAGGGATATTTCTTACTCATCCCTGCATCCCTGAAACATCCATAATGCAACTACAGTTGGAAATTCTGAGGGGAGGCATCCTGAGGAAAATAGATAAATAGACATTTTAGTTCTCTAAGGTGGTTCAACCTCCAATTCTATCAGTTGTATCATTCATATTTGCATTTATTCTCAGGTATTATCTAGAATTTGAACGAGTCTGAATAAAATTCTATCACTAAAGTTCTACATCTCTTGTCTATGCGGGTGATTTGATTTTGATTTCTTTTATGTTTCCAATTTTCACATTCTATTTCATATCTTGCTGCTGATGCACTCTGATAACTATTCCTAAGCAGTAGATAAAATTGTATTTTCCCAATAACAAATTGAGATCCCACATTTTGGTAGGTTGGCCCTGGATTACTCTTGGGATATGGTTCAGTTATATCAAAGATTCAAGTCATTCATTTTCCATCATGTCTGGACACATGATGTCAGGTTATAAGAATTTAGGTTTCAAAATCTGCGACCCTTTTAGATTATATTCTTTGTTTATTCAATGACCCCACATTGTAGACAAAGATACAGTGGTGATGAAAAACTCAATCTGGTATAAAAGATGACCAAGAATGTACTTCAGAAACAAAAAGAGGAGATATTAGATCATTTTCAGAGCGAATATTTAGAGATGATAGATCATCTGATAAAGCTTCTTCAATGGGCGATGTATTTAATGATTTATCTCTAACAGACCAAATATCTCCAACAGACCAAATACATTCAATAAACTGTTCAAGAGTTAGATGTTTTATAAGGCTATAAGCCATAAGGTACAAACTAATTGTGATTCTTGTTTTTGAAGGTAGCAATGGTGCAGATGTTGTAGACACTCTGTTGAATCAAGTTGAGTCCTACTCTCCTGTTAACATTTAAAAGTTGGAGAAGGTTTTTTCTGAAAATAGCCTCACCAACCAAGTGTTAATAGGAGATTTGCTACTAAAATAATTAGTATGATGATGAACCAATGGAGACTTGGATGACTTTAATCGCTGCCCTGAAGGAAGCATATTACCTTGTATTTAACTAGAATCCAATTCATCTAGTTAAAACAGTTGCTTCTAGGACATGCTCAATTCATCCAGGAATGCACCAATATCTTCACTAATTTGATGACAAAGTTAAGCATATGTGACTAAGAAGAATCCAATGTTGAAATATAGGGCATGCTCACAACTTCATATCCCAACGGAGATGAACTTCTTGAATATTTCAACGTTGGAAGACACCTACCAATCTGTTGTGAAGTTTGAAACAAAGTTTAAAAGCAAAGGAAAGATTGATATTTCCAAGTCTGATAAATCCCAGAAAAAGGATAAGAATGGGAGCAATTCTGATGACAGGCATCAAGATAAATGACAGTGTCAAACCCAGATGCCAAGATAATTTCTAATGATTAAAAGCAATCCAAGACTGTCAAATTTTGAAGTGTAAATAAGTTCAAGAATCACTTTAATGAAGAATATTGTGATAGGAAATCTCCATTGGCTCAGATGCAAGCATCATCCTCAATTGTTGTAGCACTAGATAGAAGCAAACAGAATATGGACTTAAACCCTATTTGCCACAGCTGCAAGTCGCAAGGAACAATTCTTATGGTAATCTTGAAAAATCATATTTCTTTATTAAATGTGAGTTCAAACTTCATGATCAACCTTTACGCTTTATTGTTAATAGTGGGAGTCAAAGAATTTGTTAATGTAGTCATGATGCTCAAACTGCCATTTACGCTTCACTGCTGGCTCTAAATTATTCAGTGATTGAGTTCATGTGCGGATAAATGTCACCAATTAGTGCCCCTTGGAACATAAATTTAAACCATTTATGGCCTGAATTCCTCTGCGATGTGCTCTATTGGAGTTGTGTGATCATGATGTTCTCCTTGGGCAACTTTGGTCTTTCCTGTGGTAGCATCTTGGAATATATGAGTTAAGACTATAAGTATTGACATTGTGGATTGATGTTAAAAGATCCCAGAGACTGTGCCTATTTTTCCTTGATTGGTGCTAAGTAATGTCATTTATTGATTAGCCAAACTAGGAAGTTTGTTCTGTTAATGATTAGGCCCAAAGAAGAAACAATAAAAAACGGATGCTGTTTCTGATCCAAAAAACTTGCTTTGAAACTATGCACTATCGAAAACCTGGAATTTCTGATCAGCAGAAACCTCATTAGCAATCCGGACATGCACATCTTCTCAAACAACAGCAAAAGCAGATAGATCAATTTCTGAAGGTGTAGACGAGGCAACATTTTATCACTAATTCGCCTTCTTTCTTGCTAATCCATCTTCTTTCTTGCATTATTTCCTAATATCATATTCTTCTATTATTTAATTATTTCACTTTATCTATATTCTTTTCTTGATTAATTTAAATAAATATCAATTTTATTTAAATTGGGTAACTAATTTTCTTTTTTCGCTTTATAATTAAATAAATTCTTTATTCATTAAGTTTTTTCCTCCGTAAATAAATAATCCTTATTTATTTAATTATTTATCATTTTTTTCTTTCCACAATTAAATAATTATTTTTAATTATTTTATTATTTATCATTTCCCTCATTTTATTAAATAATTGTTTTCAATTATTTAATATTTCACACTCCATCCTTTATCTATATTAAATAATTATTCATTTTCCTTCCCTTAAATTAAATAATTGCTATCATTATTTAATTTATTTGTTCTTAGCCAAGCCTTAAATCTCAACTAATTTATTGAGTTTAAATCTCAACTAATTATTCATTTTCCTTCCCTTAAATTAAATAATTGCTATCATTATTTAATTTATTTGTTCTTAGCCAAGCCTTAAATCTCAACTAATTTATTGAGTTTTGGTCCATCCTTCTCATCCTTATCTTTTTTCTTCTCAATTAATCTCATCCATTGATGGTCATACCTTATCATCTAATCCTTACCCTTTATTTGAATTGGGTTTTCTATAAAAGCAAGCCATCACCTTCATTTCAACCTTAACCACAATCTTTGAAGTTTTGCTATCTATCTTGAGATCTAGCTATCTTGCATCAATATCAAACTTATCACATATCTTGTATACTACAAATCTGAGAACAAACAAAGCAAAATGGAGAAGAGCAATGAAAATGAATCAACTTTGACATAGAGATTGGGTATTATTGCATTATTATTGTGATTTCTATTGTCATTTGTGCTTCATTGTTAGATTAGGGTCTTTATTAGTTAAAATTAGATAGTTTTGTGGTTGCTATCATTGATTTATGCTCATTCCTCAAGAGGTATACAGTGATTAATTTTCTTTATTTTCAGTTTATGCTTGTCGGTTCTCTTGTCTGCATCATGGTATGCAAAAAACTGTAATATGATGGAAGGAACATTGTTTGATTCAATCCCCTAAACATGTATATTTATTTAAGGAAAGGTATACTGAATCTAGACTAAGACTACATATCCTTATTCCTTAAGAGTTCTGTGTAAGAAAAGTTTAATCCTAACAATGGATTTGGCTGTTCCTTATGTATCTTGAGGTAGTTAAAATCACTTGTAAAGAGGACTGCTATACTTCACCGCAGTTATTTGGCCTCAGTCAATCAGGAATACTAGGAGTCCTAACCTATGATTTGGGAAATCTAACCAGAGAAAAAGTACTAAGCCATTAGAATTAGGTGTCAACACATTTTTTTAGGGAGATTAATGTCATGCACATGAATTCGCTGTCAGTCAGCATAACTGCTTGTTATTATCTCTAGACGTTGATATCGTTCACCATTCTCTCCTAAGAGCACCCGAGTCTGGAAGTAGAGGAGTCCTAATCTAGGATTTAGGAAACTCTGACCAGGAAAAAAGTACCAAGCCATTAGAAACAGATGTCAACACGCTTTCTTTATTGGGAGTTAATGGCATTCACTGGAAGTAGAGACATGGATTCGCAGACAGTGAGCATAAATGGTTGTTACTACATCTGGACGTTGATATCCTTCACCATTCTCTCCTAAGAGCTCTAGAGACCAACAGTAGAGAGTTGATGCATACCCTCGAAAGGCTGAGGGCAACTTCATTAGGTAAAGTTGAGATAAGAAAAATAATTGAAAATGTATAAATACTATTCATTTTTAAAGTTCTTAAAAAGTTTTATCAGCTTTCTGTTACTCTGTCAAGGTTCTGATTTATTGTAAACAATTGTAATACAATGTGTATTTCTTTATTTATTTTAATTTAAGTGTGGGGGAAGAGGTACATAACACCTTAATTGTTGCTGCTGGATTAAATTAGAGTTTAAATTGCCAAGAAGCATTGCCAGCAGAGTTGGGTAACAATTATGGTGAACCACATGATTACTTTTGTAATGCTTTGATCCGAGGTCCATGCAAAGTTTTGTACTAAAAAGACTTTGTCAATTTGAACTCAAATTATTTAGTTTTGTCTGTATTTTTAATTTTCATTTGCTCGCTAATGAATGAGCGTAGATAGGAACCATATCATAATGTTTCATATGAGTATCTTATCTTATTCTGATGCATATGTTATATGTAAGAAACATTCTCTCCTTGCAATACTTATCCTTTGTTTATTTGTCAGCAGATAGAGAATTGTTCAAAGAGGAAAAGGAATGCGCAAACCATGGCTCACAGCATATTAGTATGAGTAAAATTCTGACGCCAGATTATATGGGAAATAAAGTCAAGAAAAGAAACAAAAATGATCATTTGACTGGAGCAACAATTTCGCCTATGGCAATGAAATCAAATAAAATTCCAGATGATACTGTTCAGGGGCCCGGTGAGGCAAGTTTGGGCTTTCCAACTGTAGCTTTTGCTCAGGACCTGACTAGCAATCAAGAACAAAATATTTGTAGCTTACAAAATTCAACAAAACATGATGGAACTGATGCTTTCAATATAACAATGAAGGTTGCTCTTGTTTCGAACAAAGGACAAGAATATGCAACAGACAAGCCATCAGAAGCTAGTATATTGCCTATACAAGGCCAAGGCGAGCCTAGTGAGCCTAGAATGTCACCACCAATACTTGATGGCAATATATATTCATACAACCAACCATCTTGCCTAGACATGTTAGTGGGAAACAGCGTGGTTAACATTGGCTCTTGTTCTGCTACTCCAGGATCATCAAAAGTGGTTTCTGTTCTAGATCCATCCAGCCCACGTTCTGTTTTGCATGCCAAGCAGCCTTTTAAATCACGGAAAAGAGCTAGAAAGCTGAAAGTCTGTCCTCAAGAAATGAAAAGACATCTGGTAGCACTGGGTAGAAAACTATGTCGAAAAGTTATCAAACAAAATCCGAAAATTCCACAAACCTCATCTGCGCCTATGGATTTGAAGTCTCATTGATAACGATTTGTAGTTGTTAAGATCATATTTTTTGTGAGAAAGTATTCTTTTGAATACAATCCAACCTTTAGCCCATATTTCCTGTTCTTTCAGATAGAAGTGTGCATTACAAGAATCAGGTACTCAGTCGCTAATTGGTGTGGGTGTGTTCTCGAAAATACAATTATATTTCCCTAACAAATAAAAGGGCGTGTATTCGATCAATTCTTTTGTTTTCCTTTAATCCATGGCTAAAGGCCGGAGTACAATTTGGCAGGTTTAAAGCCAGGTAACAAATGGTCAATGTTTATTTTGTTGGACTGGATAAGCTCATTTCACCTAATGCAGTGGTGAAAATTCATCTTCATTGGCATTAATGCAGGTACGTGCAGTCATTTTAATTGGTTGGATGCTAATTCAAATTTCATTCAAATAAAGAAGAGTAACTTTTGCTTACAAATTAAAGACTGGAAACTCAAAGCACAAGGAACTGGTATGCCATTCACAATTTTTTGGGAGCTTAACTTTTGTCCCACTATTTGCAAACAGCTCTCCTGGTTTACATGCAAGGGCCAAAAACTATGACCTCTTTAAAAAAAAATGCATTTGCCTCCTCAATGAAACATATTTCAGCAGTCTACTATACAGCCTGAAATAATTAGTGCATTGCAAATATTTAAGTCTTACTCAATTTTCACAATATATTTTGATTTAAAAGATTCAATGATCCTCAGTATTTAAGCATAAAACATATGAGGTATATAATGGTAGGATTCAAGCTTTAGGAGATATTTTTCTAAATTAGTCCATGGATAAGGGAAATAGATGTAAATTTGGCCATCAGATTTTATGCCATGTTTTACAAAAGAATTTCGACTTTATTGAACATTCTTTAACATTTATTCACTAAATTCTTTATAATAAAGAGTTACAGTATATTACTACTAAAATTTGAGGTATTAAAAGACATCTATACAGCATATCTAAATTTGTTGAAATGTATTATAAATAATAATAAAAATATATATAATGAATTATTTTTTAAAATATAATTATAATTTCAATATTTAAAATAATATTAAATAAATAATAACAATAATACATAATGATAATGAACAATTAATTAATTGAAAATCTAAAATATTTTCAACATTTTTATTAATTATTGATTAAATATATATCTTAATATATTGTGCATAGCTTCTAGTTTTTGTAACAACTCTCAAACTTGTTGATTTTGGATGACAATTTATGAACACAAATCAAGAAAAAAATTAATAATTTTCATTACCAATGGGTCACAAATTACATCATTGCTAATGGGGTAATTTGGACATCATTTACCCTTACAAAATTGATCCCCAATAAATTAACAAAAATCCAAGAACATTAAGGCTGAAATATAAGAAACTATGCAATCTTGGATGAGAGACTACAAATTCTATCCCACAAAATTTCACAATCTTCAACTGACACATTCAAAAATCTACCCTTGAATTCCCAGCTTGCAAACAAATTCTTCAAAGGCCTTCTCCCGCCTTCAAATTATAAAAAATATAAGGGAAGCTAACCCAAAATAATTCTCTAGACCATTTACAATTTGTCCAAGTATGACATGTAGCATGAAGATTCTAGTCAACTAATCAAGAATGCAACTCCAAAATGGATCTCTCTCCAAGTGTCACACCATTTTTACAAGGAGGTCAAGGTTTGAAGTCAAGGATTCAACTTTTTAATTCCCTCCAAATGTGATGTCATTCATTAAGACAAGGCATGCAAGATTCTTTACATATTGTAACTCTTGTATATTTGAGCACCCTTTTCAAGGTTATTTGCATGCAGATGAAGTTCAAACCACACCAAGTGCTCTCATCTAAAATTATGACCCTTTAGCTTCCACTAGATGTCATAAGCTTTGGAACTCATGTAAAATGGCACCCCCAAGATTCCAACCAAAGTATCTAAATGAGAGAGAAATATTTGCATTTGAATTTTTGAAGAGTAGAGATTGCCTCTCACACCTAGAAACACAAGGTTAAACCACCAAAAAATAAAATTAAGATTTTTTTTTGGTTGAAATTGATGGTTGGACACCTAAGATGCTCTTTCATCACACTCCAAGTGAGAGCTTATGACCATCGTACTCATACATAGGTCTAGGTAATAAAATTGTCATTTCTATTTGTAAACAAACTTCAATGTGCCCCTTCCCTAAAGATAGGTACCTTAGAAGAAATATGCTTTTTTTCCTTTGCCTCTTCCATCTTCTAGCTAGGTCATGTCCTATCCTCCACCAAGTCGTACCTCTCCTCTTTTTCCATTCTCTTGTAGGTTTTTGCCAACCATTCATCCTCCACCAAAATTTTGTCCATTTCCATTCTCTACTACTTACACCTCATCGCCTCCCCATTAAGAAAAATCCCAACATCAAAAAATCCTCTTAATGAACCCTTAAAATGTGGGATGTTTGTTAAAATTAATGTAAAAATATAAATAATGGCATCTATAGACACCTAAAATCACATCTCAACAATTTTGTTGTCATTAATCCGCTTCACATCATCACTTCTAAAATTAATTAATTAAATCATATTTATTTAATTAATTGTCTTAAGTTGTCTTCCAATATTAATTAAATAATTTAAATAATTTAATTAATAAAGCTAACCCTTCTTGCATCAATTGAATAAGTTGGGACTATTTGTTTAATTAACCAAACATTCTTCCAACATCCAACCTTAAATAAATCCCATCATGTCCATTCCCAAAAATTAAATAATTAAAATATTTTTATTTAATTTTCTCTTTTTCCTCTCACATCATTAGTGCACTAAATCCAATTAATTAATCTAGCTAATCATTTGCACAAGTCAAAGCATTATTAATCAAGTCAAATCTTGTCTAGGTCCCTAGAATGCACATGTCCAAAAAAAGACTTTGCATGCATATTTGACTCATGCTTCCCACTTCTCCAAAAAATTCTTAGGAAATCTCATCCATCTATTTTTCAAGAAGATCTTGAACTTTCACATAAATAATAAAAAAAATTTTTGGTCTTGCAAAAAGGTTCTATTTGATCCTTTCCCTCCATTCTTTTTGAAAAAATCCCACCCGTCAAATCTCCTTGAATCATGGAGCTCCATTTATACATCAATTACAAGGTGCTAGTTGGAAACCTCTCATGACTTCAAAGCTCTCAACCAATCCCAACCCTTCTCCAAAATCAATCCTATCCATTGATTGGCCATCCCAAAATCTATAAATAACATCTCATGTAAGCTATTTTCACTAATCCATGAATGCTGAGGTTATGTTGCTCATGCGAGCATCTTCATACCATCAGTTTCACACTAAAATCTTGAGCATATCCACACTCATAGTGTGCAACAAGAGGCATTGAAAATATTTCTTTGAGTCTTTCATTTTGGGTGCACTCGCCTCTTAAGCTCAAATGGAGGTGAGAATTGAGCATGAGGTAAATGTTTAAATTTGCATGTTCAATTCTTGTTTTTGTGTTTCTTGCATCTTTTGTTTATATTTTGGCATGCTTAGTGGGACCCATGTCTCTAATCCAACAAGTTTTTGAGTTATTTGAAATTGTGTTATAGGTCTTCAATTTGACATGTTTGCCTCATTTTTGGTGTTTAAGTAACACATTTGCTCGTAGTGTGGCATATATGTTTGTAGCCTATAAATACAATGACCTAGTAGTCTCCACTTGGTTTTGGTGTTTTCTTGCAAAATTCTAACACTTTGGGGATATTTTCATAGGGTCTTTTAATCCATTAGCTATTTTGTGCTTTGCTTAACATTTTGGGTATAGACCATTTATTTTGCAAATATCTCATGTTTTTGGTTGTTCCAATTCAACATTTCTACTTTGTAAATCAATGTCTACATTTTCTTTTGCCATATCTATTATATGGATCGATCCCTCCTTCCCCAACAATAAATCAACCATTTTCATCATTTTAGGGGTTTAGCCTTCTACATATTCAATTTATTTTTAGACATTGTACCCCTATCTTGTTTGCATGCTCAATTGACCCTTTTCATTTAGGATAACCTTATACTTTTGTGGGTTTAGTTGTGTTATGTTGACCCTTGTCACATTTTGTTGTATGCACACTTGTGTCAACATTTTCACTATCAAGTGACATTTATGTTTCATGATTAAATGCTTCCATCGCATAGCTTTGAATTCATACTTCACATCATTTTGGGGCTCTCAAATTTTTCTTTTTGGGTTTTTATTGGATTATTAACACATTGACTTAATTTTCCATCATTGCTCATCTTCTATTTTGTAAGTTATTTCTACTCTTTAGGGAACTTTCCTATTTATTGCTTTATTGCGGAATCCTCTATATTTGGCATACTTGTGTCCTAGTTTGGTGTCTATGTCCTTGCATTGATGTTTCTACCTGCATTGAATGGTGTCTACATTGGTAAATGCTAGTAAATGAAAAACCATCTCTTTGATGTTTTTATCTCAGTTTGGTGTTTCTATTATGTTTTTTAGTGTTTCTAAACCTTTGTTGACACATCTACTTTGAGATATCTAAATTTGTTCATTTTCCTTGATTTTGTGTTAACCTTTGGTGCAAGTCGCTAGTACTAATATGATTTTGAATCTAAATCATTTTCCAAAACCATTTAGAAAATACTAACATGTTTGTTGTAGGTTTGATTGTCAAAGGACTTATCTTTTTCCACTAGTGTGGTTGCATACTTATATTTTCTAACTAGAAACAACACTGTTTGTCTTGCTTGTGAGGGTATTTGGTTGTATTCTCTCTCCTCACACTTAAAGGTGATCTTAGAGATCAAAAAAATCATTTCATCCTCTTTTATTTAATTCACAACTTAAGTAAATCTAGTCACATATGCTCTCTCCTTCCCCGACAAAGTGATCTTGGAGATCAAAAGCACTTGGTTTTCTTTCTTATAGAAAATTTTCCCTAAATTTCATCACCAAGGGGATGACCAAACCTTTGTATTCCATTAGGGTACACAAACTTGGGAGAGAATCTAGATTCTCTCCCTTTGGCATAGGACATTTCTCATTCAACTAAATCAAAAAATGGGCAAGATGGGAGTCCACACATTCACTTGCTAATGGACCATCAGGGGGCCTAATCATCTTGTGGAACCCAAAAGCGGTAATTGTTAAGGTGCATAAAAATGAGAATAATTGGCAAATGATAGAGGTATAAAAATTTGATTTGCAGTTGTGGCTAATTAACTTTTATGGCCCTACTTTTACCTTGGACAAGAAGAACTTGTGGGATGATCTAACTTAGCAAATAGGTATGATTCATGCAGAGAAATGCATAGTGGTAGGGGATTTTAATGCAATATATTCTTTGCAAGAGAAGAATGGGGGAATCTGTCCTCCTACAAGAGTAATGTCAGATTTCAGTTCTTTTATTTCTAACAACACCTTCAAGGATATCAAGCCAGCCTCGGGGAGTTTCACATGGACCAATAAGAGGAAAAGGATTTTTACAAATTGCAGAACGACTCAATACATTTTTAGTGTCCTCCAACTGGTTGCATGCCTTGCATAGTCTATTGTCTGATATTCTTCCTTACCTTGGTTCAAATTATTACACAATATATTTGAATATAGCTAATATTACAATTTTGAAAGCCAAATCTTCTTTTAAATTTGAAAGCCAAATCTTCTTTTAAATTTGAAGCTATGTGGTTTAGACATCCGCAATTTATGGATCTTCTGAAGCAATGGTGGGTCAATGCTCCTTTTACACAAGGCACTAAGATGTATCAGTTTCATATGAAGCTAGCATTTGTGAAGCAGGAAATTAAAACTTGGAACATACAAGTATTCAAAAATATCTTCCAATAGAAAGATATTGTTTACAAAGAGTTAATTGCAATACACAAAAACATAATTTAAAAGGGCCTAGATGTAGCTTTGTATGATAAACTAAAAAGCTTGCAAGAAGAACGGGAGGAGTTATGTGCAAGAGAAGAAGTTTACTAGAGACAAAAGTCATGAGAACTATGGTTAAAAGAGGGAGATCGCAACACAAAGTTCTTCCATGCTTCTGCTCAGATTAGAAAGGCAGCAAAGCCAATTCAAACTATTAAACAACTATCCACTAGTAGTTAGTTAACAAAGGAAGAGGATATAAATAATGAAGGTGTCAAATTTTTTTCTGAACTCCTCTCTGCGTCGGTCAACATAGATGCTAATTCAAGTGACGATCAACAAGAATTGTTGGATACAATCCCAAATCTCATTAGAGAAGAAGATAATAAAATGCTCATGAGGCCTTTCACTTTAGAAGAAATAAAATTTGTTGTCTTCTCTCTCACTCTGGATAAAGCACCGGGCCCAAATGGCTTCACAACAATATTCTTTCAAAGGGGTTGGGAGTTTTTGTCATTTGAACTCCTTTGGGCGTTGGAAGAATCAAGAAGAACATGGTTCATGTTACATCAATTTAATGTTACCAATATTGCGATTCTGCTGAAATTTAAAGACCCCACAACCTTTGCAGAGTTTAGGCCAATCTCTCTTTGTAATACAATATATAAAATCTTCACGAAATCAATTTATCTAAGGCTCCAGCCAGTTATTCCACGTATTATCTCTCAGGAACAAGGAGGATTTGTACCTGGAAGGGAGACATATGAAGGGGCAATTTTAGCACATGAAGTACTACATACAATTTTAATGTCAAAACAATCCACATTCATTGTTAAGTTAGATATGATGAAAGCTTACGACAAGGTAGATTGGAAATTTCTGAATAAGGTGTTGACAAGGTTTGGTTTTAGTTCACATTGGCGGAAGTAGATAATGTCATGTTTATCTGGAGCCAAATTCTCAGTGATCATAAATGGAAGTCCTACAGGTTTTTTCTTTGTATCACAAGGGGTCAGGCAAGGGGATCCTCTTTCCCCATTTCTTTTCATTATAATGGCAGAAGCTTTAAGTAGGTTTATTATCTTCAAGCACAATCAAAGCTTATGGCAAGGGGTGAAGATTCCAAGTTCAAACATTTCAGTTACGCAGTCTCTGTTCGTGGATGATACTCTTTTCTTCAATAAGGCCTCAGTATTGGAAGCTAAGCAGGTCAAAGAAGTTCTCACAAAATATTCAACTGCTTCTGGTCAGAAAATAAATCCAGGGAAATCCAAGATTTACATTCTAAACACCCCAGAGGATCTCAAGAAGAAAATAGTCAGTATCTTAGGCTTCCAAGCAGCTAAGTTACCATGCTCTTACCTAGGCATTCCTTTTTTCAAAGGTTCTAATAGATCCCATTACTGGGACAAGGTAATCAATAGGTTAAAGGCAATAATTTTAATATGGAAGGCCAGATGGTTATCACTCTCAGGAATAATTCTTCTCATCAGATCAGTCCTGTCCTCCATCCCTAATTATTTCCTTGCTGTTCTAAAAGCTCCAGCTTCGGTAATCTTGGCAATAGAAAAAATAATAAGGTCATTCTTGTGGAAAGGAAATATTGATGGTAAAAAAAAAATCCCACTGATTTCTTTAAAAAATCTGACAAGAGGAAAAAAGAAAGGAGGAGCGGGAATTCAAAATCTTTCCTTGACAAACAAGGCTTTTGGGGCCAAACTAGTATGGAAAATGTATACCAACCCCGAGGCAAAATGGTCTAAAATAATGCAGTCTAATTATCTAGACAACGGGAGCCCTTCAAGAATACTAACTGTGGTGGACCCTCCAAAGGGATCTACAATATGGAATTTCATTCTAAAATGCAGAAACCTCATTACAAAGTTCGCATCCTAGGAAGTAAATAAAGGGAAGAGTGTAAAGTTTTGGGCTGATTCATGGAATGGCAATCCCCCTTTATTTGAAAATCAAGATCTGCGAGAGATAAGAGATATATTAACTGAAGCTTGGGGAGAAAATTTGTTGGATTATGTGCAGGCTTTAGGGTTTATAAATGGAAAAGTAGTGTGGAAAAAACCAACAAGCAATCTATTGTCTGGTCAACAGTTGGAGGTTTTCAACGAGGTTATGAAAGGACAAACAATATTCTTGTTTGATAAGCTAATCTGTTTATTTTGGGCTGCTTCTAAAGTAGGGTCTTATACTGTAAAAGAAGGTTACACAACTTTGTGTAAAGTTGACCGATTTTCTCAACCCCAACGTGCTTTCAATTTTTGTTGGAATAGTAAAGTACTACCAAAAGCAGGTAGTTTTACATGGTTGGCTCTACAGAAACAAATTCTTACTAGTGATCGGTTGGTCAAACTAAGAATTGTAGATCCTTTTAAATGTCCTGTGCGAGAAATAATTTGAGTTAGTTGATCATCTGCTCCTGCAGTGTACATTTGCCAGTCAGTGTTGGGATATTTTCAAAGCGAGGTTAGAAATATATGCTCCACTCCCAAATACTCCATGGGATCTATTTCAAAGTTGGCTGGTTCTATTTCAATCTTCATTATTTTCTTGCATCTGGCATATTGTTCTAACTATTGTGATTTGGAATATATAGTGGGAAAGAAACATGAGAATTTTTAGGAAAATAAAAGCTTTAGTTAAGGTGGTCATTATAAAAATTGAGAAAGCCATATCAGAAGGGGTCAATGAATGTGTTCAGAAAGAGAAACCTATTAATTCATTGTTTACAAATTGGGACAATAGTATTCTAAAGTTTTGGAAGAATATTAAGATGCCTTTTGATGACAGTGTGCCTAATATTAGTTCTATGAAAATTAACAGAAACACAGTTAAATGGAGTCCACCGCAATTGGATTTTGTTAAGCTAAAATTTGATAGGGCAGCTAAAGCAGAATCAGGGCAGTCAGGGGCAAGAGTTTGTATAAGAGATTCGTCAGGGAACCTAATTGTAGCCTCCTCTTTCAATTTACATCAAGGTACAAATAATAATGCGGAAGCACAAGCGTTACTAATGGGTTTGGAACTGGCATGCGGTTTAAAGGTGACAAAGTTACATATAGAAGGTGATTCCATGCTAATCATAAATGCTTGTAGGGAGAGGAAATTATATAATTGGAATCTAAATTATATCATGCAAAAAATCTTGCCTCTTATGGAAAAATTCCAAGCCATTGTGATTTCACACACCTATAGAGAAGGGAATAAAGTTGCAGATTTTCTAGCAAACTTAGGATGTGCGGATAAGGAGATCACGATTACAAATGAGTTAAAGCAACTATCTGATTTTCCTCAATTAATTCAGTTAATTGAACAAGAGGCAAATTTAAAGGTGATAAGGGCTTGATAAGATCAACATTTGCAATGTCTACACGGTTTGGGAAATCATTTCAAATCCTACCTCTAGATTTATTGGCTTCGCTAACGGTTTTCATAAAAGGTTTCTTTCATCCAAATTTGGAAAGATCTAATGAAGATTTGCATTCATTGTTAAAAGTGCCGACTTTTTTCTTCATTAATCGTCAATAGGCAAATGCATACTATTTTGGATGGAGGATAGGATATTTAGCTACCATATTGATGATGTACAGTCTTGCAAGCATCGAGGATTTAATTCCTTCAGCAAAGGTAACTGTGGTGTGGGCCCCATCCGAATAGAAAGCAAGCCGAGGCGACGTGTCAATCAATTGGATCCCGACAAAAGGAAAGAGAAGCATCTCGAAGGGAAGGTCCAATAGGACACCATGTGGTGGCGACTGAAAAGTTGTGAGTGGTATCAAAACAAAAGGCGAACAAAATCCCGACAAAGGTAACTGCTAGGATGTGCAAATAAGGAGATCACGATTATAAATGAGTTAAAGCAACTGTTTGATTTTCCTCGATTAATTTAGTTAATTGAACAAGAGGCAGAGTTAAAGGTGATAAGGGCTTGATGAGATCAGAATTTGTAGTGTCTACACGGTTTGGGCGATCATTTCAAATCATACCTCTAGATTTTTTGGCTTCGCTAACGGTTTTCATAAAAGGTTGCTTTCATCTAAATTTGGCAAGATCTAATGAAGATTTGCTTTCATTGTTAAAAGTGTTGTCTTTTTTCTTCATTAATCGTCAATGGGAAAATGCATTCTATTCTGGACAGAGGATATGATATTTAGCTACCACGTTGATGATGTACAGTCTTGCAAGCACTGAGGATTTAATTCTTTCAACAAAGGTAATTACGGTGTGGGCCCCATCCAAACAAAAACCAGACTGAGGCGACGTGTCAAGCAACTAGAGCTCGACAAAAGGAAAGAGAAGTGTCTCGAAGGGAAGCTTCGATAGGATGCCACGTGGTGGTGGCCGGAGAGTTACGAGCGGTATCAAAACAAAAGGCGAACAAAAGCCCAAAAAAGGTAACTGCGGTGTGGGCCCCATCCGAACAGAAAGCAGGCCGAGGTGACGTGCCAAGCAACTGGAGCCCGAAAAAAGGAAAGAGAAGTGTCTCAAAGGGAAGCTTCGATTGGATGCCACGTGGTGGTGGCCGAAAAAGTTGCGAGCGGTATCAAAACAAAAGGCGAAGCCGTGAAAGAAAGAAAGACCGCGAAGGAAAAGAGCAAGGACGGTTTTGTTGGGGGCCTTTTTCAGAGAGAACACTTAAAACACTGCTAGGGCTTTGTCAAAATATTTGAAGCAGTAAGGCTAGGTTTGCAAGTTAAGGATGATGGCATTCTGGTCAAGGTTTTGAGGAAGAATGTGTTAGAGTTGCCTTCCGAACTAGCACCGACGACAATAGCAGAGGCTAAATGGGATGCAGCGGAGGTTTTCGAGGAAAGTCTAGGTTTTAGGGATCAACATGGTCATCTTGCCAGAGCTCATATTCAAAAGGAGGGAAATGAGGATGATGAACCATTCGTGGGGCATGATTTTTTTGCCAATGATTTGGGTTTGTAGGGTCTGATTGAAGGGTAGGGTGAAAATTCAGTTCAGGGTGGTGATCAGATGGAAGAGTGAGTGTCAGAGCTGGCATGATTTTTGTTTGTTTTCCTTCTAGGGTTCTGCAGATGTGTCGTTATTTAGTATATTCTCTTATGCACGGGGTTTATGTATTATTTGGGTTATGGGTATAAATCTTTGTACTTTGGGTGGGGTAATAGTATCAAATTGTATATAGTTGGAAATTGGTAGATTATTAGGTAGGGTATATAGGTTTTTAATATGGCTTGTCGGATTTCTCATCGACATTTTGGTCCGTTTGTACATTTTTTGGGGCTATAACCGGTTTTCTCCTTGGCTCTTTCTTGCCGGTATGCCCTCCAGAGCCAGGATTTTGTATTACCTATCTATTATAATATTAATAATATCGTGGTCTTCCACTCTTGCTTAAAAATAAATAAATAAATTTTATCTTAAAAAATAAAGGAGAGTGGGTTACTCTTTTTCATCAAGCCATTAGACATACCCCCTCATTCTATGAAATATAGACTCACATAGCTTTGGGTATATAGAGGACATTCCTAACAAGCTTGTATAGCCTAGATAGGACCTATTGGCCATATTTGGTTGTAATGCATTGGTGAGCTATTATACTTAGGAAGTTACTCACCTTGTACCCTTAGAGATGAGTTTATAGGTTAAGTATATTATCCCTTCATGGAATTAAGAGATCTTGGGTGATAAAAAATGGTTAGTGCCTCATCATAGGCCCTACATTCCTTGTCTTTTAAAAAGGGCATATTTGTGGCCTTACAATCACTCACACTCCAACTTGAATAATCTAGGATGTTCATGTGTTTGGCATGTTTTCTTGTGTGAAACATGTTCTTACCCTTAAAACCTAAAAAAACATCTTTAACTCCAACCAAAATCCAAAAACAAACTTTAAATTGGACCAAAACCTAATCATCTTGCCAAGGTTGAAATCCAACATCTAACTTCCATCATCCATAAATTAAAATTCAAACCTCTAAACCAAACATCCTTTAAACCAAATATTAATCTATTATCCTCAACCAAACCCCATTATCCCACTCCATGACCCTAAAATTAAAATTTTAAAACCCAACTCAAACACAACCTAAACCAAGATCAAACTCCATCCAACCTTCCACTATCTCTTCAAAACAAACCCATTAACCTCAACCTGATGTCCATAATTCAACACTAAATCAAAATCAACCTTCATCCAATCAAAATTGAAATTATTTTGAAATCAAGACCTTGATCAACCACCACCATCACCTTTAACTTACTCCTACTTAATAATTTTCCCATATTAAGTGGAAAATCAAGTTAATCAAATCCAATCAAACCATATGATACAAATTTAATCAAACTAGCTTAAAAACTTGCATATCTTAAGTTATCAAATCTAGACACCTAAATCAAATCTTGCATGAGAACTTGCCTATCTCAAGTAGGAAAATCAAATATCAGATCCTCACCAAAATAAAACTTAAGGTCTTGACAATTAAATCACATTCAATTTAAAACACATCAACCAAATCAAAATCAAATCAACCCATCCAACCTCCAACCTCAACTTAGTCAATCCATTTCATAACCTAAAAATAACCCTTAGCAAACAAGTCAAACTCAATTAAATTTATGCACTTCCATCCACAAAAATCCACATCAAACACTTCAAATCAAACCAACCACCTCAGAACCAAACCATAATTTTATCACCTATAACTAGATCTCAAGCGATGAAAATATTGGACCAACACAATGAGAATCCTTTTTGCATCTAGCTATGGTTATGACCCACATGGAAAAATTTCATCTCATCCAGCACACCATGACACTATCAATGAGTAAGGAAATCTTGTTTCAACCTAAGTATTGACCTTAGTTTCGATATTTCCTCCATAAAAAAACTATGAAAATATTAATGGATCACCTTTTAGAAATTAATAAGCACCACTTATTGGAATAATTAATCAACACATGAGCCAAACTCCCCCATCACTATGACATTTCAAAATTAACAATCTACATAAGAACCCACCACCTAATCCACTTTTGAGAACCCATGGGGCCATCTCACCCCTCGACTATCCCACAACTTTCTTATTTTAAAAATAAAGGAGATATAGTGTTCTACCACACCCTCCTCATGCTTCATCATCAAACCCACACCACTAGGATCCATCTCATTTATCTAACCTCAAAATAAAATGGTGCATGTATCTCCAAGTCATGAAAATCAACCCTCTATGAAAAATCAAGATCCACATCACATACAATTTTCTACTAATCCACCTCACATCAAAATCCCATATGTGTCATTTGATAAAAAAAAACCCCCTCCATAAATTCTTTTGGGTCTTAATCCGATAGTGTAAAAAATTGCTTGAGTCCTAATCCTTTGTACATTAGCCCTTATTTTCCCATCACCTATAACCAATATGAGAAATTTGTAAATGGGTCTCCCTTGGCCAAGTTTCCTTAAATGTTATTCCTCATCATCCCCTATGTTCCAAATATATGTTAAAATTTTTAAAAAGTAAAAATTTCTAGACCTAGGAAAGTTTTGGTCATCTTCGTTAGTTTCTATAGAGTTGAGGAGTTTTAGTAGACTACCAAACTTCTAGTTTTTTGAACTCCTATCTTGATTGTTGGTCCCACATAATTTTTTTGCATAGTCTATTAGGTCCCCTCCTAATTTTTTCTTTCTTTCCATCAATTTGTAAGATTTTGATGGATGTTCAAAATTCACCTTCTTTGTCCCAACATCTTATCCTCTTTCACATCCTTGTATTCTTCCATTCCCAACTTTTGGTAAATTTTCATGTACTTTACAAAATTTTGGGATTTCTCCAGGCTTCTCCCTATCCAAGTGTCAATCTTTAGATCTCTCAACCTCCCATCCCTTTTTGCACCCCCACAATATTTCATTCCCCCTCTTTTGTGGGCTTGTGGGTTTCTAACATAATTATTCTATTTCCTTCCACCTCTAGACACATAGACCTCAAATTCCCTAATCATTTCTTTCATTCCTTCCAATTCCTTTTTTGTTGAACCCTATTGCACTTCTAAACCTTTGATCTTTCTCTAGTTCTACCTCCACCTCCATTCACTGGTTTCACTTACTTCTATCACATTCCTTTCAATCCTTTTTATGGACCCATTCAATGGACTTTCACTCTACAATTTCAATGTCCCATCCTAACATCCACTTTTGCAGTAAGATCCCACATTTCTCACAAGAGCTTCTTTTTTCTCAATTCTTTTACTATATAGTTTTAGTGGAATTATGGACTTCCATATGTGATCGGACATATTAGTATGGGTCGATTATGCTTGATCCATGAAGAATCGAAGCATAACAAAGCCACTAACGTCAAACCTCAACAAGATCATTCAAATAAAGACTAAACTAAACATTTATCAGAACTAACCATTTTAAACTACGAAAGCATTAAAATGTCTACTCTAACCCATTTGAAACTTATCCCATTATGAGATTGGTGTCATGTTGATGTGAAACGATGACCCTTTCCCAATCTCGTGGATAAATGAGCTTGCCCCAGTCAATTTTATTCAAGGAAACAGATGGAACGATTGTGAGATTTGTATGAAAACATGATTTTAATCTAAATGAGCATGATGCAAACTATTTTAATATGATGTTATGCTAAAAATGATCTAGATATGAAAAAGCTAAGCTACTATAATTGGATTCTAAGCTAAAAGATTCAAACCATAATTAATAAACAAGCTAAATGGATGCATTATTTGATCATGGAAGCCATTAATGGAAGTTCAAAACTAAATAATGCTATTAAAATGAACTAAAAGATGCTAAATGTGTGCTAAATATGAGTGTGAGTGATTTCAACAACATAAGTTTGCTTTTGAAAGATGGATCCATTTGTCTCCAAATAGTGACCTATTTATAGGAGGACAAATGAGAAATGGAGGGTTGATATCAAAATGGCTAATCAACGATCAAGGATGGAGGAAATTGGAGGCATTGATCATAGATTCTCATCAACGGGTGAGAATGCAAAATGAGATTTAATCAAGGGTTCACATTCCCTCAAACAAACACACTTTTGACCTGAACAAGAGGTCAAAAGTTAACTTGCACAAGAAGTTACAAAGTATGCACATGAAGCTAAGTAAGTTTGTTGAGAAAAAGGAATATTCCTCTTTTTCAAATGAGTGAGGAGAGAGAATATTCCTTGGAATATTCTCATGGGTGAGGAAAAAGGATAATTTAGTTAATTAAAACTAAATTAAATTGTGCAAAAGGGGAAGAAATATTCCTTTTGGAGGAATGTGCAAAGGAGGAATATTCCCTTGCAAGTAGGGGGAGAATTAGATTAATTAATAATTAATAATTAAACAATTTTAATTATGCAATTAGGTGATTAGAAGAATTTAGATGATATTCATTAAATAAAATGATTTAATGAATGGGGGAAAGGTGTAATGAAATTTAATTAAATAACTTAGGGTTATTTAATTAAATAAGAAGATTTAGGGATTTAAATTAAATAGTTTGATTTATTTAATTTAATAGGATAACAGGTTAGTATGAAAGGGGGTTAATTAATCTGATTTGATGAATTAGGTTAATAGATGAAAATGATGCCATTAATTAATTAGCTAGGCTAATTTAATTAATTAAGTGAAAAGAGGATGAGTTTCAAGAGGAAATGATGTTAGTATACCTGATTCAAGTGCATGATATCATTTGGGACATTTTCCAGTGTCTACATTTTTCCCCTCTTTGAAGTGAGGTATTTGCTGCTTTAGTTCAAAGACTAACGCTCTTTAGATGAAAACCTACTACTTAAATAAAAATAATAATTTTTATTTTATTTTTAGATGCCTCAACGGAAGGAATAAGTTTGTTCCCCGCCCCCTCAAGAAATCGGGCATAAATTTTGAATTTTGGGTTGATTTCTTGACAAAGGTAAAATGCTGCCCCAGGGGTTCGAAAAGGCTCTAGGATGTAAAAAACATGCGGAAAACGCAAAAAAAAATGCAAAATAAACTTTAGTTTGGCAAGATTGGTGAAATGGTAAAATACCCTAGCTTGATGGTTAAATTAGGGAAAAAAACCCTAATTTACAAGCATAAATAGGTGAGGAAGGGTCACTTTCAATTCATTTGTGCATTCACACCTTCAGGATTTCTTGCATTTTGAGCTTTGAACCTCTCAAAAAATGGCGCAATGAGTGCTCCTACGACACATTTTTGACTGGGTTTGAGAGTACCAAAGGCTTCCAAGTGTAGGACCACCGGTATGTGATTCAAAACTTGATTTGAATTTTGAATTTTTTATGCATTTAATACCTTTTGAAATTTAAACTTTGGCAGCATCACTCTAGAGCAATGCTATTTTGAGAATCGGTGACGCTAATTTGAATTTTAGCGATGCATATGTGAATTATGACGTAGTTCACAATTTAGAATTAGGATTTCATATTCTAAATAGCGACACATATTTTGATTTGAAAATTAGGGTTAGGGTTTCACCAAAATTAAATCATTGATGCATGTGTTTTTAGCGATGCGACTTGTGATTTTCATTTTAAATGCCTCGAGTGTCACAGTTTAAAATTTTAATTATAGCGACGCTATCGTAAATAGTGATGCTATCATCATTTTGGGGATGAAAAATCCAAATTTAGTCAAAATTTCTTTTGATTTGATGTCGTGTGCTTCGTGGGTATAGGAGGTGATCCTGCCTTTGATGTCCTGCGAGCACTGGCCCATAGTTTTGTCTAGACTTGGTGATTTATGTGAGTTGTGATAGGAGCACTTGAGGGAGATTAATCTGTGGTATGTTGCGTACATGCCCATCGTCCAGACACATTTGGAAATGATGATAATGTTGTGCAAGCAATGGCACAACGAGACCTCTTTGTTCCACCTTCCTTTTGGTGAGGCAACATTGATGCTAGAGGATGTATGGTGGATATTGAATTTTCCAATACATGGTGAGTGTGTGATATACGATGTCAACACCAGATACAATGTGTACCATGAGATGTATCAGGAGGACATTTTCTAGTCACTTCGTCTATTGATGTCGAGATGTATAGAGGTCAGGTGCCCACTTTTAGATTGATTTTTGCAACGATCATCTTAGGTTTGGTTGCTCCAAATCTATGAAGCATAGGGTTTAGTCCGGGATGGGGCTTGGATTGGCATAGGATGTTGTTCAAAAGGACCCAGTATGCATGGGGGCCAGTGATGCTAGCCTCTCTACATCATGATATGCATGATTTTGTATACTGTGATGGTAGGGCGATCGACGCAGGGGCCACATTACTCCACATTTGGGCCTGGGAGCATATCGTTGTGCTCCGACTGATTGTTCAGATGGTGGATGTAGAATCAAATGATCCTTTTTTCTGGAGGTACAGGGGTGCCATCACACTACAACATATAGGGCAGCTTGGCATTCCCTACTGGCGCAGGGTCATCGATGATATGACAATTTTCAGATGGTGAGCCTAGCTTCAGATGCCAACATGGTATGATGATGTATCTAGTAGCTTTTCTTTGCTCGATAGACTTGATACATGCAGGTTCGAGAGCACACCATCATTGAGAGGTAACTTCTAGATAGGGTGGTAAGACAGTTTGGAGACAAGCAAGATAGACCTGACGATGCATACACCACCATCTTTTCCAAGTCCGCATTTGAGATAGGAGTGTGGGGACCTACTATCCCAACTCATGAGGTTGTTGAGGGCTTTCGACAATTGGTAGCTAGGTCATGAACCTATGATTGCGGATAGAAAGATGCTTAGATGATGCTTGCATATGATGCATGGTTTTCACCCCCTCGTTGATTGACGGATCCAACAGGTGCACCTCCATGAGGGAGATCGAGAGGGAGGGGGGCAGGCAGAGGAAAATGTCAAAGAGGATGGCCAGGGTCAACAAGATGGATAGGTCCCAAGGGAACCACCAGGGCATCAACAACTTCCACAACAGCCTACGATACAACAACATCCAGTACAACCACCACCACCAGGGAAAAATTTAGTGGTGAATCTTCGCTAATTGGCGAATTCTAGGAATTGGGCAAGTTGAAATTGGCGAATTTACTATACCCAACAGGGTGTCCAAATCACTTGGATTTTATGAACTATCGGTCCAATGCATGCCCATTCACCAACGGTTTTTTTAACGAGGCATGTTTAGGCAATAAATTCGCCATAACAGACTATGCGTTTCCAATGGACCGATTAATATTTTCGCCTTGAATCCTAGGAGCATGTCATAAAACACCTACATATTCACCAATACTATTAAAACAACATTATATGAGGACCCATTTCACCAATTAAAATTTACAAATAGTTGCTTGTGAAGACCCATTTCTCCAATTAAAATTTATAAATAGTTGCTATGAGGACCTATTTCACCAATAACATTTAAAAATAATTACATTTGAGGACACATTTCACCTTGAAAATTACAAAGTATAGTTGTATAAGCATGAGAGATTTGCCAAATTTTTAACATACCATTTAAAAATCCCACGGAATTTGCCAAATATGGATTGATATAAATACAATTGAAACTATTATTTATTATTACACATTTTGTTTGGTTCTGAGGTTCCACTTGATTCAGAAGTCAACGAAAGCCAAAAACATAGACTTAAAGGTGAGTGATCATTTATTCATACTGTTATTAGTTATTAGTTATAATAATAAGATTTCTTTATCTGTTTTCCATTCTTACTTCAGTCTTAAAGATGATTTTGAGTAGGGAATGAGATCTATATTCTTTATCGGTCTATCCTTAAACAATAAGACATTTTTTGATAGCTTTTATTCAAAGTGAGAGATCAATATGTCGAGCATCAAGGGTAAAACTCCTCAAGGTAATGAAGAGAGTAGGAGACCATCAAAACACCCAAAATGTGGAGGTACCATACAATCTTACTTTGGAATTGGCAAAGCTTATGATCCATCAAATCAAGGTGGAGCTACATCATCAACTCTTCCACCAAATATTATTGAAGAAGGCATTCACAATACCTCACCGCCACAGGAAGGTCAAGGTGAGATTGTCATTGAGTTAAATCAAAATGCATCAAATAAGGATGGCAATACCACAGAAGATGTTCCAAGGGATACCCTGGTTAGCTAGAATGAGATAATTGACTTGGATGAGGATGATGTTGGTAGCAAGAAAAGAAAAGGAAAATCAAAATTGGGGTGCGAGTGGGAAATGACAAGGAATTTTCAACTTGGTTGGTTGTCGAAGTACCCATTCATTGTACTAGTGGGGGTAGCAAACGAAAACGATATTGAAAGGGAAACAAAGGTAAAATATACAATTTGTAGTTGGAAATGTGGAAGAGACAAGACGTTGTAGCTAAAGCTTGACACTATAGAAAAGCATATCGATAAAGTTTACAAAAAACAAATCATAGACGAAAAGCAACAATTAGTTGTACGATATAAATCAAAGGAAGAATGTCTTCATGTTAAGTATGTCACGGATTATGAAGAGCATAACCATAGAATGTTGAAGCTTCATAAATGTCAAGGTACACTTGAGGATTATTTTGGAAAAGCCATGGCAGCAAAAAAATTGTCAAAAACTGTTCAGATGAGTGTTGTTTTTCATATTTTGTCCAGAGGGTGTCCTATGACAGACTACCTAGAATATTTTGATTTATTATCTTATTTGAGTGTTCCCCACTTTCCATTCTCACTTTGGTCAGTAAACACTGGATGGGAATGGGCAAACTGTCTTGCTGCAATGGAAAAGGAAGATTTAAAGGAGAAAAGTAAAGAGTCAAATTTCATTGCATTATCTTTAGATGAAGTTACTGCAGTAGACAATAATTCTTGGGTCTGTATGCATTTGTATGTTGTAGAACAACATGTTCACCAAGCTCATCTTCTTTGTGTTCATAAAATGAAAGACAATTCAACATCACAAAATCTATTTGAACTAGTTAAGAAATATTTGAATGAAATTGTAGGTATGGATGAGTTGACAATTGCCAAAAAGTTGGTGTGTAGGAGCTGATGGAGCTGTAGTGATGCAAGGTCAAAGGAGTGGTGTTTGCACAAATTTACAAACTACTTGTGCACCATGCATGCTTGGCATTCATTGCATGTTCCACAAAACGAATTTAGCATTCAAAATTGTAAGCAAGTTTCCTATAGTATCAAAAGTTGAAAATCTAGTTCACAAGATCCACACATACTTTTGCCGAAGTCCCAAACGTTTCCTTGAATTTCAACATTTTTCTGAGGGAATAACACTAGTAAACAAGCTTCTCAAGGATTTCGATGCCAGATGGATCTCCATGCATGGACGAACACAACGAGTTCTTTCATAATATCAATCCTTGATTGGAGTGATGTATGAGCATTGTAGCACAATAGAAAAAACTCCTGACCTCTTACATAGGTTAAGCGATATAGAGACACTCTTGACTTTAGCTAGTCTTCTCCCCATGCTGGATGAGATGAAAAATCTTGTGAAGAAAGCACAAGACAAAACTATGTTATTTATGAATATGCCAATCTACGTAAACTTACACGCTTGGCCCTCGATCATCTATATCTAGATCTAATACAAGAAGGCGTAAATTATTTCATGTGGCAAAAAATTACTGATTTGAATAATCTTGATAATTATTTATTTTAATGCAAGCGGGCACTTATGTATCTATGTACCTGGATATGAGATACCAATGTACCATTGTAAGACAACCAGGCGCTCTAGTAGAGAAGTAGCTGTTAACGAGGAAGATTTTAATGACATTGTTAAATCTGTTAGTGATAATTTGAAGGAAATTGCAAAATCTCCTTCCTCAGAGATTCGTGAAAGATTCCCTCTACATGAAATACTTGAAGCCATGGGTATTGTGTATCCTCAATTTTGGGTAAACCTAGATAACCCAAAATATTTTCATGATCAACTAAAAATCTTGATCGAACAGTTTTTGAAAAAGGTAACATACAATGAACAGACAATAGAAGAAATTTTAAATGAAAATAAGCTTAGACAACAATGTAGGAGTTTTGCAACAACTATGAGGGACTAGTATAAATCCAGGGGAAAGGAGAATGCTTTTGAATCAGGATCAATAAAAAAGGTTTGGACAAGCTTAGGTTAGAATGAAATATTGCGTGGTTCGATATCATAATATTTCAAACTTGCTGATTTATGTGAAACAATGATATTGGGGTCGATGGAGGATGAGAGAGTTTTCAGTACATTGGGGTTTTTGAAATCAAACTTAAGAAACAAAATGGACAAAAATTTGGAAAATTGCTTGAGGATGAAAGGAACTGCGTATAATGTCAAAAAATGTCCTTTTCAAAGGGCACTCGCAATCTGGAGGTCCACATGTGAAAGAGGAGGGACCAGGTTGTGTAACACGGGCACTCCAATTCCAAGCATTGGTACTGGTGGCACTGGAAGTGACAGTGGGACTGGGACATATGACAATGATATTGAAATTGACACAATCACACAATGAATGTTGAATTTGAGACACAGGCCAAAGAAAGTGAAGATCAGACTTAGAATCAAGATGACTCTTTTACTTTATCTCAAGATGAGCATCAATTTGAGGACCCTGACTCCATTTGGGAAATGGAAGAGAATTAACAGGTTTTAGGTATTTTTACTGCACTTCATGACTCAGTTTCCATTGTTCCAAAGTCCAAATTGTAGTTGATGATATTTTATATTGTATTCAATGAACATTGAAATTGTGAATCATTACACTTCATGATATCTTATTTTATATTGCACTGCATGAATCATATTCCAAATTGTAGTTGATGATATTTTATATTGTATTCAAATAAATTGTTAATCATTGCACTTCATGATATTTTATTTTATATTGCACTTCATAAATCATATGCCAAACTGTAGTTGGTGATATTTTATATTGTATTCCATCATCCATGAAATTGTGATATTAAAATTAAAATTTGATGTCTTAACAGGAAATTTATTTTTTCTTTACAAAGAAACTAGCCTCCACCGAGTCCACCCCACTTATCTTCCACATATCAATAATCACAAAAATATACCACACTTTGATTTTATGAACAATGCAAATTGTAGAAATTTGTGTGACAAGGTCACAAGATCCATATTATAGCCTACATTGCATCCATAAAAAAAATTGAAATTCTGTAGTGACGTAGTCCTTCCCCAATTCCTAAAAAAATTCAATACCATGAGCCTAAAAATTCTTCATCGGTGGAACCCCCATCATAGCCCCACCAATGGCCTGATGAAAATAGCTCACAACCTAGTATCGGTGTAACAATACTTTATCGGGATAACTCCTAAGGTGCTCTCCCCGATATATCAATAGAGTCAAGTTATCAAAAAAAGTAACCATGAATTATCGAATGCATAAAGTATATCAGGGGAACTAGGGTGCATCGGGGAAACATTATCTTGCATCCCACCAATAGAATGAAGGAAAGGTGTCCATTGGTGAAAGACTGATGTGACATCCCGGGGCATCGTTGACTTCAAGATATTTGAAATAAATGTTCTTCTATGATGACAAGACTGAAAGACGGTCCACGAATGGTTCATTTATGAACCAGAATTGAAGTGAATTATATCACAAGTTGATCGCATAGTTGTTACAAAATCTTGGAAGATTTCGCTTAGGGCAGAAGCAAAAAGGCAAAACTTGGAGTTATGATGCAGGAAAGATTGGTGGACTATGGAGGCGACTCGATGAGACTCACATAAGTACTTTAGACCCAACTGAGAAGCTATTTTCATCAAAAGCTTAAGATTTAAATAATGGAAGAGAATACAGACAAACCCAAAGATAAAAAATAGAAAACTGAAAAGACTAAGACTTTGGATCAACTGGACATTAAAAAGCCTAAGAGACTCATAAATGAAGACCTAATAGATCAATGCCCTGGGTCAGAGCCAAGACCCAAGAGGAGTGCTCAAATGATTCCTTCAATGGATCAAAAATGGGACAAACATAAGGGCTTAAGAGATATTTGGACACCACAGTGAGGGTACGACCTCTTCATGTACCATTACAGAAAACAATTTATGTTTCAACCAGTTTGCAATCCGTGGAGGTTGAACCTAGGAAGACTTGTGTTGCCCAATGTGTTTGTGAACATAGAGCTAATTAAAGGTCTTTCTATCAAATATGACCCCAAGAAAAGAACTATTCAGTCACATGGCAGGGGTGACATGCTTGTTATTTCTAGGGATCTCATTTCTAATGTATTTCAGTTAGAGTGTTCACTGAATTTATCATTCATGGTCAAAGACCTCTTGACAGAGTATCGCCACATGGATACCAACTATAAGAGATGGAAATTACCTTTGCATAGGACCAAGGATTAAGGAGGCCAACTTAGGAGGTTCTCTAGTAGTGAAAACCCTCCTTTCCTTGAAAATTTGTTTGAAGAGTATTTTCAATACACCTATTATTCATCTGGTCAAGTTTTGGGAGTAGAGGTTCCACCTCTCATGTCGATTGCCCCAATGGTCTTAGCTGTAGACATACAGAGCAAGGATGCCAAGACATTTGATTATGCTAGCTACTTGGCCAATGCCCTACATCGAGGGCTTGAAAATATTAAAAATAATAGTGATAATATTAATTTTGAACACTATTCCTTGCTTATGCATTTACTTTTGTACGAGGGACAAGTCAGAGGGGTCTGGAGTGAAGAATTAAGGATAAAAGATATATATGAAAATGGAAATTTGAAACCTATACAAATGTGGACTACATTGTGGGACAACCATTTTGGTAGGTCTCATTACCTTTATTTTGAAGATTTTTTTGTAAAACTATTGATGAAGTTGCTGGGATATCCGTGCCATTATAAACTATCCCCAGAAGTACAAATATTTCTAAGACCAAAGGAAAATGACTCAAGAAATAAAGTGAATAATAACTGGGGAGACTGGTATGCTTTCCCTGATTGTACAATGATAAGGGTTTATGGGTTCGAAGGAGCTCCACACTTGATTCCACGAGTAGTTCCTAACCGAATTGCTTATTTAGAAATTGTGAGGCAATTGGCAAAATCTGATGCCAAACACCTCAAAGGACATAGAAAACAATCAATTATGCCCAACACCTTATGTTTTGGAGACTTTACAGTGGTTGCCAATGAAGGATATGGGGAAATTGATGGTAAATTAGCACAATACAACCTACCTCTAGGTGATGTAAGGAAATAATTTGATGCAGAAAGGTTTATTCACAAGGCGAGATTATCATAGGGGCTATCAGGGTATGAACATTTGTTCTCAATCGAAGATGTGATAAGAAACCATGATGAGGATTCCACCAAGGAAAGAATGGTTTCCTATAACAAGATTATGCTTGTAGAGGAATGGAAGAGAAAAAATGTCCCATCTTATTCAAAGGCATTTGGTGAGATACAAGATCCTTTAACAAGAATTGAGCAACTCATCGCTCATGTCAATGAACTGGTAAAGGATGTTCCCCCAGTTGTTTTTGATGTGCCTCATGAAACCTATTCAAGAGTACAAGCTGAAGACATAAAGCCCTTGGATTACATACCTTCACAACCTACTCCCGAGGTATGTTTTTTTGTAGATACTGATATAAGTGAAGAAGAGGAGAGTGATGGAGAGGGTGAGCAGGTCAAACAAATAAGTGCTCTTGTGATTGCATAGTACGATCCCCCTCAAGAGCATAATATTGTAAGATTTGAGGCATCAAATGAACTATCTGATGATGTGAGGGTCAGGGCTAGACAATAGTTTATTTTTTATTGTGATTTTGTTAATTTTTTTGAATTTAAATCATTTTTTTATGAATATAAAGGCAGAAAAATGAGACAAAAGATACAGGATATCACTCTTGAATAGGAGGCAATCGCTCTGGAGGAATTGAAAAGGGAGGTAGATAAGGAAATGAAGTCCATCACTCCTGAAAGAGGAAGGGAATTACTTCAAGAAGCTAGAGTGTTGCTCCTGCCAGGGTGGGACAATAGCTCTTCAATTGTATTTGATAGCTTCAGAAAAAGAGGGGATATGACAATGAACTTAACAAAAGAAGCAAGTGACAAGATGTATTTAGGATTTGGGTACAACCTAGATGAAGCCACCTTGCTTATTTGGTCACTGTATCCCCATGATAAAAGACCTACTATAATTATTAATCCAAACCAAGTGTTTGGACATCTCTTGGTTCAATGAGTAGGGGATACCAAACCTATGGAGACAACAAAATTAAACATAAATGCGGTAAAATTTACCAAAGAATAGATCAAAAAACTGATTAAGGAAAATGACAAACTGAAGAAGGAGCTACCAAATTAGAGAGAAAGAAAATCTTCCTCCTCCACATCAGAGTTGTACTCCCCATGGCTTGAAAATGATAAGAGAATGCTTGATGCAACCTATTAGAAGAATTGCCATCTGAAATCCTAGGGGAAATGCAAAGAATTGGAGAAAGAAATGAAAACCATCAAATATAAAATTGTATCTGAAATGATAAAAGAAAGATTCAACAAAATGATGAAGTGTGCTGATGAATATTGGAAACTATTCAAATAGACACACATTGCATTGGTGGAGAATGAACGATTGCAGCCTAGAATGATAGAGAAAAAAAGGAGCTCCTAGATAAGAATATCGTGAAAGGACAAATATTGCTGACATATAACAAGTTGGTAGAATCACATAATGGATATCATAACAGGTTTAGGGAAGATTTTGACTACTTTGATTGAGTCCTGACACTTCATAATGGCATTGGAAATCCACGAGAATATGATGATTGGAAGGAAGAGCTTGCTGGGCTTCTAATTGCTGCGTTGCAAGAAATAAATGACGAGGATATGGTTTTACAAAATACTCATAAGCAACTCACAAAAATAATTTCTATGGAATATGATATGAAACAGGCGATCTCTAACGTGGAAACCTATGCTGAACAAGAGTACATCCATCACCTCTCTGCAGTCAATCTATTTATTAGCCAAATTGTAGATGTATCAGATGCAACGAGACAACCATTAGATTCAGAGTAAGAATGCCAACCGATAACATGATGAGCACCCTATCATGGAGTAGAAGCTTTGAACACATCTTAGGTGGTCACGAGCTTCTTCTTGGAGATTAACGGATCGATGCATTCACCTGCGACATTGTTTTATTTGAGTTATGTTTAGTTTTCAAACGTCATGACTTTTTGTAATGGGTTTGTAGCTTGTTGCCTCTTATATATAAGAGAGATCAAGAGCTGAATAGGAGATAATCACATCATTTTTAATTAGACTTTAGAGTAGAAAATAGTAAGAAGATAGATAATAGATTGCACCAATTCACCCATCCATCTCATATCATAAAATATTGTTATAATGCATATCATTTGAAGATGAATACAATGGAGAAGGTTACACATAATTATTGATTTGCTTTCGAGTGTTCAACTGTTGTGGTTTCATATGCTTATATATTATTAACTTATTTGGCTATCTCTAAAGTGGTTGTTTATGTTATTCAAATTGAGTGTGTGGAAGTACATTTAATTTGTCAGTACATTGAATTCGAATTCTTGAGGAATAGGGGTTGTGACCATGGGGTTTTAGATTTATTTATGGATATGATCAAGTAGTAATGTGGACCACAAAATGGATCCGGTCACACAAATCTCTGCAATTTGTGCTAATCATAAAATCAAATGTAGTATATTTTTGCAGTATGTGGGATGTGGGTGAGGTGTAAGTTGGTGGATATTGATCAAGATTTTTAGTCCCAACATAATAGAAGCTAACAATTCAACATCCATAACTTAGAAGCTCTACCAAGAAGTAAATATAATGAGCTAACAGTTCAACATCCATAACTTGGAAGCTCTACCAAGAAGTAAATATAATGAGCTAACAGTTCAACATCCATAACTTGGAAGCTCTACCAAGAAGTAAATATAATGAGCTAACAGTTCATCACCTTATAGTTCATATTTTAATTGTGTTAAAAGTAAAACTTGAACATGTACTAAGTGATTCATCACTCAACTCAATGCTTAATAATATTTTAACAATAATATTAGTAGCATGTACAACAATGAACATCAACAATCATTTAATCATTAATGTGTATCTTATATTTGAAACCACATGTTTTTTCTTCAAATGATAAAATAAATAATACAAATAATTGAACATCATCACATTACTGAAGTATGAATTTGAGCTTTTTTATTGATTTTCACATGAAGGAGTACATATAGGCATTGGCAATGCAAAATCTTGCCAATGCCCAAAGACAACTCTACATAGGGTTGAGTTGGAACTTGGAAACTCATATTATCAAAGATTAAAAATTAAAAATCAAGTCACTCTATCACCTTTTCTAGCAACTTCCACTCTTCAGGTGGTGGAATTTTCATTTGTTCTAACTGATGTTGTTTGACTTGAAGTTTTTTTATTTCATGATTGTAATTGGAAGTGGAACCTGTCTTGAATTCTTCAATCAATTTTGCATTCAAGGTTATCAGTGTTCTGATGGAATCCAAATAGTTCACCACATATGGGTTATGAGGAAACTGGTCTAAATCAATCTTCCTTGCACCCTCCATCTTCTTTTTGAAACCATCCTTTCCAATGAATCGATCATTTGTGTCAAAAGCCTCTGGAAAACCAAGCTCTGTGAAGTTCCTTACCTTTTCATCCACCACCTTCATCTTGTTTGCAACCAAATTTAAATATTCCTTTGTTCCACACATCCTCGAACACTTTTCAATGATAGATGAAAAATTCATTGAGGTATCAATCCGATTAGTAATCCCTTTTGATTTCAAATCATTGTCACTGGATTTGTAGACTGTTTATAGAACTTGATTTGTAGATTTCTCTAATTCCAACACATTTTTGTTGTCTACTAAATATTTGCTGAGCTTCTTATAATGTTGTCTGATAGCATCAATCAATTGAAACATGTCACATAAATGATCAAACCCTTGAATTATTTCATCCTAGATATTTTGTTTCATATGCCTCATTGTATCTCTACAAAATACAGATAACTTATTTTAACAAGAGTTAATTTCTTCTTTTGCTTCCGTTAGCTCTGTCTCCAATCTTTCATTTGTTTTTCTCTGTTTCTCCAACTTTTGTTCCCACTGTGCATTTCCATTCACAATGCTTAGTTTTAATTTTTATGAAGTGGATTTCTCCTCATCATATTTCTTGTTGCTCTCATCTAGCCTTCGCTTCACGTCATTCACTTCTCTCTCATTTGGTTTATCCTCTTTGCTTGTTGATGTAGAGGAAATTTTTTTAATTCTTTTTTCTAATTCATTTCTCTTGTTATGTGCTGCTTTCCTCTTTGCTTTCTTATTTGCTAGGTCTGCCTGTAACTTTTCTATTAGGGTTTGGAACCTTTTCTTCTCTCTATCTTGATTTATCAATGATGTGTACACCAATTCATTGTTCTTCTTTGATACATTAATTTTGTTAGTATTTCTTAGGCCAAAAAAATCCAATTGAAAATTTATCACCTGGTATTCAGATCGATCTATCTGATTTGTTGGTTTGTTTTGAACTGTGGGAACAACAATTGTGTACTCCATGATTTATTTATTTGTGTCAAATGTGGGTAATACCATGGTTGTTGTAGGCTCTGAAGTTACAACAGACACACTCTCCATCAATTGCTTTTTTTGTTTTTTATACAAGTTTGATTTATTTTTAAACTCTTCAATGAAATCATAACCTGGGGACATAGGAACAATGGAATGCTTGAATGGCGAAGGAATAGGAGTTCTTGTAGTTGTTAATGATGTCACAACTACACTAACTGGCAGTGGGGGAGTGACTAGAAATAACTCCTTTGTGGTGGATCCACTGATAGTGTGACTTGGACCTGTCAAAATCCTTTGCCTCTTTTGTTTGCCTTGATCACCTGGTGTTTCTGTGGTATCTTGTATTATTTTCCTCTTGTGTGTAATTTGTTGTTGTAGCACATGTTGAACACTACTAGTACTACTATCCATACCATCACCACCAATGGTAGTGCCAGTTGCACTAAGCTCTCCACCATGGGCATGTCCTAGTTGTGATTGTATTTGACCATGAGGATGAGGATTTGAAGCTCTAACAACTTGACTTGTATGCCCTTGGTCTAATTTTTCACCTCCAAGCCCAAGGCCAGATTTATCAAATGGTTTTCTATGCTCAACATTTGTTACTATCCAAGGGCCTTGTCTTTGGGACCCCAAAGGACCACCTTCATAACCCATTTTTTCAACTATGGCTACTCCTGAAGTATATGCTTCTTTTGTGGCCTCACTTAAACTAGGTTTGTAATTGACATGGATTTGTTCTACTTCTTCCCTATCATCATTAGATTCATCATCACTTTCTTTGTTTCCATATTCATCAGGATGCTCTATATTCCACAATTTTCTAAACTCTTTATCTTCTTTGTTATCTCCATACTCTGCAAGAGCTCTTGGATCACCTAGCTTCTTCCTCATAGACCAAAAGGCAATAATTTTTTATCGTGAATAATTTTTATCTATAACTTCCTTCTCTAGAAAACCTGAAATTTTTACTCTGCTAGATGGTTTATCCCTTTTTTCATAAAAAATGTTGTATGTCCTGATTGTCTTTCGGTGCAATGTCATAATTTCTGCCGACAATTGTAAAAGAAATACCATTCTCAGTAGCACTTTTCTCCATTGCTATTTTGACCTCATCCCAAGAATCCTTGTTTCTCAAGTTTTCAAGCAAGGGTTTAGTTTGATGTTGAATTCTACTTGCAACATTCTCATTGGCCACAACCATTGATTTAATGATGTCACATGGATCATACTGCCAGTGACAGATAACATCAAAATAAAAAAAATTCAAAAGATTATGTGCCACACTAAATGCTTTTCTCTCGAATGTGAACCCTCCATATGAAAAAGGTAAAGAAGGAAATAAGGTCCTCTTTTGCTGACTGAGAAAGTGTAGTTCATCAACACTCTGCATCTTCCTTACATATTCCAATGCAAAAACCCTTTCTATCACATGTATTGGAATTTTGTATGGCTGTACTCCTAATCCATAAAATCTTAGCACAGTATATTCTCCCATTAAGTACCAATCAACCAATTGTATTTCTTTTCCTAGTTGAATGCAGTTTATACATGACATAGGCAATCTAGGCATTGGAGTATTTGTAATTGCGTGATGCAATGGAGCCAAAAATTAGTCTACAAAATGACTGTAGTTCCTTCAAGAATCATGCATCCTTATCTCAGTGGTTAATTCATATACCGGAGCCATTTTATTTTCCTCGGCATTACTATATGGATGAATCTGAAGCTTGTTGGTCTGAAACATTCCTCTAAATTTGAATAGAAAAAGATAGCACAAGTAGCTGTGAACCTAAATGTCTTGGTGGAACCTGCTTTAATCATTAAAAATTGTTTATGCATGGATTCTACAATGTGCTGAATAAAATTATATTTGACATGTTGAACACCATGACGGATATTAAATACCATTTCAAGGAGGCTTGCACCCACTTCCAAATTGCTATCCAGACCGAGGAAAAATGCTAGCATGGAAATTATCATGAACCTATGGTTTAAAAATATCCAAATAATAAGGAGGCTTATGATCACCTTTCAATTTGTTTCTATCTTGAACTATTTTATTTTAGAAAGCATTTTTCTCCCTTTCTTCTGCTACTTCATAATCACTAGCAAGCTTTTCTAGGTCAATGTGGACGTCTCCAAATTCTTCGGTTGTAAACCCCAACACTTTTCCAAGTTATTCTGCATTAATGGATAATAATTCTTCTTTTTTATCTTTATTAACAATTTCTCTTTTGTTATCAGCATAATTTTGGGCAAAAACCATGATAAATTATGGGCAAGGGAAACCTCATGTAACATCATGCACCCTAATCCAGTTACCCACGGTGCATTGATACTATTAACTTGTGTTTGCTTTGCAACCTTATTCTGAGATGAAAATCTAAGTTTTGAGGTATGCCTACCATAGATTTCAGGATCATAAATATCATGGTACCCATAAGTGAAACTTGGGATTTTAACCAATTTTGCATAATGTATTTTTTATTGGACATTGCTCTAGTGGTACTGGTGGTAGAAATATTTATACAATGTGAAGTTGTGAAATTTGAATTGCCTAATACCTATTACTCCTCCTTAATTTTTCTTGATTCTTAAGTCTCTAAACCCAAACTTCAAAGTTTGACAACATAAGATTTTAAGAAATGTCAAACGATGAAACATAGCTGCAGGAATTCTTTCACTTACCCGGATTATGAGTCTTAACTCTTGAAAAGATTAATGTTGACAGTCATGGAAAATGGAATGACTTTGTTGGAAGTGGAACCGTGGAATCCAAAACAGGGTGGTGCACTACAATGAGCAATCTGAAGAGTGAAGACTGAAATCTCCCCGTGTGCTGACCCTCTCACTTACAAAAAAATCACTTGACACTTACCAGTACAAAGTGCTTTAAATGCTTTTTTTCTCTCTCGAAATTGGAACATTAAAGTGAATGAAACGTCCTAGGTCTACAAGTTGCATATTCTTAACCGTTGATCTTTCTAAATCTAATGGTTATAGGGTGATTTCAGAGGTTTAAGTTTGCAAGCCTATTGCTCTGTGCATTTCATTATGGAATGCAACTACAACCATACATCAAATGTTCATCCAATGGTTGAAACTTGAGTAATTTATGATATTAACTTAAGAAAATAAACATGACACATGTGTTTTAAAGTTGTTTTAAACTTTTGTGCGCTAGGATTGGCATCAAGGCCAAGGGGCCGGTAACTTACCATTGCAAAGGACTTAAAAAAATCTTCCCATGTGCTGACCCTCTAAAAAAAAAATCACTTGACAGTTGACACTTAACAATACAAAGTGCTTTAAATGCTTTTTTTTCTTGAAATTGGAACATTAAAGTGAATGAAACGTCTTAGGTCTACAAGTTGCAAATTCTTAATCGTTGATCTTTCTAAATCTAACGGTTATAGGGTGATTCCAAAGGTTTAAGTTCGCAAGCCTATCGCTCTGTGCATTTCATTACGAAATGGAACTACAACCATACATCAAATATTCATCCAACGGTTGAAACTTGAGTAATTTATGATATTAACTTAAAAAAATAAACATGACACATGTGTTTTAAAGTTGTTTTAAACTTTTGTGTGCTAGGATTGGAATCAAGGCCAAGGGGTCGATAACTTAACGTTGCAAAAGACTTAAAAAAATCTCCCCGTGTGTTGACCCTCTCACTTAAAAAAAATCACTTGTCAGTTGACACTTAGCAGTACAAAGTGCTTTAAATGCTCTTTTTCTCAAAATTGGAACATTAAAGTGAATGAAACGTCTTAGGTCTACAAGTTGCAAATTATTAATCGTTGATCTTTCTAAATCTAACAGTTATATGGTGATTTCAAAGTATTGTTAGTACATAGAAATGATAGCCTGTATGACTTTGGGATGCAATCACCTTGAGGGGTGATGAAAATAATACTTTCTCCTAATCCATGTTGAGTGAACAATCCATCAAAGTACATCTTCCATTGAGTTGTGAGATTGATAAGGAAAAGTGATTGATCAGAGAATTAAGATATCAAGGGGTTATCTACATAGATAGGTGTATCTTCTAGTTGGTCTTTGATTACTTGTCCTTTGATTGTCATGCACTCCACGTACTCTATGTAAAATTCAGTTAAGGTCATCACCCATTTGGCCATTCGCCCAGTGAGAGTTGCTTTGGATAACAACTATTTTAATGGTTCGATCTTTGCAATGAGTTTGATTTGATGTGATAACATGTAGTGTCTGAATTTTTGTGAATAAAAAACTGCTACTAAGCATGCTTTCTCAATGGGTGAATAGTTAATTTCATAGCCCACTAAGGTCCTACTGATGTAATAGATAGCCTTTTCCTTTCTATTTTCATCATGTTGTGCTAGAAGAGCACCTAGTGCTGTTGATGTTACTGAGATATATAGGATCAATGGTTTGTTTAGTATCAACAACATGAGCACTAGAGATGTCAATAGATAGTCTGATCTGCTAGAAAGATTTATCACAATTCTTATCCCACTTGTAAGTTATTCCTTTATGGAGAAGATGCGAAAAAGGGTCGATTTTATCTGATAGTTGTGCTATGAACCTTTTGATGGACTGTAATCTTCCTTGTAACCCTCTCATCTGCTTTAGTGTTTATGATGGTTCCATGTCGAGGATGGATTTTACATTTTTTGGATCAATTTCTATCCCTCTTTGTGAGACGATATAACCGAGAAGTTTCCCTGATGTAACCCCAAAGACACACATTTTTGGATTTAGTCTTACTTTGTATTCTTCAAGTATGTCAAAGATGGGTCCCAAGACTTGTATGTGCTCACTCCTTTTCTTTGATTTTTCTAAAATATCATCCACATAATCTTCAACTATTTAGTGGATCATGTCATGGAAGATAAGGGTCATTTCTCTTTGATAGGTTGCTCCTGCATTCTTCAACCCAAATGGCATCACGTTCCAACAATAGGTTCCCCATGGATAAGTGAATGCAGTTTTGTGTTGATCCTCTTTGGTGATCATGATCTTATTGTAGCCTGAAAAAATGTCCATGAGTGATAGAATTTCATGCCTAGTTGTTAAGGCCACGATGAGGTTGATGTTAGGAAGAGGGAAATCATCCTTCGGGCATGCCTTGTTTAGGTCTTTGAAATTAGTGCATATTCTGATGCCCCCAATGGGTTTTGAGACTGGTACTAGGTTGGAAACCCACTCAGGATAATCTATTTGTCAGATAAATCGAACGTCAAGAAGCTTTTTTAACTCTAATTTCACTAAGAGTGCTATCTGAGGGTGCATCTTCCTTAATTTTTGCTTCACAAGTTTGGCTTCAAGATAAACTACTAAGTGATGTACAACAATTTTTGGATCAAGTCTCAAAATATCAGTGTATGACCATTCAAATTTGGCTCTTCTCTCTTTTAGGAATGCTACTAGGTTTTTCTATTCTTCATGCAACAAGGATTCAACATAGAAAGTGATCTTGGGTGCTTCTATTGTTCCCAGATTGACTAGAGTGGCCTTTTCTGCTAGCCCTGTTGAATTCTCTGGATGCATTGCATGAAGGGGGAGATTTAATCCCTCATCCTTGGGTGCCTCAAAGAGGTTTTCACCCTTAGATATGTCCTTTCTTTTTACTATTTTAGGATCAGAAAGTGCCACAATGTGGTTTTCACTCAAAGATCTACATGTTATTTGCATTTCATCAATTTTGTGACTGAAGGACTCAATCATCTCACCATAGTACACTCTTATGTCTATCTCTATGTCAAAACCTGCTTTGTGATCTACCCATGGTAAATTATCCCGAAGTCCCATGAATTTTGAGATCACTTCATCATTTTTGAATAAATCTAAAATCGGTGGTCCTTGTTGGTCCATGTCAATGAGTTGTGGGTATACTAGGTGTATTTCAGTTGGTTTATTGCTTGGAGCAAAGGATGTAGTGGATATCATGAAAAGAGAATTACCCTCAAATAGGTCAGCAACATCAATGGGGAAGTCATCTAAGGTCATATCACGTGATGCAGGTAACCAAGAGGAAGCCTCGACCCGTTTAGCAGAAGTACCTTTGCCAATAAGGGTAACCTTGCTAGTAGTACAACCTAGAACAAGATTCTTTAGTCGTTTCTCAGGAATGATAGGTTCTAGAAAATCATTATTGTTTTTTCCTAGTTTCTCATTCTTGTTATAACCCATTCCCTTCATTAGTTGTAATCCTTTGTTATCATCTTCCATAGGAAGAGCAGGGATAGGTCATTCATCCTGATAGAGTATTTTAGAGACATCTTCCTCATTGACATCTTCTCATTTTAGATCCCCCCACTTGGTGAAGGTAGTAGCTACCATCTTGATTGTCTCAGGCTCTTTGTGGCTAGATGTGGGTTTCCCATGTGATTAAGGAGAAAGAGGTAGCTCTCCTAAGCTAAAGGTATTCTTCATTAGCTTATAGTTTCCACAACCATCATCCTAGATTACCGCTTTGATGTCAAGAATGTTTTGCACAATAGGTATTTTCATTTTTGAGGTAGAAGCAAGGGATGACGGGTCAATAAATGAGGTAGATGGTGTAGGCCCTTCGTCATTCTTGGGTATTTGGGGTATCTTATAGAACTTGGCCTCAAGATTCTTGTAGTAGTAAAAAGGTTCAGGATCTCCATGGATAGTAATTTCTCTACCCTCGAAAGGAAACTTTACACATTGATGATAGGTCGAGGCTACAAATTTTAGGGCATGGATCCATGGTTGGCCAAGTAAGATGTTGAAGGGAAGATCAAGGTCTAACACTTGGCATGTAGTTTTTGCAATGATGGGTCCCACTTGGATGAGTAATGCAATGATGCCTTGTGATACCCACTCTTGGTCATCATATGCTCTAATGGTGGTACTCTTTTCTTTCTCAATAGTATCCTAAGAATAGCCTAGGTTCTTGATTAACTGAAGGGTAAAAATATTCAGACCAACACCTCCATCTACTAAGACTCTTTTGACCTTGTTTTTATGAATGATGACCTCAAGGTGTAAAGCTTAGTTATGAGATGTGTTGATGGTCAAAATATCACAAACAACATAAAACAAAATATTTCTATTGTATTTCTCCTGAAAAAGAAAGACAACATATAGTAGCCTAACTTCCAAGGTCCTGGTAGTTGGTTCTCAACTGTCTGATGTCACTCAATTCGCCAATGCAATTGTAATATTCAAGGGGCCTTTGTTGGTGATAAGGAATACAAACTATATTGGATTCATCAATCTATGTTTAATGGGGGGCTTTAAATAAATAGAAAAAGGATAGATCAAGGTACAAATCAGTAAAAAATGAACAAAATTCTTTAACATCCAGACATATATTCTCAACAACGAGTGTTTCTTAATAGATCAAAACCATAACATGATGCAACTCATAGAAAAATCCATACCATTGCATACATTCATAGTGCTTAATTTAATCATCATGACCATTCATCAAAATACTACAAGATTCAAAAAACAAACTCCTCATTCGTTGCCAATAATATAGATCAACAAACATATAATAATTTCATTCATAGATAATTTAATGAAATAATCTTTAAAATCTGGTTTCCCCTATTGATTTGTATCAAATAAGAAATATTTATGCACAAAAAACTCACTGGCATATAGACTGATTATGGTTCATTAACCTCATCCAAGAAGTTCAACTCCAACATAAAACTGTACAAAAAAAAGTGTATCTAAATTAAACATGAACTTAAAAAGTATCTTTGCTCAAAGCTATAAAATCCTACCTTCTATCATCAAGTGGCTAATCCTACTTCAATCAGATGACCTTTACAACATGGAGCTCAAAAGTATATATAGACATGCTACGCATAAATCCCTCTTAATCAAAAATTGAGATCCACTAATCAAGGAACCGTAACCACATCAAAAAACTAGACTGGTTGATCTTCAGTTCAAAGGTTGATTGCCCTGTAAAGTAGGAGAGAAAAGGGGAAGTCATGTGCCCAAAATAGAACATTTTTCTGCCAACTCACTCCTGCATTGTTTTCTCAAGAAGATATTCATCATAGTTGGAGAACACTTGTTGAAGGATGTCCACATCAGGTCCATCGACCCAGCTATCTTCAAGTTTGATTCTTTTCAACTCTGCTGAGGCAAATTCCTGCATATCTTTCAATTTGGTCAATTCCCTCCTAGCAGATTTCACCTCCTCTTTAATATCCATTATTCTATCCAACAATAAATCCTCTCCATCATCTTCTTTTTGCTTGACCTCCTAGAATCTGTTGTTCCATTTCTCCTTCAATTGATCCAAAGGCATGCCTTCTTTAACCGGTATGTCTACATTGACTAAAATAGCTACTATAGCTTCTAATTCATCAAGCTGCTCATTAAGGTCTTTACTAGCATCTTGAACTTCATTTCTATGCTTATATATGAAATTAGACCTAAACCGGATTATGTTTGAAGCCTTTTCCAGGAAATATACATTATCTTCTTCAACGATTGATTTCTCTAGAAGAGTTGATCTTGGCAACTTATTGATGTCTTTCATCTTTTGAATATATCCCCTATATTCTTCCTCTTGCTCTCCTAGAGTTTAAGTATGACGACCTATTTCTTTTATCAACTCAAGTGCTATTTTATGGATTTCAAAATTATTTACCAGCACTTCACCCACTTTCTAATTAAGCTTGTCAATCCATCTATCCAGCATCCCAGACTTACTTTTCATTTTTACTAAATCATCAAATTATCTTTTGTTGAGTAAGACTAGAGTTTCAAAGGCAACAACTTTTTGGGACCTGGGAGTGGAAACATCTCTTAAGAAACTATGCAATTGATCCAATTGAGCCTTAAGCTCATCCTTTCTTTGTTTATCCTTGATCATCTTGGACTTTGTGGAGGAAGCTACAACATCAATGAGATTCATTTATTGATTCCTTGTAGGCCTCCTTAAGTTGACTATACCCAATTGATAATCAGTCACTTGCATATCTTGCCTATCCTTGTCCACCACCGGAATTGCACATTCAACAATGATCTCTCTTGCCTCTGTGAGCCTTGTGGAATGAAGAACCCTGGCCTTTTTCTTATGTCTTTCCTTTTCTATCTCCTTCATCATTTCTTCCCAATTAAGAGGCTCTGGTGGAGCTATCCGCTTCTTCTCGATATCTAGCTTTAACCATGTAGGAGCACTAGGAGTAGTGATTACTTGTGCTGAGGAAGAGGTAGCTATAGCAGAAGATAATGGTTGTAACATGGTAACTTGAGGCTGAGAAGAAACTTCTTACACATTTTGTTGCTCCTTTTCTGCATTCTCTTATGCAATCCTCTCAACCTCTTCCTTATCCTTCTGCTCTTGCAACCTTTTATCTTCTCATTCCTTCTTCAAACGTTCTTCCTCTAACCTATTTTATTCAAGCAATTTATATCTATATCTCTCCAAGTCTTTGAGCTTGTCCCATGCTTCCTTTTCCTTTTGTTGTTGCCTAGCAAGTTCTTTAGCATCCTTTTCTTTTGTAAGCGTTCTTCTTTTTCCCATTTTTTATATGATTCTTCAATAATCTTAAATTTAGGCTCGAGGGCTTCCTTTTCTCTTCTTTGTCTAGCCTTCTCGTCTTCAAGATCATAGATCTTTTGCAACATTTCTAACTTTTCATTCTCCTTCTTTACTGTGAGCTCGTGCTCCTTTTCCTGTTGCTTCTTGGCCAACTCATCAGCTTTCTATTTGGCCTCTAATTGCTATTGCTGGAGTAATGCATTAGCTTGTGCCTTTGCATCCATTTCCTGCTATTTTGCTAATGCTTCAGCTTGTGCCTTTGCATCTGATTCTCTCTTATCTTCTTCAAGTAGCTTCCATTGGTCCTCCTCTGTCAAAACATGCTCAATTCCTAGATCCTCAATTTCATCAAGAAGTGTCTCCTCCAATGTCTCCTTATCCTCAGAGTATCCTCAAATTCTATCTCTACATCATGGATTTCAACCTCAAGACCCTTTCCCTTCAAAGTTTCAACTTCCTTATGGAGAGTTCCCCTAGGCATTTCTCCACTTGGCTACTCTATAGGAGGGTGTTGAGTAGATAACTCACCTACAACTAATGTTGAGGCCCCAGGTCCTATTGGGACTTCTTCATGTGCTTTAGGTAGATCTTGAGCCGAAACTTCAAGTTCAAATTCCTCTATATCAGGAGGGAAGAATTCCAAGGGTTCCTTAGGAGGCATTCTTCTTTTCATCCTCTTGTACCCTTGAGTGGTACCTGCACCTTTCCTTTTCTTGGAAGTTTGACCCCCAAGCTCCTTGGTTCTTAGCATGACCCATTTGATGCTTCTATCCAACATCGGCCTTGCTATCTATTTAATATCTATGGTCTCCTCTGCACCCCAATCTACAGGGTCCAAGTTCTTGGTACCCATATTCTGTACCTCATATTGAGGATCCAAAACCACCCCATCATCTGATCATGTTTCAGGAATGTCCACCTTGACCCCATACTCCACCATGAGTGGGATAGGAAACCTTTCATAATTTATTTTCCTCAAGTCATACTCATCCTGAAGATCACTCCAAAAGTCCTCCAATAGATTGAAGTGTTTATAAAAAATAGAAGCAAGAAAAGCATTCATCTTATTCTTTGGATCAAAGTGCTTCCTAGCAGTGTACAAGCCCAACTTTAGGTGCATCAATTCATAGCAAACAACCTTGGCTCCCACAAGGTGTGGATAACTATATTCACCCAACTTCATTGGGAGCTTATGACAACCAGACTTATGCTTTATACCAAATTTAGAATTAACCCAAAAATCTTGATAAACGAACTCCATTAAAACAATCCTATTGCTGCAACATCTAGGGAGTAGGTTAGGGTGACCATCAAATCTAGCCAGTCTGAAATAAGTAAACTTGGGGTATTGGATAAACCAATATCCCCACTCTGTGATGAATTCCATGGCCTCTTGGCTCAATCGATATCCTACATCTCCTGTAAGATGGTTAATAATGACATATAAAATTGCGTCATTAACCCTTCTATAATGTAGTTCAAAATTATGCAAGGTGAGTTGATCATAATGATTCCACACCTTATTCCATCCATCAGCTTCTCCCAAAATTCCCACTCTGTTTAAACTTGGAAAAATTCCTCTTCTTGCTACTACATAAATGACATAAGAGGTCATGAAGAAACTCTTGGTTTCTCTCACTATAATCATTTGGTTGTGTATTCTTTTAGACACAATCATGGGCCAATCAAATTGTTTCCTACCATCTAGGATTGTCTAAATGAATGGAAACATCCATTCTTTAAAGTGAAGAGCATCCCTTTTCCCAAACACTCTGGATAGCATCATTATAATGTCCCCAATCTCCTTGTAGAATTCTGCCCTTTTAGGCTGATCTGGAAGTTTAACTAGAGATTTTTTCTCAGTTCTCATCCATTTCTTATTCAAATGAGTTTTGTTGGCTTCCTTATGATTACTATATATTTTCAAGGCCTTTGCTTCATTGAGTTTCCTAGGATTCTTTGGAGTGGGCACATTGAACATGAACTAAAACATTTGAGGAGTTAGATCAATGATGACATTGCCCTACAAATCCACAAACTGTCTAGTAGTAGGATTATAGGCTCCAGCTGCTGTCATTATTAATTTAGGACATTGGATTGACAAAGGAAATATAGTAATATGATCCAAGCTAGATTCAACAATTCTTTGGGTTCTCCCTGTTACCTCTTCAGCAAATTTTTCTGAGTACAATTCCTCGCAATGGAACGAACCCAGGTTGGTATTATTTATATCTGCCCAATTAGAATCCAATTTACTAGCAGTGATGGCAAGACCTTGATGCTTATACCTCAAGGTATAAGGGAGTTGTACTGGCTTAACCTTTTTAGGCTTTTCTCCTAGTTTTGAAGTCTCCGCAGGTTGACTCCTTTGAGAAGCCTCACCCGATGCTCCTAACATCTTTTAATTTCTACAACAAAACCCAATATTAGATCCACAAGAAGTATGAAAAACCAGGTCAGAGATCTCACCTTTCATATGCTTTCTTCACACTTAGTCAAAATTTCATACTCATTAGAGGCAGGACCAGGCATAAGACATCCCTAGAAATATTTTAAAGCACCATCGGGGTCGGGACTAGAATGGACATTGAACTCATAAAAAAACCATATAGAAAGATCAGAGATGGAGTCAAAATAGTAATCAAGACCGAGATTGGAATGAAAATCGGATTCGATACATGCAGAAGTTCCAAATCCATATCCCGTTCCGCTTTCGCTTCTAACATAGTGAAAGATATTTTAATAATTTATAATTCATCGGAAATGGGCTCGGAGATGGATCCGACATTCATTGCAAACAAAGGTTTGAGATCATAACTAATCCTGGATTCGACTCTAGTTAAAACGTACATGACATCATTAGAAAGTTTGACAGTAGAATGAATGACATTATGGCTCAAAAATGAGGTATCCTGACAAGCCAAGGAGGCTTAAAATAAAAATACTAAACCATCCGCCATACGATCAAGGGGAAACACAAAAAATAGGGCAAAATTTTAAAACTAAGAGGGATGCACAAAACCCTAGTTTATTAAAACCTTTGACTTAAAAAATTAGGGCACAATTTAACCCTACTCAAAATCAACGAGTCGACACACAAAAGGACCGACAGGTAAAGTAATGAATCGAAGAACACCATAAAACCACGTAGAAGATTATCGACACCCCAAAAACCTAGGGCACAATGGTACAAGCGTGAAGAAAACACAAAAACGACTGTTGCAAAGCAAAAACAAATGAGAAAATGACAAACAATAAATAAAATAAAAATAGAGGACGAACCGAAGACAACGAAAACAAATAAAAAGAAAAGAGAAGAAAATAAAATCAAACCAACAAGGATTTGAATGAAAAGAGTCACGAACCCCACGTAGAACAAAAAACCAAACAAACACAATGAACGCCAACCCTACCTCAAAACACAATCCAATAGGTTGGCTCTTGATACGAATCCGCACACAAAATGCTTTGCTTCTGATTGAATCATGCTCCCAAATTCCCTTCCTCAATTTTGGTTTGATATTAGTTGTTAAGAAATAATAATACCAGCGAGTTAACCTTACTTAATGCTAAAATCCAATTTCGTACATGTGAGGTACCTATAATTAATGCCATTAATGTGGCAGGTCGAATGCAGAATTGCGGCGGGAACATGCACAAAAATATTGTGCGACCGAAGTAAAGTCAGACAACAACGAGAAAGGTGGGAGCAAAAGTGGAATAAAAACCAAGTTTGGAAACTTATTCCAATTTTTGAGTTTGGTTCCGGTTCAGGTTCCTCCAACGATGAAGAAAAGGAAAGAAAGAACTAAAAAGAAGACACCGAGATCGAAACAAGGTAAACAACATCGATCCCAAGTCCAAAAAAACAAACCAAAAAGGTGGAGGCAGAGGCGGGATGGAAACACGTTTGGAACCTTGTATAAATCCTAGACTTAATATCCATTTCGGTTCTGGTTCTGCGAAAGGAAAAAAAGATAGACTGAAGAGACCAACAAAGAGACGAGCAGGACCAAAATCGGAAAGGAGTCAGGGAATGAAATTCAAAACAAGTTTCAAATCCAGATTTCGTTCTGGTTCTGGTTCCGACAGAATGAAAAGAAAAACAAAGTGTTGGAAGAAAGAACAACTCCAAACTTTGTTGAGAAAAGACCCAAGGACATAAAACAAAAGAGGGGGACCCATTTTGACCAAGGAAATAGATGGGGTGGTTATTCCAGGCATAACAAGATGACTGTGACGGTAGGTCTTGTTCTGAGAAGGTGAGAAGATGATTAGTGATATGCCCTACCATAGCTTGAAATTGATATGTATCAATATCCTCAGGGACGGATGATTCTGACAAAGCTTTCTCTAAGATTTCCCTATGTGTGGGTGATAGCCTCAATAGTTCTAAGATTGATATCTGTGTGGGGGTATTCTTAAGCTAATTTAAGAGATTGTATTTGCTGGGATTTTATGTTGGAAGAGTAGGTTGTGACCTAGATTGAGATGGGACTCCTAGGATGTTGATTTTTCCATGTCATGTGGTGACTCCACACTCTGCACTAGGTCTTTTGATGGTGATGACAATAATGATGCTATCACAAGAAGCGACCGCATTGGAATAGGTATGCTGCACATTTGTGTAATCCTTAGCTTTCCCATTGTTGTTCCCTTTGTTATGATCTGACATGGGATTCTTGTATATCTTAATATATTGGTTACCAGTTGGTACTTCAACAAATATGGTGTCATTTTCTATGAGGTCTTGGATAATGTTTTTTAGCCTCATGCAGTTTTTTGTTTTGTGTCCTTTGATTTTGTGAAAGTCACAAAGATCGTGCTCATTGTACTAAGATGGTTTCTCTTGGGGTTCTTGGTAGTTTTCAAAGTTGGGAAGTATTATCAGGTTTGATTCTACCAATTTCTTCATGATGGTTTCAATGGGTTCTGATAAATATGTGTACTTCCATTTAGGATAGTTGTTCTTGTTAGGGGTTCACCTCTATTTCATGTTAGTATTGTTGATTTGATTGTTCTGAGGAGGTGTCGTTTGTTGCAAAGTTGGTTGAATGTTAGAAAATTGATTGTTGTTTGGCCTAGGAGAACTTAAGGCTACCTTAGAACTACCGTGCCATCATTTTTTACGTTCTTGTTCTTAGCCCAGATACAAGGCTTGTCATTTTAACTAGTTGATGGATGATTGTAAGCTTGAGTATTTCCCTGTGAGATTAGAGCTCTCTCAATGTTAAGGGCTCTAGGGACAAGCTCATCATAAGATGTGATGCACTATATTTTCAAGTGGAAGGATAGAGCTGGATCTATATTTGATATAATGATCCCCACTTGTTGTTCATCGGGAAGAGGCCACTTGCTCTTACTATCTCTTTGTCTCCATCATTGTAAGAAATTAGCAAAGGATTCTCCTTTGTTTTGTATGATAGTGTATAGTTCTTCTATACTTACATCCATGCCAAGATAGAATTGATCAATGAATTTATTGGTAATTTCTTAAAAAAAATTGATACCTGGAGGCAGTTGAGAAAACCAATCCATGGCAGGACCAGTTAAACTTTGGGGGAAGAGGTGCATTAAATAAGAATCATTGTAAGAAACCTCCATACACATGATGCTCAATTCTTTGATATGGTCCATAGGACTTCCTCTCCCTTTGTATTTATCGAATTTAGGGATTTCAAAGATGGGAGGGAATGGTACCATTGCGATTTTTTGATCAAATGGATAAGGACATAGGTTTTGTGTATGGGGTTTCTTTATATTGCCCATCTGAAGGTCCTGCATTTCTTGTGAAAATGCCTTGAGTCGTGATGCTAGATCATCTTGTGGGTTTGGTGGAGGAACATATGTTGCATATTGTGAGATGGTGGATGGATTATATATGGGATTTTGATATGATAAAGCATTGTATGGTCTATATGGCAGTGTAGGATTATGTGAAGGTGATTGAGGTGTTGATGTATATGTTCCTAATGTGTTTGTATTGACGATGTTATATTGAGGATTATAATAGGAACTTGGTTGTTGTTGTTGTTGGGAATACTATTGAGCTAGTAAGGCTTGTTGTTGTTGTTGAGCCACAAGGGCTTGCTGTTGGGATTTTTGTTGTTGTTGTGCTACTAAGGATGCTTGATGTTGGGCTTCTTGTTCTTGTTGCACCACAAGGGATTTTTGTTAGGCTTGCTATTGTTGTTGTGATGCTAAGGATGCTTGATGGGATTGTTGTTGTTGTTGTGCTAAGGCCGCTTTCTGTGTCGTTTGTTGTTGTTGTGTTGCTTGTTGTGCTGCTAAGGCTGCTTGATGTTGTTGTTGTTGTTATGCTACTTTTTTTTCGGCTAAGGCTGCTTGCTATTGTTTTTGTTGGTGGATGGATTTTTGTGCCGCTAAGGCTACTTGTCGTTGTTGTTGCTGGTGGATGGCTTGCTGATAAGCTTGGTGTTCTTGTAATAAAGCTAAGGCATACACTTACAAAGTACGATCAGTTGGTTGTTGGGACACTTGTGATGGATTGTGGGTGTTGATGTTTTGAATGGGTAGTAGATTGGTGATGAAAGGTTGGGGGTTCCCTTGACTCAACATTCCTTGGAGGATAGTGGATTGAGATGAAGGAATGTAAGTGTGAGGTCCCATTTGATTTTGCATGGTAAAAGGGGCCATGGGGAAAGATGAGGATGGTGTCATTAGATATTTTTGTGATGGTAATGATATACTAGGACCTTGACTCCATTGATTGAAAAGGTTTCCTTGTCCAACGCCTTGAGAATTTTCTTGTAATAGGGATGTGGATAAAGTGTTACTTGGGTTGATGGGATTCATCACCAAGGGATTGTTTTGATTTGGGTTGATGATGGATGGGATGGACACATTTTTTGAAACCAAAGATGAAGATGAACCAGTTGGGGGATTGGATAAAGATGTCCCTATTTTCATTAAGGGTTGATTTTACATTATGGTGTTAGCATGCGCTTGTGGGTTGATTTGAGAAACTTGATCCACACTTCCTTATAGGATGTTGGGTACACTTGTGGTACTTGTGGGGATGGATGAAGATGGGTATCCTCGATATGTTGATGTTTTCATGGATTCATGAAGTGTAAGTGGTTGATGTTTATGTTGGGGGTGTTCAGGAATGGTAGAAGTGCCAAATGTTGGTGTCCAAGTAGTGGATGGATTGGTGTTGAGGGTACCCACAAGTGTATCGCTTTCGAATGGAAAAGTTAGACTAAAGTCCTTGGCAAGAATAGCTTCAATACTAGTTGTTGATGTTTGATTTAGCCCTAGGGATGGAGTTTTAAAATAGTAGATGAAGTCAAGCCTTTGGTTAATGATTGTGCAACAAAAAATGGAGAATTAGGAATTATGTTTTCCAAGGCTTGATGTTCCATGATTTCCTCCCTAGTAAGTCCAAATGGATTGTTCGTGATGTCTTCTATCTCATATGGCCCTAATGGTCATGAAGGTTGTTTTGACGGGGTAACCTGACTTCTTAGATCAAATTCTAGAGGATTTGGATCACTTGAGGTAAATGTGACTTTGGTTTTCTCCATGAATCTCTTGTGTTGTGATCTTGTCTTTATTATAATTTTTGGGTCACCTCTAGGAGTATTGTTTTGAGATATTTGTAATTTTTGAACTCTCTAGTTGACTCAAATCTAGGTAAAAGGGATGCTCTAAGTCTTTTGGGAACAATGATGACAATGGGAGATGAAAAGATGAGTGATGTGGGGAGTGATCTTTGGAAATCTTTTGAGACAACAATTTTGACTTGAGTTTGATGTTTTGATGTTGGGATAAAGGATGTTGATGAACTTGGAAATCTTTAGGGTAGGCTTGCGACCTTCAAGATAAACTAGCTCAAAGATGATAGCTAACTTAACTAAGTGCATGGAAAAGGATACATTTCACATACAAAGTAGCTAAGTTAGGGATGGTTTTGATAGATGTTTAAGTCAAAAGTGTTGGTGTATTCAAAATGTTTTTGCATAGTTTGGTAAAGTGGGGTGAATTTTGATGAAGGGGTGAATGAAATGTTTTGACCCAATATTGACCTAAAGTGAAACTTTGTTTGACAAGACCAAGGTAGTGAAAAAAATACTAGACCTCTAAAGTTTTCAAATCCTAAAGACCCGATATTTTAGATAGGTTTGTTATCATGAAAAAGACCAGGATTTTGACCAAAAAATAACATATACAATTATGGATTGTTCCTTGAAACGCGTTTGTAGAAGTAGTATAACAACTTGGTTCTATTTTGGTGAAGTGTTGCAAGGTATTTTTTGAGAGCTTTTGGAGTAAGATGCCTAAGTTTGAAATGATGACCTGTAGACCTTCTCTTGGGAATTCTGATTTTGTGTGAGATCATTTAGAGAAGTCTAAGTTAGGATCATGAAAAAGAAGATATTTAATGCCACGTGGGTGGTTGTAATATGGTCCTTCCAACCTCAATATCAGATTGTTCCTCTTCTTCATCTAAAATATTTGTTGTGTTTCTCCACTGAATGGGTGTTTCTTTTGTTTCAAAAGTGAGGCTTCTCAAACTACTAATAATATCGGTTTGTTCTCCTTCAATGAGTTCAAATTTTGGTTGAATAATAGAAGGTGTAATATTGGGTTGTTCAATGGGAGAAATTGGTCTCCAAATGGTCATGTGGGGTTCAATTTATCAATTTATCTTGCTTAAGTGAATTCATTTTACCACAAACACTTGTCTTGATTATGTTTTCAAACTAAATGTCTATGTCAAAAACATCATAAATTTCACAATGTCCATTTTGTGAAAAGGATGAAATTCAAGCCATAGTTGCTTATGTTAACTTTGGAAAATATGGATTGATATGTAAGTCAAGATACCTAGAAATCTCTAAGGATATAAATCCTTAGGAAAAGCATTAATATCAAGGCTATTTCAAAACGTATCCATACTTAGACCAAAGGGTTTGAAATTTGGAGGAAAATTGTGAATGTTTGTCTGTGATATTTTGGAACCAAGCAAAGTATTAAACTGAATCACAATCATTTACCACCTAGGTTTGAATTGCCATACTTGTTGAGTCCCCACTCAGATTTCTCCAAACACTAAGACAATGTGAGCATTTAGAGATTTGGCAACACTAGCTCCCCTCCACGACACACACTTCTCGGGGCCACCAAATCTTAAAATCCTGAAGATTTGAAGATCTTAAGGATTTTTCTATTTCAACAATAAATAGTACAAATGTGGGGCAGCTTCAGAATGATCATTCTTGCACCAACAAGCATTAAGGATTTTTGGTAACTAATCAATTTGGTTCTTAGTAACAAACTGAGAACACCCAACCATACACACCCGCTTTTCCACTTAAGTTTCTTACTATTGTTCCATTCCACTTAAGGCATGGTAGTAGGTGCAATATGTTATATAGTCTAGGATAGAAGGTACTTTCTCATGATTTCCCAACCTTTAATATATCCCACCGATAAACGTGTTTGCAAGAACTTGCCTATGAGTTTTCCGTTGTGGGGTGTGTCTCATAGTAAGTCCTCTCTTAAGGGTGACACAAATCATAAAGGTGTACTTAAGTATTTCTCTTCACCCAAGATCACACAGAGTGTAAGGGGATTGGATACATACTATAAGTGCACACAAACAACAAAGTACACTTGGAGTATTTCTCTTCACCCAAGATCGCACAAAGCGCAAGGGGATTGGATACGCACTACAAGTGTGTCACAAAAAAACAATCACTCATTCATTTTAACCTCTAAAGCTAAAATGAATTCATTTTATGCACCAAATGAAATGTTAAGTTTGCTTGTTTAATTTTAAAACCAAAATACAATGATGAAATGAGGGTTCAATTTTAGTCCCATTTGAGTGTTCCTTTTAAACCCAAATGAAAATTAGTGAGATCCTAAGGCATAAAATTAAAAGAATAAGAAATTGGGTTATAATTGCCCCAAAAGCATTAAGATGCTTGTGTAAGGAAAGAACAGTATGAAAACGCCTTCCAAATGCAAAATTCTTAGGAAATAAGTACAAAAAATTTCATTTAATTAGAATCACAATCATTAAGATGCACAAAAACAGAACAAACAATTTAACACACACATAATCGAACACTAGATTTATGTGGGAAAACCCTTATGGGAGAAAAACATACACACCAAGTAAAGACACTTTGTATTATAGTAAACCAATTACATACAAAGTTACAAACTCCACTCCCAGGTGTTAATTCATAGTAGCAAACTTTTCCCTGATCAACCTCGTACATAGATTCCGATTATAGTTATTCTCTCACACTGTTAGAATGCTCGTATAACATACAATGAACAACATCACCGAATCAATCCAACCCAATCAATCAGCTACAACTCATTGAATAGTGTTATTATATATGTTCGACATCTAGCCATGGTTGCTTCGGTTCCAAAATACCAACCGTTCCAACTGTACACAAATTGTCAAAACATGTAACTGTTGCAGCCACATCGGGCCATCAAAGAGACTCCTTTCATGCTTTCTCCGATAACACAAAGTTCCTCTGATGACTGTTCATTCACTAAACAAAACGTCAATAGTTAGCAACCAATTATCACTTTCCATCTCATCACCAATCGGGTCTCACCTAGGCACTCTTCACAAGTTACCAAGTCAACCATCACCATATTGAGGAGACATCATATCATCTCCCTCTGAGATAGACAAGTCCCTTCGATGAGGTTCCTTCATGCTCCATTGAGCCATCAAAGAGACTTGAGATAATGTCCCTTCGATGAGAGTAAGTCTCTTTGATGAAGCTTATCAGCTTGTCCCATGTGGTCGGTCAGTTAGAGGTTTCAGAAAATTCAAAACCCGCGACCGGTGGTTCCAATGTTCTAATTCTATGTGACCTCACAATCGGTCAATCCAAGGTTTTTGAAACTTCATAACTCCTGACCGGTGGTTCCAAAGTTCTGGATTTCATGATCATGTGAAATTTAGGCCAATTAAGGGAAAAACACCAAGCTTTAAGGGAAATTCCAAGTCAACAAGTGGAGGCACATTTTACAACATGCTCGCACCTGACAAAGACTTACTAGCTTCTTCCAAACTCAAAGTTACTGAATATCATAGGCCCCAAGGCCCATCAAACTGGCACACCACCTATACTTGTCTATGATCATAGGCTTTATCAATGCATCAACAAAATTCTCTAGAGTATCCACTTTTTCAAGATTAACCTTTCCATCCTCCACCATATCACAAATGAAATGATGCTAAACATCAATATGCTTTGTCCTGGCATGGAAAGTGGGATTTTTTTCCAAACATATAACATTCTGACTGTCACAACAAATAGTAATCTACCTTGCATTAAACCTAACATCAGAACACAAAAATTTAAGCCAAATGGCTTCCTTACAGGCATGTGTTGATGTCATGTACTCCACCTCAGTAGTAGATAAAGTTACTACAACTTGTCACTTGCTCATCCAACTAACTATACCATCGAATAACATGAAGATGTATCCATCGGTGGATCTTTTGCTGTCAACATCCCCTGCCCAATCAAAATCCACAAACCCACGAATGCTAAGAGATCTCTGTGATCCAATCAAGTTGCCATGATAACACAAAGCATACTCCAAAGTACCCTTCAAATACCTGAAAAACTCTTTTCACAGCATCCCAATATGGCCTTCCTGAATTAGACATAAATTAATTAAGTACTCCCACTACTTGGGCAATGTCTAGCCTGGTATAGACCATTGCATACATTAAACAGCCAACTGCACTTGCATAAGGCACCCTGGTCATGTCCTCCATCTCAGTAGGATACTTCAATCTTTAATAGATAGCTTCATTCCTTGCAAAATTGGAACAACTAACTACTTGCTATCTGTCATACCAAATCTCTTAAGGACAATATTAATATAGTTACTCTAGCTGAGCCAAATATTTCTGCTTCCCCTATCCCTTTTGATTTCCATACCCAAAATATACCTTACTGCACCTAAATCTTTCATTTCAAACCATGCTGACAACTGAGATTTTAAAATAGAAATCATACCCTTACTATTCCCAAAGAATAACATATCATCCACATATAGGGAAATAATAAGTAAACAATCATTTTTTAGTTTTGTAGTACACACAATGATCAAATTTTGACCTCAAAAATCCCAATGACAACACAAAAGTGTCAAAATTTTGGTACCACATTCTAGGTGATTTCTTTAAACCATATATAAATTTTTTTAACTTGAAAACCAAACTTTCTTTACCTTTTTCAATGAAGTGCTTAGGTTGGGACATATAAATTTCTTTTTCTAGATCTCCATGAAGAAACATTCTCTTCACATCCATCTACTCAACCTATAAGTCATATGCAGCTGCAAGTGATAACATAAATCTGATAGATTTCAGCTTAGCTATAGGAGAAAATATTTCTCCTTAATCAATTCCCTCCACCTGGGAATAACCTTTCATGACCAACCTAGCTTTATAAATCTTTTCACTGCCATCTAGACCAATTTTCTTTTTAAATACCCATTTATAGCCAGCAGGGTTTCGACCTTTAGGAAAAGGTACCAAATCTCAGGTTTCATTCTTCTTCAATGATGCCATTTCATCATTCATGGCTTCCAACCAGGAATATGAATCATACATAATAATAGCATCCTTTACAGTCCTAGGCTCATCTGTGCTAGTAATCAAAGCATAGGCATAGTTTGAATTCAATATAGAAAATCCATACCTATCAAGTTGTCGCTTTTCCCGTGTAGAACTCATCACAAGTTGAGGCTGAGGTTGTGGTTCTTATTCCTGTTTAGAACTCTCAAACCTACTAGAGCTCTCCTCAATTTCAGATACACTTTGAATTTTTAGTTCCTCTTTATCTGGTATTAGAGGAATTTCAACTACATCATCCTTTTTTTCTTTTTCTTCTATCTCTAACTGTAGATCAAATGTAGAAGGTTTTAGCTCCCGAAAGATTACACTTTTTCCATACACAACCTTCTTAGTAAGAAGATTCCAAAGCTTGTATCCTTTCACACCAATGCCATAGCTGATGAAGATACATTTTACAAATTTGTTTTCCAACTTAGATCTTTTCTCATTCAACACATAAATATATGCTTTGCAGCCAAAGACACAAATATGTCTCAGAGAGGGCTTCTTACTAGACCATGCTTTGATAGGAGTTTTATCAGAAAGAGCCGAACTAGGTGAACAATTAACCAAGTAACATGCTATAGCCACATCCTCAGCCTAGAACTTCGCTCCAGACTAGCACTGCTCAACATACTTCTCGCTCTTTCCATTAGTGTCCTATTTAACCTCTCAACAACTACATTCTACTGTGGAGTGTAAGGTGTAGTTTTATGCCTTTTAATTCCATCGTTTTTGCAATACCTTTCAAAATCTATAGAACAAAATTCACCACCATTATCCATCCTTAGGCATTTAATTTTCCTTCTAGTTTGATTTTCTACCAAGTTTTTAAACTCTTTAAATTGACTGAACACTTTTGATCTACTTTTAATAAAGTACACAAATGCCCTTCTCGAATAATCATCAATAAAAGAAAAATAATATTTAGAATTCGATAATGAAGGAACATTTACTTGACCAAATACATCAGAGTAAACATAATCCAGTATGCCAAAATATCTATGAGGACTAGAGTAAAAAGAAACATGGTGTTGCTTTCCATAAATGCAATGTTCACAAAAATCAAACTCAAGGTTACAATCATCAAGCCCTTCTACGAAGTTTTTATTTTTCAAGGATTTTAAGCCTTTTTCTCCTATTTGACCGAGTCTATGTTTCCACAACATAGTTTTCTCTGCTGGGAGTTTCCCCTCCAAAGAGTTTGCACCTAGAGGAACTTCATTCTCCTTTTCTACATGAGAAGCTTTGCTTGACTTTGCAGAGGCACTGTTGCATTGAACAACATGTGCATCCAACTTGTACAAAGTGCCAATTCGTGCACCCCTAGCTAGCACCAACGAGCCTCTAATAATCTTACAGCCACCACTCGAGAATGAGACTTGCATGCCAACATCATTCAACTTACTAATAGAAAGAAGATTACGAGCCAAACCTGGTATGTGCATTATGCCATCAATTCCTTTTATTATTCCATCATTAAATTGAATTTTGACTCTTCCATGACCAACAATTTTAAGAGATGAATCACTTGCTAGGTACACCTTTCCACTAGCATACTTTTCATACTTTGTTAACCAATCTTTGTGAAATTTTATGTGAAAAGATGCGTCTGAGTCAATCAACCAGACATCATTTGATGCCTAAGTTGTCAAGACTACAATGAAGGCATCTGAATCACTTTGAGAAGAATCTTTTTCAGAAGAGTTGTTCTTTTTCTCATCTTTACAATCCTTCTAGATAGGACCAGTCTTCCCATAATTCCAACATTTCACCTTGGACTTCTTGCCAGGAGACTTTGATCTCCCTTTAGATTTGGATTTAGACTTCTTGTCTCTCTCATTTGATCTACCTCAAACAATAAGGGCCGCCTTGGCCATCTTAGAAGATTTCCTCCACATTTCTTCTGACAATAGTGAAGTAACCACATCTTCTATCTTGAAAGTGGTTGTTGTACTTCCAATAGCCATCACCAGATGATTCCATATGTCAGGTAAGGAACATAATATCAGCATATAGCGATCCTCCTCCTCTATCTTCACACCCACAGAAGCCAACTGAGCAACAATCATATTAAATTAATTCAGATGGTATGCTATGGATGCTCCTTCTTCCATCTTCAAGGAGTATAACTTCTTCCTCGGGAATAACTTATTCACCAGAGACTTTCCATGATAAATATCACCAATTTTCTTCCATAAAGAACATGCAGTCTTCTCCTCATGGACGTTTAGGAGAACAAAATCGGCCAAATGAAGTCTTATCAACCCTCTATATTTTCTATTTGCGAGGTCTCAATCTTCTCGCTTCATATCATATGGTTTTGTTCCCATAACAACAATCCAAACATCTCTATCCACCAACGGGTCTTCCATTTTAAGCTTCCACAACTCAAAATTGTCGCCATTGAATTTTTCAATTTCTATTCTTCTTGATATGCTTGCCATCTCAATATGTAATCAAGACAATCAATTTTCTCTACAATTCTCCCACTGAATAGAGTTAGAAAAAAAACAAACCCTACCCACAAGGATAACACAAATGGCTAGGCTCTGATACCACTTGTAAGCAAAGCACAGTGCAGAAATACCTTCCAAATGAAAAATTCTCAAGAAAGAAGTGTAGAAAATTTCATTTAATTAGAATTATAGTCAATAAGATGCACAACAATAGAGAAGACAATTTAATACACATAGAATTGAACACCAAATTTATGTGGGAAAACCCTTACAGGAGAAAACCCACACACTAGAAGTAAAGCCACTTTGTATTACAGTAAACCAATTACCTACAGAGTTACAAACTCCACTCCTAGGTGTTAATTCACAACAACATATATTTACCTGATCAACCTCATACGCAAATTTCGACTATAGTTGTTCTGTCACACTATTACAATGTTCATATCATACAATGAAGAACATCACCAAATCAATCCAACCCAATCAATCAACTAAAATTCATTAAAGCGTCTTATAATATATATTTGACATCCATCCATGGTCACTTCGGTTCCAAAAAACTAATTGTTCCAACTGTACACAAACTGTCACAAATATGTAATTGTTGTAGCCACATCGGGCCATCAAAGGTACTCCTTTCATGCTCTCTTCGATAACACCAAGTTCCTCTTATGACTATTCATTTGCTAAACCAAATGTCAATAGTCAACAACCAACCATCACTTTCCATCTCATCACCAATTGAGTCTCACCTAGACACTCTTCACAAGTTATCGAGTTAACCATCGCCATATTGAGGAGACATCATATCGTCTCCCTCTAATATAGACAAGTCCCTTTGATAAGGTTCTTTCATGCTCCATTGAGCCATCAAAGAGACTCGAGATAGCGTCCCTTTGATGAGAGTAAGTCTCTTCGATGAAATTTATCGTCTTGTCCCATGTGGTCGGTTAGTTGAAGGTTTCACAAACTTCAAAACCTGTGATTGGTGGTTCCAATGTTTCAATTCTCCATGACCTTGCAATCGGTCAGTTAGAGGTTTCCAAAACTTCACAACTCCCGACTAGTGGTTCAAAGTTCTGGTTTTCCACGATCGCTCGACATTTAAGCCAATTAAGGGAAAAATGCCAAGCTTTAAGGGAATTTCCAAGCCAACAAGTTGAGGCACATTTTCCAATAGCTTGTTAAAATTATAATATTGAAAGATGAGAATGCTTTTTCACTTTACCTTTTATTGTCCAACCTGCAAAACCCGATTAGCCAAAAAACTAGAACAATGTTAGAGGCATGCTAATAATTTGATGAAGCAAAAAATTAACACACATACTGAAAAATGATTGTCAAATTTCTTACCAGAGTTGTGTGTCACTGTTCATGATAGTGTCGATTTGGTGAACTTGGGTGTCGCTCTGGAAAACTTGGGTGTCGCTCTACAAAGAAACTAGTGATGACGATAGCTTTGCTGCTTGAGGTGCATCACCATTTACAAATTTTGATGCCTCTAAAAAGTATTAGCATCGTCGTTTGATTTAATCAGTGTCGGGATATTAGATAAGCTTTATTGTTTTAGATGACAATAGTGTCATTGTATGGCAGCGCCAACAAAGGCGTCACTGAAATTCTTTTGAGCGTCCTTGTTTCCTGTAAAATTTAGAGAAAAAAAATTCAAGATAGAAATTGATTAAATTTGATCAATTTAGCCCTCCTTCTAGTGCCATAATGTGATCAAATGGATTAGTATGGGCCGATTACACTTGATCCATGAAGAATTGAAGCATAAAAAAGCCACTATTGTCAAACCTCAACATGATCATTCAAATAAAGATTAAACTAAACATTTATCATAACTAACCATTCTAAACTACAAAAGCATTAAAATGTCTACACTAACCCATCTAAAACTTATCCCATTGTGAGATTGGTGTTGAGTTGATGTGAAATGACAACCCTTTCCCAATCCCATGGATAAATGAGCTTGCCCCAGTTAGTTTTATTGAAGAAAACTGATGGAACAGTTTTGAGATGTGTATGAAAACATGATTTTAATCTAAATGAGCATGATGCAAGCTATTTTAATATGATGTTATGCTAAAAATGATCTAGATATGCAAAAGCTAAGCTAATATGAGTGGATTATAAGATAAAAGATTCAAACCCTAATTAATAAATAAGCTAAATGAATGCATTATGTGATCATGGAAGCCATTAATGGAAGCTCAAAACTAACTAATGCAATTAAAATGAACTAAAATATGCTAAATGTGTGCTAAATATGAGTGTGAGTGATTTCAACAACATAAGTTTTCTTTTGAAAGATGGATCCATTTGTCTCCAAATAGTGACCTATTTATAGGAGGACAAATGAAAAATGGAGGGTTGAGATAAAAAGGGCTAATCAATGGTCAAGGATGGAGGAAATTGGAGGCATGGATCATGAATTCTCATCAACAGGTGAGAATGCAAGATGATATTTAATCAAGGGTTCACATTCCCTCAAACAAACACACTTTTGACTTGTACAAGAGGTCAAAAGTTAACTTGCACAAGAAGTTACAAGGTAACTTGCACAAGAAGTTACAAGGTAACTTGCACATGAAGCTAAGTAAGTTTGTTGAGAAAAAGGAATATTACCCTTTTTCAAATGAGTGAGGAGAGAGAATATTCCTTGGAATATTCTCATGGGTGAGGAAAATGGATAATTTAGTTAATTAAAACTAAATTAAACTGTGTAAAAGGGGAAGGAATGTGCAAAGGAGGAATATTCTCTTGCAAGTGGGGGGAGAATTAGATTAATTAATAATTGATAATTAAACAATCTGAATTATACAATTAGGGGATTAGAAGAATTTAGATGATATTCATTAAATAAAATGATTTAATGAATGGGGGAAAGTTGGAATGATATTTAATTAAATAACTTAGGGTTATTTAATTAAATAAGAAGATTTAGGGATTTAAATCAAATAATTTGATTTATTTAATTTAATAGGACGAAATGTTAGTATGAAAGGGGTGAATTAATCTGATTTGATAAATTAGGTTAATAAATGCAAATGATGCCATTAATTAATTATCTAGGCTAATTTAATTAATTAAGCAAAAAGAGGGTGGGTTTCAAGAGGAAATGATGTTTGTATACCTGATTTGAGTGTATGATATCATTTGGGACATATTTCAATGTCTACACCATCCCCATGTCTATTTTTGAACTCTAGTCTTGACATGAAACCCGACATCTCTTGTTCTAGCCTCCTATCTTGCATCAAAGTTTTAAATTTCCTCTAGAATGCCACTATCACTTGCCAAATCCTCCCAAAATTTCATTAATGACTAGATCTGAATCCTACAATTTATCCAAGATTATTTTATTGCATACACACTATTTATGATCTTGAGGGCATCAATCTACATGTAATTTCAACAATGGATGATAAAGAGGTCTAGTTCACCATGAATGTGGTAGATGAGTTCTAGTTATTTAATATTTTCATGCCTATTATAGATCATCTATCTCATGAATACTAGGGGATTACACTTGTCTTACATGCCATATTTATGATCTATGTATTCATCAAAATCCCAAAAGCAACTAAGTGACCAAGGAAAATGTTATATATACTAATTTGTGATTTTTCTAGAGGGGGTGGGTGTAACGTACTAACCCTTCTATGAAGTAAAATTTTCTAATTTTACAATTTACGAGTAAATAAACAAGTAACAAGCCATTGCAATAATTTTTTTATTTCTTTAGTTGAAAATTTTCAATCAAGATACATAATATATACAACATGAATTACTTTTCATTTCACTAATACATTAATGCAAGAAAGCATACAATTACATACATAGCTCAAAGAGCTTTAGAGTAAATAGCTATAAGATGGTTCAAGATCCTTCCTTTCAAATCTTGGTTCTTTTGTCACCTGTTGTGGAGGATAAGCATCACTCAGGCGCTTTTATGCCAATGACAGACTCTTAATGTGGTCCCTCACACATCTATCATTTGATAGATGGCCCTTCCCTTTGATGAAGAGATTGGTAGAGTAAATGATAATGAAAGCCAACTGAGCATAGTGTTGTGTCCTACATAACTAGAACTTGTAACCTTACAATCTCTGTCTAGTATGTAATACTAGATCACGATGAAATGACAGTGTCTAGTCTCGGTAGTCACACAATCTAGAGTGGAGTCTCGAACATTCATACTAATTTGGCCAAACTGTTATCATTCAGTACTTCAAATGAAGTCATCTATCACATACACTACTCAGGGCCGTTTTGAATAAAGGCTATCTTAAGCTATGCATACGTATTTCCTTCAATGGATAGTCCATCATCCCAGATAACCTATAACATATTAATCTACTTGGAATAAACCTACTTAATTAGTAAGCACTCAAGTTAGGTATTTCACTCTATGGATATTTCATTATTCCAAAGATAACCTATATACCTGGATAACCCTACTTGTAAGTTTATAAAATTCTCTCCCATTCTGGATGACCTCTCCTAGGAGTAAAACATAAGCTTTCCTAGTTAAATAAATAACTTAGCTATATGCACACCATATGTGCTTTCATGTTAAATCATACCTAGTATATATTACCTATGATAAACACTCATCTCCTATTATGGAGTACATAAAAACACATCATGAAAACAACATAATGACTTCACTTTCCTTTTCAAATTAATCTAAACTTTCTAATGAATATACTAGACAGACATCTCAATAATGCATGCAAACACACCATTCAAATTTAAATAATCAAAGAAGAAGAAATCCCCATGTTTATTATCGCTTTATCCAAACTAATGTCAGCAATGCAGCCTTCTCCAACAACAAATGAATTAATATTCAAATTCTCAAGAAATGTCACTATAATCTCCCCCTCTCAAGTTGATAGCTTACTCCTCTCAAAATATAATCTCCTCACAAACTATAAGAACTCTCTTCCTATCTCTCTCTAAAAATGCTAAGCAAAGTATGGTTGGTTATATTGTAGAGAACAAGAAATGAAAAATATGTATATTCTATTGAAAGGAATCCGCCCCTCACAATGGAATAGTTTAGCTATTTATAGAGTATCCAAGAAACCTCAAAGCCTACGATATAGGAATGCAAAATGACAACAAGATTCATGCAATGAAGCTCAGTATAAAGGTGGCAATCAACTAAGCCCAAACTCAACAAATCTTCCTACAAATCATCTAGTTTCCAAGATAGCAATTCAAAGAACTAATGAAAGTGCACATGGAGAATTCAAATTGTTTTAGTGAAATACATATATAGGAAATAAAACTTCAAAGGTGGCATCATTAGATATTTCACTTCCTTCACATTTGGTGCCATAAAACTCAATCAATATCCAAAACATGACAATAGGTTTCAAACGTCTCAAATGGTGAGTGAATCAACATAACAACTTAATACGAGAGTCATAGTCAACCATGATCTCATTTAATACGTAGACCAATTCAAGGTTTCCTCAACTAGTAGATATCAAATGAAAAGCCACACTAAATATCATGTGCTATTCACAAGGATAATCAGTTTACACTAGCAATCAATAGCCATTAAATCAGCTTGCAAAGGCATAGTCAACATCGACCTTTAATCCATAGTCTATATATATGTATATATTTATACATTTATATACATTTACATATATATTATATATATTTACATATATCACAAGTATATAATTTATGAATACATTCGATATATATATATATATATATATATATATATATATATTCATATAAGAGTATAGGCAATATAGTATATAATAAACACATTATACCAAATGTGTGCATACATATATATATATATGTATAAATGTATATACCTTTATGTACACGTATGTGTAGGTATATCTATATTGATGCATTTCTATGAGTGTGTCCATTCGCCAATGTACACATGTATCAATATACATATACATATGGATATGTGTATATACTATACACATATATATGTTCACATTCGTTTCACATATAGCCATTAACGTTGCCATCATATTGTTAAGTGTGTACATGAAGTATATCTATACATATGCATATAAGTGTCGTTAGATCCCATCGACATGCATGTGCATATATATAAACATACTTCCGCATACATCACACTTGTCTATATGATCGTAATAGCACAAGAAAGATCTCAAAATCCCAAATAGATAAACATCACCTTATGCATACAAAATTAAAAAAGACTCTCAAATGCAAACATATGACTAGGGATGACTTACCTATTACCCACAAATTGACTTAACTCAATCTTTCTATTGTGGTGTGTGTTTATGCTTAGATAGTTACTTTTACCGATTACCTGACAAAGATCTTCTCCTGAGTGATACTTCACCTCCGCCTAGAGGAATGGAACACATACCTGCATTCACTAAAACATGCACATGACAGTCAATTGTTCATAATAATATGCAGTATACATAAACATCTCCAAAGTTAGAATAACGATAATTCAATAACCTTTCATTCACTTATATGCAACATTTCACCATGAATAACATCAACAGAGATAACATTCAAATGAGACAATCATAAAATGAGATAACATTCATATTGATAACAAGGTAAAAGCATATTTTATTTATCTCCAGAATTCACATTACATCCATATTTACCCTATGTAGTAATAGTAAATAGTATCTCTACATTTGGGATCGATCACACCAAGGCTATAATGTGCTTGCATTATAGTCTATTATAACAAAAAAAAAGAAAATTGAATTCATTTCATTTCACTCTCATATTTTCTTAGGCCGTAGCCAACAAACCCTATCATTGCACACTCGTATTTTAGAGAGGTCAAATCCTACAAATTATTCATTAAATCTTTGTAACTTCTTCGCCAGGATGTCGCCACATCAACGGGGAGGTCAAATGAGTAAGCATTGTTTGTTTTTTTTTTGTGAATTTGTTGTTAAATAGGTAAATTTAGATTGTTTTTTATGTTCATTTCTTTAATTTATAGGAGTTTAAAATCAACCTGAAATTCCTCCTTAAAATCCTTCTCCTCATGAACAAGCACATGAAAAAAATCTTGAACAACCACAACAACAAACTCCTCCAACAATTCCTCAACATCCTCCTGGAACTCAACAAAATTTAATGGGAGAAAATGAAAACAACAAAAACATAAATTGAGGAGTTAATCACAAGGTTGAACAGTCCTGTAAGTTCAACCTTGTAAAGAAACACACTTCAAAATTCACTTCAAGCCATGTTAACACATGTAGATGCAATTAGAAATCAATTAAGTGGTTGGGCAGATAAGAGGCGAGAGTGTAGGAATTTTTATGGAGATAAATTATCATACAAATATAAGTAAAAGATGAAAAAATTACAAAATATGATTTGTGCTCACTATTCAGTAACCCACATACAAATCAAACTCTTGACCTTAATAGAAAGAGGTTTCCTATCCATTGGTGCAACCACCAGGGGATTAGGAACAATTTTTGGAAGAGGTGATGGAAACTATTTTTTCTAGGAAACTCTACTACAAGTTCATCCTCAAAAAAATCCCCAACTATTTTGATATGAGAGACTTTTAGGGGAGAGTTGGTGGTTCGACATAGAATAGACTAGGTGCACATCAAGATCCTCAGTGGCAAGGGAGATGAGCACTCGCTAGGCCAGCTTATGAACATGTTGCTATCCCTTCTGTTGTGAAGGAGAGTGTTGAGGTGGACACTCTACAGTCTATTAGCTCTCTGACCTAGAGTATCATCCAATGTGCTAGTCCCACTATACAACATCAACTAGGGGAGAGTTCGAGGGGTAGGTTCCACCCCATTCTTGTCAAGTTTGCAGGTTGGCCTGTACATATGAACCCACAGACAATCAAGAGGATGTGTATAGGATACGTCTGTAGTTGCCCAGTTGGTGATGACAGATGTCATGTTGAATGAGGCTTTTAGCCTCAATACTCAAGTAAATTTTATCATGCTCATTGAATTTAATTTATTAAATTTAATTTTTTAAATGCAAGATTAACTAATTTAGTTTAATGATTGTAATAAAATTTCAGGGTCATAGTGTTGATACTGTTTACACCGGCCCTCCACCTGTTTTTTACTCCACTGCATCTACAATTGAGGTATGTAACTAGTAAACAATTATAAATATTACATTTGAATAATTTTTTTGTATGAATGGTATTCTAATATCTGATTTTGGATGTTGAATAGGTTAATATTGGAGGTTTCACGGAAAACCCTCCTAGTGCCAATGGAGTACAAACCTTCATGCAATTAATATAATAAAGAGTTTAACTAATGAATAGTACTTAATAGATTTGTGTAGTTTATATTCATATCATTGATTACATTGCATTGAAAATATTTCAAACTCAAAGCATTACTTCACATTGCATAACTAATAACTAGATGTTGATAGATGATAAAATTTTGATTACAATATAGTTTTTTAGAAAGTTAACATAAGTAGTGATGCGATTACTTCACATAGCATAAATAATAACTAGGAGTAGTTGCCAATTGCGTTTTCTTTTCATGGAATTCCATGAGACCAAATTTTATTGAGGCATTTTTTCAAATAGTTCACTGCCTTGCCTATACTATGGATGTTTTGATAAAATATATGAAATCATAATAGTAAGCAATAACATAGACAAGGCAATGAGTTTGAAAAAATGCCTCAAAGAAATATGGTCTCATGGTTATATCCATCACCATGAGACCCAATTTCTTTGAGGCATTTTTTTAAATAGCTCACCGCCTTATCTATGCTACCAAATTTTCCATTCATGTCTACTAAAGAATTTAATCAAATAGTTCACTCCCTTTCTGCTATGGCTAAAATCCTAAAATAGGTGCTTTCCAACAAACTATGGATGCTTGGAAAAATCTAGCAAAGCATAATAATAAGCAATATCATAGATAAGGCAGTGAGTTATTTGAAAAATTCCTCGAAGAAATGTGGTCTCATGGTGATGGAATGCCATTCCATCACCATGAGACAATATTTCTTTGAGGAATGTTTTCAAACAACTCACTAACTTAAGAATAGAAACCAAGGATTTAGCCAAAATTCCCCTACAAATCCTTTTCAAGGTCTTCATCCTCATCCTCAATTTACCAATCCATGGAAGCTTCCACCTCTTGTTCCGCTTGTTCATATCCCCACCCCTCCCTCTTCATGTCATGATCCCCCTCCATCTCATAACCAAGACCACACTATACCATCCACCCCGTCCCAACATAATACCATAGAGAAGGTAATGAACTATTTGAAAAAATGACTCAAATAAATGCGGTCTCATGGTGATGGAATGCCATGAAAAACAATTTTTTCATGGCATTCCATCACCATGAGACCACATTTCTTTGAGGCATTTTTTCAAATAGTTCACTACCTGCTCTATGCTACCACATTTTTCATACATGTCTACCAAAGAATTTTATCAAATGGTTCACCACCTTGCTGCTATGGATAAATGCCTAAAATAGGTGCTTTCAAACAAGCTATTGATAGGAAAGCATGATAGTAAGAAATATATAGTTCAATAAGTAATCAATTTTTTGTTCATTATTGCATACATTATAAGCCATGACTTGCATTACTATTGTAGTTTTTGTGATTGAATAATTTTTTTTATTTTCAGATGTTTCAAGAAGAAACACCTCTAGATGTTCATAGGGCAATGGATCTTGGTGTTTTTTTTTTATAGACTCATTGATGCCTCTCACGGGGGTATGAGGCAGATTACTAAATTTCAAATTGCATTCGTTGTTAGAGCTATTAGTTAGTGAAAAATCAAACGATTATTGACTCGTAGTTTAATTTATCTTTGGATGGTTTCTATAAGACTTCAACACGCCACAATATGAGAATTCAAATATTTCCCTTGAGGAGAGTGATCGTCTTGTGGTAGTAAGTGATTATTTTGTTAAATATATCATTTTTATAATGTAATTTCTATATATTAATGTCTTTACTTGTTATTGTAACACATAAGGTTTGATGAGGAACTAAACTCTGGGAGGAGCACCCCTCAACCTTAGAGTAAATGAGTGACATACACATCACCATCCACCCAACCATTAAAGGGCAAGAGTTTGTTTCGAGATCCTAGAGGGCAATGAATTTTGATTCTAGGGTCCTTTATTGTATGCCTATATGGCATTTTTGAACATATTTTGTATTGCATATATTTGACATTGTATGCCTCTATGGAATTCTTGTAAGCCTATATGGCTATTTTGTATATATTTTATACTTATATTGACATATATTGATGTATTCCTACATGGATATTTGGTTAATACAAATATTTTTTTAATTGATGGTGTCCATATTTGCATTATAAATCCACACTCCAATAGATATGAGTTACGTGTATTCAAGTGTATACTTTACAACTTACATGTATACTTTGTGACTTACATGTTTTCATGTCTATGCCTTGTATTCATGCATATACTCTATATTAATATGTATACTATGTTTTCATGTTTATACTTCAAGGCTTACGTGTATTTGAGTGCTTGTGCTTCACTTATTCCAAAACCTAATATTTTCCAATTTATGTGGTCCATTTGTTGACTTTGTGTATATGTACACACTCTTTGAGGGTTGTGTGACTCTTCTTGGTTGATCAAGGTAGTGAGTTGTTTGTGAAAATGCCTCAAACAAATGGGGTCTCACAATGATTAAAATCACCATGAGACCCCATTTCTTTGAGGCATTTTCTCAAACAACTCACTACGTTGTCAATGCTACCACGTTGGCAAGCTAGTGAGCTCACTAGCTTGCCAATGTAGTAACATTGACAAGGTTTGATAAAATTCCTCTAAGAGATAGGGTCTCATGGTGATGTATAGAGGAATTTTATCAAACCTTGTCAATGTTACTGTATTGACAATGTAGTGAGCTTGTCAATGCTCACTACCTTGTCTATGCTACTCATTGAACCAAAACATATAATCTGCCCAATATTCATATGTAAACTTCAAACCAAAATATATTTACAAACTTGAAACCAAAACATATAATCTACCCAATATTCATATGTAAAATGTGTACCAAAACATATGTACAAACTTGGAACCAAAACATATAATCTACCCAATATTCATATGTAAATTTTGAACCAAAATATATGTACAAACTTGGAACCAAAACATATGTAAACTTGAAATATAGAAACAAAAGGTATAACTATCAACTAATCTTGATGTGCATACTCTAAATTTTAATATAAATTAATGTGCATACCTATAAATTAATAAGAACCAATGTGCATACTTACAAATTTATCCAACAAACCATCCAAGTCTGCTCTACTCTTTATTGTGTCAAGTATTGCCTCATGGTCAAGCTCACACACCTTTCACAAGGTATTATTCAAAGGTCTAAAACCATATTTGATCAAATGAACATTGGATGCCACAACAAGGTTCGATTAATGAAGAATATTCTTATGTGTGTCAAATTCCTAAAACAACCAAACATTAACACTCTTATGTGGGTACCTTTTAAGCCATGTTCCAGTAACAACCATTGAGATTGTAGGGTATTCGTTGTTTTCTCCATCTATAACTAGGGCCTCCAATTTATTTTTGGCCTCAACACAATGAAACAAGTAATAATCTGTTCCCTCTTCATTATCTTCATCTACAATAACTACATAAACATTCTCTACATTGATATGTGCAACAAATTAGATGAAATTAGTCAACATTACAAATACACTACAAAGCAAGATAACAATAGGAATTTTAAAAACTATGCAAGTAGATATATTACCTAGTTGAACTAGATCTGATATGTGGTCAAATTAAACCAATGATTCCATTTGTGTCAGTTCCTATGCCATCGATGGCTGATATGTGTGAAGTGGGCTAAGATAACTTAACCACCATTCATCAACCCACTCCTTTGGCTCACACCAATTCTAGGCTTGAATTGTACATGAAGAACAAAGCATGCCATCTTCCACATATGGATACTCCATGAACCTGAATTTGAGCTAAGGAAAGAGTATAGCTCACTTGATCCTATCAGTTTACAACAATCCTCATATGGTGCATTGTTAGTATCATTTATCAACCAAAAAAATATGCGAACTGAAGACTTGCCTTTATTACCTAGACCCATCGAAGTATTACACCACTCAACGATTGATTTTGCATCTATCAACTTTGCATTGTATTTATACTTTAACTCTTCTCATGCTAATGCTCTTTTGATACATGATCTTGTACCATCATTCTCCCCCTTTCCATGCCTGACCTCACAAAAGTTCCACATATGTTGAACACCTATAATAACATGCATCCTACTAAACCAATAGAACCTCTACGAGTTCTTGAACTGTGATGCATAATTATATAATAATATTATATGTTGATTGTATGCTATGCCCCTCCTAGCCAAATCATTGTAGAACAACTAAAAGTAACCTTTCACAAACTTTGGAGAATGTGTGCGATCATCAGTAATGTAAAAGTGGTACTCCCTCAATACCTTCCTGTTATACTATGTACTATTAGCTGCATGAATGAATGTTATGTGCATAAATATAGAAACTTGTGTGGAGTTGCAATATTTTGATTGCACCTCATGTTGTGGTTGTAGAGTGTAGTTCTCTACAAAGTCGACCATTGAAACTATTCTACCAACTAGAAAGGTATCCTTGCATAACTTGAATTGCAATTCAAACCATCAAGCTCTATGGGTATGCCTTGCATACTCATAAACTATACTATCGCCAAATGTAGACATAAACTGATACACTGGAATCTTTTGAATAACCAAATCACACCTTTTTACTTGATTACCATCTTTTATATTGTATGCCACTATTTTATACTTGCTTAACTCAACTAGTTCTTTTCCAATCACATGTGTGCTTTCCATATGTTTACATATTGGCATATGTTGCAAGCCATCACAATGTTGACATGTGTCATCCAAACATAGTTTCCTATATAATATTTGGCCTTCCTCTCTTTCATATAATTTTTTTGATAAGAATTCTCTTGAAGATGTTGGTGGGGAATGTATGCCACAATCCTGCAAAACATTGTTAGTATGCAAATCTAAACATATAGAATGATAAACATCAAAATTGTTTAAAAATTTAATATGTAATCTACAACAAAAAGTAGTGCATGTGTGATTTATCTTGACATAAAAAGGTTTAAGAATTTCAAAATATCTTTGAAATTTTTTAATTTGAGGATAATCCTCTAAAAAATAATGAAAAAATTGTGTTTGATTCATATCCAAAAAATGCTTTGGATGTGGCTCATGGTTTCGACTACTGATTCTCCTTCTTACCACATCCCTTTGATTTAGAGACGGCCTTGTGTTATTCTTCCAATAAACTTCAATTAGTGATCTCAATGCTTTAAAAACTGGTTTATATTTTTGTGGGAGTCTCCTTGAGAATGACCATGATTCAGTGGAATGAGTGTCCTCAATTCTTTGGCACCTTTGAATAGCTCTTGATAAAGTTTTTCTATCAATTCTCAATTATTGACTCATCTTTCTAATGAGACGATATTTACTTGTTTGATTACTTACTAAAGTCAATGTAATGACACATCAGGTGACATTACTATCTTTTGAGCATGAGGTCTTACCCACACTCTCATAAGAATCCATTAGATTCTTCACAATAGTATTTTCACTTGAAGCATATGATGTTCTCAACCCAAGAATCTTCATGATGGACCTATAATTTATACTTCACATCATTTCAACAAATAGTTGACATCTTGTGGTCTCATTTAACTTTTCAAAGAATAATTTCCAAATCTTATGAGCATATCTTCTACAAGTGTGTTGTATAATCTTACCTTCCATTTGCTACAAAATATTCTCATCAATATTAATCAAAAACTTTGGCTTTCTATGTAAAATTCTAGGTGGTGTTCTCATAGGTACATTCATCTCAACATTAGGAATTTCATCAATATTTAAATGAGATGGGCTAGATGGCATACCTTCGATCGAGGATGGAATAGATGACATACATTGAGGTTGAGATGTGAATGATGGCATACCTCCTTCCTCAAATGTGAGTGATGATGTACTCTCAACTTGAGATGTGATAGATGGTGTCCCTCCATATTTACTTGCAGTAGAGGGTGTGCCTCCAACTGTGATATTCAAATCTCTCTTAGAATGATTCTTTCACATTCATTCCCTTTGTGCCGCCAATTACATTTCTCTTCTTGATGGTTGAGGTTCCTCTTCAATTGGCATGTCTTCGTCAATCATTTCGAATTTCTTCTTCTCATGATGTTCCCTCATCCATGCTTCTTTCTTTTCATTTTCAGCTTGGGTCTCTTCCTGTTTTGGTTTAATCCTTGATCATTTCCTCCATGAAGGATAATTTTATTTGTAGCATGATAAAGAGACAAATATTAGTTCCTAAAAAATGAATTCATACAAATAAATGAAATATATGTCATTCAACCCTTCATACAAAATAATTACAATCATCCTGTAGAAGAGTATTTCTAGCATAAACAAAGCTGACATGAATTTTTTGATGGAATTCCTTAAATAAATGTGGTCTCGTAGAATTCCATGATTGCAATATAGGCACAAAATGGAAGTATGGACAAGGCATATGAATTGTTTGATAAAATTTTTTTGGTAGACATGTATGCAAAATGTGGTACCATAGACAAGCTAGCGAACACACTAGCTTGTCAATGCGGTAGAATTGACAAGCTAGTGGGTTGTTTGAAAAATTCCTCATAACCCATTTCTATGAGGTATTTTTTCAAACAACCCACTAGCTTGTCAATTCTACCGCATTGAAAAACTAGTGAGTTCACTAGCTTGTCTACGGTACCACATTTTTCATACATGTCTACCAAAAATTTGTTTTCAAACAATTCACATTCCTTGTCCATGCTTCCATTTTGTGTCTATCTTGCAATCATTGGATTCCACAAGACCATATTTCTTTAAGGCATTCCATCAAAAAAATCATGTGAGCTTTGACAAGTTGTTGAGCTCACTAGCTTGTCAATGCAGTAGCATTAACAAGGTAGTGGGCTATTTGAAAAAAATCCTCATAGAAATAGGGGCTCACGGTGATGATACGCCACTGTCAGCCCCCATTTCTATGAGGCATTTTTTCAAAAAACCAACTACCTTGTCAATAGCATTGACAAGGTAGTGGGTTGTTTGGAAGAATTCCTCATAGAAATGGGGTCTCACAGTGATGTACAAGGAATAAGAAGTTTATAGGAAAGTGCTACATCCCATGCACAACATAGAAAGGATATTCAACCACCCTATAGAGGAAGTGGATTGGTCTAATTCAAAGGATTATTATATTGACAATGGATCTATAAACATGGTGGTTGGATAAGTAAGATGGTTAGAAGCACCATACCCAATGTTGGAGCTACACCCTAAGGCTCAAGAACAAAAGAAACTATACTTGAGAGAATGAAAAAGGATGAGAACATAAAGGAAGAACTTAAAAATTAAGTAGGGAAATTTATTTCATACTTACATTGCCTAGTTGGCCCTATTGACATAGCTGCACTTGTCCCCATGTTGCTAGTAGCCTTGAATAAAGAGACTTGAAACCCAAAACCGAAAGGAATTATCCTAGCTATGAAAGAGTGGAAAGAAGGGTTACAATCCCTTGTAGGTAGGGTAATCGAGGAAACATTAAAAATATATCACAACATTAGTGATGAGGTAAGTTTAGAAATTGAGATGAAAACCAAAATAGATGAAGATCTATTAATGTGAGAGGAGTATATTCCAATTTTGTAGAGAATGAGGGTCACTCCCTCTATTGAACAAGGTATCCCAGAATCAATCAAATCATTGAAAGAAAGGGGGATTTTTTGAAAAAATGTTTTGGTAGACATGTATGGAAAATTTGGTAGCATAGACAAGGCAATTAGCTATTTGAAAAAATACCTGTTGATGGTGTTTTCTGCACAACAACAACTCAGACAGAATATGATATCCTATCTCTCTTGAAAGGTAAATCTCTATCAGAAAGCCTCAAGAGATAACCCCAAGGTCTCTAATGTCAAGTCTTGACAATGCAATAAAACAACTCAGTGATAAAATGTGAAATACGGTAATCACAAGGGGACCTTACAAATGAACAATGCTGAAAGTGTACTTTCATCAGATGTAACAATATGGTGATGCTTTTAATCCTAAGACTAACCCAGATAATAAAAGAAACAACAAAAGATAAAAGGGTTTTAAAGGGATTTCTAAGATTAATTCTAATTCTAAGACAAACAATGCAAATGATAAAATATTTGAAATGGACCAATCCCTCAGAAACTAATTCCTATTTAACCTAGATAAATATTCAATCTTACAGAAATAGTGCAATCTTCTAAGGCATTAAAGATTTTTAGATTATGAATATTCATTCAAAACAACCCTATTGCAATTGAAATGAACATGCATCCACAATCGAACTAAGCACAATTTGAAGTCCAGGCTAACTTTGTAAAGCAACTAACAGTCAGCTAGCTGCAAAAAGTATGGAATAGAGATTTCTGCGAACACTTCAAGCATCAAACCATAAACATCATCAAATCATCTAACATCAAACCTAGCATATATTAAATAAACCTAAGCAATTTCAAAAGATAGAATCTCAAGAACCATGCCAGATCAAAATTCAACACAAGAAAGGCACCAAATCACAATGTCTTTACTTGCATAAATCACCCAAAGTAGCAACAATTCCATTCTTCTGTTACAACACTTGCTTGAAAATGAGACTAACTCCTAACTCTAATTCTTTCTATACTTCTTAATTCGCTCTAATGCAAAAAAACTATATCCAACCCTTACAAATGAGGCATAATGCCAAATTTATAGAAACCCCCCAAGATAGGTCGACCCAATTAGGTTTACAACAATAAATGGCCACCAAAACAAGATGGCCACAAGTCAGCCAAGAGGAATTCAAAATAGAGTAAATTATGCATTAAATGCATGCACTCCATCGAGGTCGGCCTGGGATCTCCAACATAGCCCGGTCTAATGCATGCGAAGGAGGGAGATGAATAATGGGGAAGCACAAATTCTGATGAGGCATTGTATTAACTAATCTCCCATCTATCCCTATCTTTCCTCACCTTATCTTGCACCATCAAAAATATCTTCTCCAAGTCGGCCAAAGGTGGCATACTTAACACCTTAAGTCTCCTCTCAATGGACTTAATGTCCTCTCTTGACTGCTTTACCACCTTATCCCAATCCACCTTCACGATTCAATATTTATCCATCACTACAATGTATGTAGGTGCATCATCTAACTGATGCTCAATGATTTGGTCCTCATTGAATGGAGAATAAACATCTCGCCGCCATTTTCTCAATTTCTCCAAGCTTAGATGCTTTGGCGCAAACATTTTCCTTCCTGTCATAGCTTCAAAGAAAGAAATGCATTTATTGTAGATCTCAGTCAAGGTGTCTTCAATTTGTTTCACTTTCTTATACACCTTCTTCAAAACCCTTAGCCTTATCTGCAAAACCTCAAACCATTCCCAAGGTTTTGCAGCCTTGAATGAAGGAAGAATTCCATCACTTGCCAATTTACCCTCAGTGTATTCCATGATGGTTTTAGTCTTTTGCAACAAGAGATCTGCATCCTCCTTATCCTGAGCTAGTATATTCTTCAACCAATCTATTGATCTCATAGCATCTCCATCGGTTGAAAGGATGTCCTTGATGGAATTATCTCCTTTAACTTGTACCCCCTGCAACCAGCTCGTTGTGGCATGAATTGTAGCTTTCATCTTCTTCAACTCAGTTATTGCTTCCTATGGCAGACAACCCACAACAGATGATGAGGAGCTGATGGATTGCAAGGGTTTCATCAAATCTTGCAGATACTTCCTAAGTTTATCATTCTCCTTCTTTAATTCTTGCTTGGTCTACGTCTCCTTCCTCAATCTACCCAAGATTATAGAACTAGAGCCTTCATATTCTTCAGCTTCCTGTTCTATGGAAGTACGCCCTAAGTTGATAGTTTGCACATTATAGTCACTACCAGTCACATCATCCTTATTCTTAACAAGAGAAGGAGTAGCAATGTGGACCACCCTATTATTTTATTCATCTCTCTTGATCCTGGAGATAACCCGGCTTTCTTCTTTGTTTTTCCCTTTCCTATGTTTGCCAACAATTCATCCTAGTTGGGAGGAGCACCATCTACCACAATTTGCTTACTCTTTAACTCTTTGTCCAACCAGCCCAGAACTATGGAATCTAACTGTACACCACCTTGTCCAACTGCATCCTAGTGAACCTTGGGTACATCTTCATTCACACCTTGTTTTTCAGGAATCTCCTCAACTTCCTCTTCTTTTTCCCTATTATGATCCTCTTCTTCATGCACTGGGGAAGGAGACTTAATCAAAATTTCTTCTCTCTGAGGAGGTCTATCCTCCTCACCTTTTGCAGGTGAATCCTCATAAGTCACTAGAGGAGACTGTAATACCTTCCTTATTTCTACTTCAGCACTATAGATTTCACCTTCTTAGAATTCTTCTTATCCTGGATCTTGGCTATCCTCAGCATCCGTAGATTCACCTGGTACATTGTGAGCCTCATGAGAAGGAGGGACATCACCATGCTTAGAGGCATGAATAGTTATGGGAGCACTTTTCTTTGGTACACCATCTTTAGGAGATGGATTTCTTGATCCTCTTATGTACACCTATGTCCTCTCTCCTGAAACTTCCATATTTACTACTGGTGGGTCAACTTCATCTCCTGCCTTAGAATTTCCCTTCTCCTTCTATGATAATCTTACTATTCTTCTCCTCTTAGGCATAGAAACACTAGCCTCTTTTCCTTCCTTCTCGGCTTCATCCTTCGTAGCCTTCTTCGCCTTTGAAATGTGTTTCCTCTTCTTAGCAATGGGCTTTCTTTGCTTCTCTGCCTCCTCTACCTCCTCTGCCTGAACATCCTTAATCTTTATCTTGAAAGGGGAGCTCACCTTAGTCTTACCCTTAGGATCCTGCTCAATTGATTCTTCAAAAGTGGAATGAGACTCCAAGTCTCCCATTAGATCATAGGTGCATTGCACACCTTCACTTTCCAACCCCCACATCTTGTGCTTGAGCCACAACTTAGTGTACCTGATCATTGGAGTCATGATCTGTTCCAATTCTATATTCTTCTCCTCCAACCAATCTATTTCTCCAACTAGTTTATCCTTCAAAACTTCATAGTCATGGCCTTGAATCAAAAATCCATCATCTTCAACCTGATTTGGAATGGAATTTATGTTGTATAGATGGACTAAGTTCACTGGTAGCCTGGAGAACTTCTTCTTTCTGATTTCAAAATCATCATTGTTGTTGGCCCAATAATCCTCTATATCATCCCTATGACTATATTCCTTGCTGGCCTTCTTTTGTGCTTCACTAGTCCTATCGAATCTGGGTCTCTTGGAATGGAAAGAGAGGCCTAGAGTACTCATCTCTTCCTCAGAAGCATGGGCCAAGTTAATAGAGGGGAAAGCCTCACTACTACCTATCCTCAAAGGAAAGTCACCACCAAATCCAGTCTTATGTTTCTCCTTCTTGACAATTGCATCAAAATCACAGATCTGCCTTGTGACCTCTAGAAGTATAACATGATATGTGGGATACCTAGGGAGTCTATATGGAGCCCTCTGACAACCATCTATTCTGATGTATGAAAAGGTGGGAACTGGATAAACCAAGCTCCAAACCTCTTGATTAATTCCTTAGCATTATCTAAGATCTGAACATGCTCTGCACCTTGCAATAGCTTGGTGATGTACATGGTGAATGCATCGTTCATCCTCCTATAACTTGTGCCACCCAAGTGCAACTGTGGGTATACTTCATAAATAAAATCCTGCCCAAACAAACCCCTTGTGCTTAGCCCCTTGTATGGATGGAACCTTGCAAGTGCATAAACCAAGTAGGAGGTCATTGTGAAGGTCTTTGTCTGAAGGACATTGCACATTTGTTCATGTATCATTGCACTTATAATGCCTGCCCAATGGTAGTCAATATTCTGCTCCATCCTTACAATGACATGGAACATCTAGTTTTCAAATACTCCCGCACTTTTCAATCCCACTACTCTACTGAGGAGTGTGATAACATCATAGTATTCCTTCCTGAACTTAGCTTTGACTAGCTGCTTGGGTAGCTTGGAGAAGCGGGACTTGGGTTTCTCCAGCCAAGAATTGTTGACCTATTGGGATTTGATGACATCTTCATCATAATATTTATTTGCTATATCCAAATCAAAATCCACCACATGAGACCTGTCGGGTATGTCAAAGGTCTGAGCTATGGACACAAGGTTGAGATTTGCCACAATTATTCCTTGAGGACCAACTATCCTCTGTGTGCCCCTGTCATAATGTCTGGCACATTCAAGCACCATCTCATAACACTGAACCATAGGAGGGAATCCAACCACATGTGCCAACCCTGATTCCAATATCCTTCTGGCCAACAAAGGAAGGTTTTGTGCTGCCATCCTTGCCTTAAATTCTTCATAATCCCACAACCCAACATTTGTATCGGTGACCTCTGACCAAATGGAAGTCAGCTCGCTCTTTGGGATTCTGCTCTTTATGTCCATTTTAATCCTTTCTGCCTCAGAGATAGTAGAGCCTTCAACACTTGGATCCATTACCCTGCCCTTGGTCCCTCCAGCAACAACCTGACTTGATTTTGCCTGCATTCAATAAAGAGACCATAGTAAAGATCCATCACAACATGAAATTCAAGTTAATCCATCAAAAATGATATATCCATCCTAAAAACAAATCCCATGATGAACAAAAATCCCCAACATCTCATAAGAATTACTCATTTCAAAGTTCGGGTTTTTAGTCTTCTCGCGGAATTCGGGCCAAAGGGGAATCTCAAAATTTTTTGGACTAGATGGAATTCAGCGAAACAAGCACAAAGAAACTTCCAACCACCATTTAATCAACCAACATTAACTAAGAAAAAACATGACACATCGTTTAATAACTCAAATCGACCATAAAATGCACAATCATCAGCTAATAGATCATGCCTTCTCCCAATTCTTCATTTTCAACAAGATTTCGGGAAAATCCACCAAGGACGAAAATCTGTGAAAATGGCAATAGTTTACGAACTCTAGGAAAATGAAGGCACAAAGAAATGTCGGTAAAATCACGAAGACAAAAAATTTTGCGAAGTCATTGCAGTTTCTACATTTTAAGCATATTTTCGAGAAATCGACAAAGTGATGGAAAAAACGAGGAAATCCTGAAGTAAAGGAAATCCGTGAGGTGTTCGAAAACCCGAAATCTTTGACTTCGTCAAGATTTCGCCAACATTGATCAAACGATTAGGAAGTTGGGGAATTAACTTTGGATTCGGTTTATTCAAAGTGCAAGATGAATAAATGCGCCTCAAATCGATCTAAATGAAACCCAATCAACATGAGGAATGATCAATCAAGGGAAACCTTAGGAAATCGTCATGATAGCACAGTTTGGATCCATTCGTCATTTTCATTCCCACTATTCTTCACACGAATTCTCCCACAACTCAACTAAGACATGGCGATCATTAAATCAAACAATAAGAAACAAGCTTCACTTCGCCCAAGACGTGATTTCATCAAAGGTCGGGGATTTCTAGGTTAAATCAGAGCTTGACATAAGAAGCACAAAATCCAATTAAGAATGGAGGAAAGAAATAGTTAAACTCATTGAATCACAGTCATGCAGAAGGAAAGGAGGCATGAGCCATGAAGAAGGGCACCAAGCCAACAAACGAAAACCTTAGCATCACTACCAGACCATACCTCATGAGATCTGACTCAAAACATAAAACCACACAAACCCTGTAGAAAATTCAATTTATTTATTAAAAAGGGAAGGCAACATGTACATACCATGAGAGCAAAGAAATCAAAGCAGAAACAGCTGACAAAAAACCCGAAGTCCAAGCAGAATGCAAGCGGTCTCCAAAAAACTCGACCGTAACGATCGATCACAATCCCAAACGCATAATCCAACAATAGCAACCCAAAATCCAACTCCTCAAATCTCACAACAAGGCAAATGACAAGAACCTCTCCTCATAAACTGCAATTAAATCCAATAAAAGAAAACTGCAAGATTGTACATGAGACATAAATGCGTCGACAAGACAGGGAGCTCGGGAATCCGAAGGCACGACGAAGTTTCGGGAAAATCCAATCTAGATGGAATTTCGCGAAGTCCTAGAATTTTTGAAAATAACATAAAGCAGCCTCCGTCGGGTTTTCGAGGCGCTCGAGGAAATCCGCCCATAGGGAATTTTCTCGAAAACAAAAATAAAACCCGAAACGAATCCCAGAACACAGGATTTTCAAAGTACTTCTTCAAAAGGGGCATTTGCACGAGTAAGATAATCATTTGGGAACATGCCAAGGCAACCAAATCCTCAAAATCAAAGGGCCAAAACACCAAGAATGAAAGCAAAAAAGAAAGAAAGAGGGTCCCTATTTTCAGTGGGGCGTGTGTGTGAAAAGTGCACAAAAATACCTCAAAGAAATTTGGTCTCATGGTGATGCACATCACCATGAGACCACATTTCTTTGAGGCATTTTTTCAAACAGCTGATTGCCTTGTCTATGTTGTATGATAAAATTCTTTGGTAGACATGCATGGAAAATTTGGTAAAATAGACAAGGAAATCAACTGTTTGAAAAAATGCACATCACCATGAGACCACATTTCTTTGAGGCATTTTTTCAAACAAAAGATTGCCTTGTCTATGTTGTTTGATAAAATTCTTTGGTAGACATGTATGGAAAATTTGGTAGCATAGACAAGGCAATCATTTTCTTGGTAGAACTATTTGAAAAAATGCCTCAATGAGATATGTCCTCATGGACTAGAATGATTGCAGGATATGCACAAAATGGATTTTTTGAAAAGGCTTTAGAAAATTTCAAGAAAATACAATTTCTAAGTGTAAAACCAAATTCCACTACATTTCCCAACATCCCCCATGCCTATACCAAAATGAAATATTTGGAAACGGGTATGCACATCCATAGAAAAGGATTGAGAAATGATGTATTATATTAAATACTTATAACTACTCTCATATATATATGTGTATACAAAATGTGGAAGCATACACAAGGCAAGTCAATTATTTAACAAAATGCCTCAAAGAGATGTGGTTTAAAAATGTAATTGGCAAGTGTAAATAATTGTGTAGTTTAAAATGTGCCAAGAGGGGCTAAGGTTATAATGACAAATAAACAATGATGATAATGGAATACACATAACAACAAAATAAAAGCAAGCCAAAATAGAATTAAGGAAAATGTAAATAAAATGTGTAAAGACTTCACATACCTAAAAAACAAAGATTTGAATGGAGGAGTTCTACCCAAATATGTAGCCTTTGTTTCTTCTTGCATCGAACTCCTCAACAATTTGAGATTTTCAAAAACTTGTTTCCTTTTCAATGTTCAATTGTATATCACTCTTGAATGGAATTGAGACTTGAATTGATATATATCAAAATCAAAGTGAAAAATCTGTTATTTCATGCAAAGGTGGTGGAAAGTTCATAGAAAGGTGGTAAAATGTGAAAAATTTGCATGTACACTTCACAAAAGCATCAAAAAAATTCTTTTTGTTAGAACACACACATAACCAAGAGAATATAGAGAATGTGGGCTTGGAGATCACGGGTGTGTTGACTTTTTCACCATTTTTAGAGCAATCCAAAATGCACTCACATTATAACGTGAGCATGTTTTGTCTTGTTATATAAAATGGCTACATCTCAACTTCAAAACGTGCTCGCATTATGAAAATGTTAATTTTATATAGGTTTCTTCTCTCCCTCTCTATCCTTAGCCATTCATCCCCCTTAGCCATATAGGTCTCTCACTTAACCCTAAACCTTATCCCTAAACCCTCAACCCTGAACACTATGCCTTAAACCCTAACCCCTTAACCCTATACTACAAAAACCCTTGATACATTGACCCTTAAACCCTAAACCCTAATCCTCTCTCTCAAGTCTCTCCCTCCCACCCCCTCTCCCTCTCTCAGCTCTCTCTCTCTCACTCCCTCTATCTCTCTCCCACTCCCTCTTTCTCTCTCCCTATTTCTCAACTCTCCCTCCCACCCTACCTAGATAAATCCCTCTCACTCCAACCCTCTCTCTCTCTCACTCCCTCTCTCTCCCACTCCCTCTATCCTTCTCCCACTCTCTCTCTATCTCTCCCTCTCCCTCTCTCTCAGGTCTCTCTCTCCCACCCCCTCTCCCTCTCTTAGGTATCTCTCTCTATCACTCCCTATATCTCTCTCTCAAGTCTCTCCCTCCTACCCCTCTCCCTCTCTAAGGATTCTCTCTCTCTCTCTCTCTCTCTCTCTCTCTCTCTCTCTCTCTCTCTCACTCCTCATCTGTCTCCCCATCCCTCTATCTCACTCCCTCTCTCCCACTTCCTCTCTCCCACTCCTCTTTACCTCTCTCTCAATTATCTCACATGCCCCCTCTCTCTCTCAGGTCTCTGCCTCTAGCACCCTACCTAGATAACTCTCTCTCTCCCTCTATCCCTCCCACCTTACCTAGATAATTCCCTCTC